>OY735222.1:38370080-38432580 GCA_963457665.1 Thysanoteuthis rhombus
TATTTCTTTCATCTTATTTTCCTTGCTATCTATCGGAGCTTTCAGATTGTTATTGTACGACCGTTAAGTTGGTAGCTAGGATGAAAAATAAAGATCAAGCACCCAATGAGACTTGAACTCGCATCCTCTAGCATGTAAGCGGGAGCTTATGCTAAAATGAGAGAAAAAGAGACTCAACGGTCCCTACTATTGACATTCATTCATTACTCCTTCCCCAGAAGCCAGAAAAGGGTGAATTGTAATAATAGCAGTGGTGGTAGTAGCAGACCACAGGGATATAAACAGGTAGCAAAAGTAATCAATAGTAATAATACCAGATTACTTTGTTTCATTTGCCTTCGCATGTTATAGTTAATATAGATACATTCCTTGAGTAATCAGTTACTTTTACAAAGTTATATACTGCGATTGCAGGAATATATATATATACAAGATCAATAATGATACCCAAATTATCAACACCCGTGGAATTTAGACAATTCGTGTTCGTTATTGATATTTGTCATTAATTATCAAACTCTTCGAATATCTGAAAATTGAAAACGTAAATCGCTCCAGTGATTCCATATTCCAAAATGATTCCTGCAGAAATTTACCGAGAAATATAAAGACCACGAAACAAGTAATTGACAGTGTCTTCTAAGGAGGAAAATTAATTAGTTCAATGAAAATTTAGTTTGAAAAAAGTGTTTCTAATTAATTAACAGAAAGAAAGTAGTTAAAAGAACTGATAGTTAGTAAGGCCCGATTTCTCAGGTTAATTGAAAATCAATACAGATTCGAATAAAATTAATTACAGTTTTGAGGCGACAGATTTAGAAACAAGATTGTTTTAGGAACAAGATTGAAACAGTTACTAAGAGAACACGGAAAAAGCCTCATGAAAAACAGGAAAAAGATCTAGTTATTAGCAAAATATAGTTTGTTATTAAAGTTTGTTACCCCATGCAAAACATATGCAAGAATTGAAACAGAAGAAAAAAAAACAATGGTTTGAACAGGTCCATGCAACAAAAAGGACTTTTGGATTGGTCAATAGACGCGACAGCTGATTGTTGTTCTTGATATCAGAATCAGTCTGATTTCTTGGGGGATTATTTCCTCTGTCCCTACACTCCTAGCTGAACTGCAATTCGGTATAAGGACATTCGAAGTCTAACGTGCTTTAGTCTTCGTCGTTGTCTCTGATAAAAGACATGCAATGTTTTTTTAGGTACACCTTAATATTGTTGTGTGTACGTATAACAGTGTGTATGTGTTATGAAAGTATAGTGGTCTGGTTTCTTTGGTCTTGCCATGCGTCATTTCAGTTTAAATTATAAGTTATAAATCGTCAAGGTGGTTGAGTGTACGTGTGCCAATGTATATGTTATGAATGAATGGTGTATCTGGTCTCTTTGGTCTAGGCATGCGTCATTTAGGTTTCAAATGTAAATAATAAATCACCGACCAACGATTCTGTGGTTAACTAAGGTGAGTTAATTGAAGTGCATCAATATTTGGTTGGTCATCATCGCATGCCAAGGACTGGGTAACAATTATTGATTTCAGCTAACGTAGTGGAAACATATTCTGATACGTTGAATCTACTTCAGAGGGATGATACCTACATTACTAAAACATATTCTCATCTACTTCCTATCCAATATATAATTTGATCACAAACGAACCTTTAAAACAGATATTTACTTAATTAACGCTCTCAGATAGTTCTTCCGGGAAGTATACAATATATATATATATATATATATATATATATATATATATATATATATATATATATATATATATATATTAGCATCAGTAGATGGACAATTTATATCCAAAAGAATGTGATAATCATGAAGAAAGTTTTGTAAGAACAATATTTTGCTCGGCACCGAAGTTACTCAGTAGTAAATCGAACGGCCCCAGATCAAATGAGCGTCGTGCTAGGATCGAAGTGTGTAAGCTCTGCTCTTACCAAATGGACAAACGACATGAAAGGCAGATGTCCGAAGAGCACACATATCATTCACTATATATATATATATATATATATATATATATATATATATATATATACATTTAAGAAATTTGAACAAATTGATTAATCTATGCATCTGTCAAGTTACCTAACGTTTTATCTGTCACTCAGCTCGCAGAATCATTCAATTTGTAAATAAAAAATCTTGTTTTCTATCCAAGTCTTTTCTCTAAGGGATTCTTTCCGTGTCTTAATTTCGTTGACTCGTTGTGGAATTGTGGTAAGCAAGCTAGTCTTGCAGACCATTACTAGTGTATCGAGTTCGATCCTTATCAGGAACCCCAAACTTATGGGCTTGTGCTGGACGAAGATAAACTTATGTCTAGCTTCACTTAATCGGATAAAAGGCCAGATGGGGGGAAATGGTATGTATGATGATTTTTTTTGCGCCAATCTTTCAAGTTAGGGCCGACTGTCTTGAAAATACAACGAATTTTCAGCTACTTGAACCGTTTTTGCGGTGGTTGAAATTTCGAGTGTCGGACAACCAGTTGCCAGATTATTAGTGGTAAATGTATTGTAGTTATTGTCACTTCGCTGTTAAAAAGATGGAATGTTTCGAGGGGAATTATATGTTGAATAATTACCCATACAATCAATCCAAATGTATTTAGAACGGGACCCTCGTAAGAAATGTATTGAATCTGCAGAGATGTTTATCTAAAATGAATTCAACTTTTTTTCACAGAACGATTTCATCTTTCATCATCGATCACAAAAGCGGAATCTATGGGGTCAGTAACATAAAAATGATATTATGGATTACTTCTTAATCGAAATAATATTATATGATAAATGCATGCTAATTCTCTATTCCCAAAAAATATGTTAAATTCATTCGGTCAGTTTGTATTGAACATCTTTTCTGGACTATCGTTTAAATCTGGTTAAGTTGTTTCCGGAATGGTTGGGATCAACATGCACCGAATATAAAATGGATATAAACTAAGCAAGACGAAAGCAGAACAACTATATAAGAAAAGCGAGGGCAAAAAAGGACTCAGATGAACAACAAAAACAAAGATAGGAGGACCAGGGAGTATGTAGTGCGCTCAACTTGAGCATCAAGGTGCCTCTTTACCGGGAGATGACCAATCAGCGGTCGATTAGCTGAGAAAACAGCTGTAGGACCTTGATCGGTTTTTGACGAGAAGTCTGAAATTGGACCAGCGGTAGTCGGGATTTAGAAGCAAACGTATGCGTTCCGACCCCCCCCCCCCCAGTAGGAAACTGGAGTTGACATAGTGGCAATCGGGGTTTAGAGACAAAAGTATGTTCTGTTCTATCCCAGGTAGGCATTATGACGGACTAACAACAGCTTGGATGCAAAGTCAAAAGTATGGGTAGCTCTTGTTAGACTATACAAGTTGAGTTTGTGAAGGGGCAGCTGTAGCCTTCAGGCAAAGAAAGCAGTTTCTTCCACCTGAGTAGGAAAGTGTGGACGTAAAGTCGAAAGTAAGTGATTCTTCTTTATCTTACGAGAGATAACTAGAGGCTTCCTATGGAAAATAGACTTTTATTTCCTTTTTTGAGGAATGCCACATAGTTCTATGCTTATAAATGTACATAAAACACTGACTCTATAAGCTAATCTCATTACGTTCTTTGATAGTTTTCAGCCCTAGCACACACGCAAACACGCACAGTTTAATTCTTGGCATTTCCTTTTTCTTAGGTTTTCCTTGCCTTGCTTACGTTGGTTCATGAACGACAAGAATGTCTGGACAGTCTCAGAGAGAAGGACACAACGATAGAGACGAAGACGAAAAAAAAAATGTTCCTAGAGGAATTTTAGTCTGTTAATATAGACCTTGACAATCGCATAAATATTTCCAGAAGCGTAAATTTTCTCCTTGATTATTCTCAAAGGAATTCTCTGAATTTTGATTTTATTCCTTTTATTCCAATTGTATGCAGTCTGCCGCATCGAAAGTCGCGACAGAAACCTTAATCTAGGATTCTTAGAACTATTAATGTCTTGACTTCAGTGTTGCCAGTACTGAAATTCTCCCAATGGAACAAAAATACATATAAAAAAACTATGTCTAAAATCTTTTTTTTTCTTCTACCCACCACAATATTATTTCCCATTTCCCACCAGGAATCCTATTATATAGGCTTTGTAAATTGCTAAATAATAAGTCTGAATTGCGTTGGATATGCCGATGTCGTAAATTCACTGAAATTAAGCAACGTGAAGCCTGGTCATTACGTAGATGTGTGACTCTCTGGGAATACCGGGTGCCGTAAGCAACCGAAGATCAGTCTTTGTCCGAATCATAGCAAGTACTCTATACCAGTCTACAAGAGAGTAGATAAGTAGTTGTCGAACCATTGATACTAGCAAAAAAAAAAAGAAAAAAAAAAAAAGGGGAGCCTTTCAGTTGCTCCCGACTAAGGTCGACCAGCCAATTAAATTGTATATTTCTGGTGACAATATTAGCCGATTTTTTTAAAAAGCATATCATACTTTGCTACGTTGTGCAAACGATATGAACATTCTTAACGCTTACAAAAAATGACTATACGTTAATCTTAAAATGACTTATAAAATATTTGGAAGGAAATGGAATAAACTAATATTGCTACATTACTTTTGATAAAATCTTTAGAATTTTCGAAGAAAATAATCTTTGATTATTGTGGATTAAAAATATATGATGACCGTTGGGAAAAGTATTTTGGCATTAGTGCAGGCCGATTTTTTCCAGTTAAAAGCTTTGAAGGCGCAAATTATCAATCAAACAGCCTTTCAAAAAATGTTATATTTTACAGTTTCAAGACGAGGTCAGTAAAAAAAAATAACTATCTACGAAATTAAACCTGTTTAAATACGCATCAAATCATTGACATTCAAAGATTCATTCTCTTTGAAAGATACTTTCTTTCAAGACAATATACATACATACATAACTTGCAACAAAAACAAACTAATTAAAAGCAGAGATCGCACGAAAATGAGTCCGGGCTACATCCAAGAGAGTCTCGAAATGAAAAAACAAAGAATAATCTTCCTTAATATAAATCAGTGCCCCATGAGATCAGGAGACCATTTCAATGCAAACTGTAGATAGTTCTAACGAGCTTGTGTTACCTAGTCTTACTTCTTCTCCGAAAAGGAAGGGCTTTGAGTTATTATGTAGTCCGATAAAGGATCAGTTCTGTTGTTAGATGTGTCGAAAAACAAAAACAAACCCTGTCATACACGGGGTAACCTAACGGAAATGATTTGGGTTCATTCAAAATCGATGTTTGCCTGTTGTTCCACTTTCGTCTTGCTTTATTGATAATAATGAAGAGAGGAGCCGTTGGACATTGCAAACCTAACATCTTGGGTAGTTCATATTAGAAAAATACAAAACTATGTATTTGAAAGCTACCTGATATTTATGATAAATACATCTAAAATATACCATCTAGCCACTGACCTATCTTAAGGTGTAAATAGTGTAAATCCTCGATTTAACGGACTTCAATATTACGGATTTGGGATTTAACGGACCTTTTTCATGAATATTTTATATTTCTGTATATTCGTCATTAATATAAATAACCTTCCATTTTTCTTTCATTGTAACTAATATTTTAAATCATGGTTAATATGAATCCTGTTTATGAGAACGTGTATTTCCAAGATATTTTCTAGATAAGATTTGGGGTCACCGTACGAAACGGTCAATAACCACTGAGCTACCCTGTCAGAAAGGTGAGTAGATATTGCATATTCCTTATTATAATGTAATAATTTCATATTGCACGGTAATTAATATTGCATTGATCCATTTATGCCCGAAGTTTCCAACCGATTCTTGTATGATTAGATAAGTGAGATAAATGAAAGTATATTAGCTTGATAATGTAAATTTATTTGTAAATAAAACCATGAAAGCATCTTAAGAAAGTTCATATGTATATATTTCTACGGTAATTTTAGGTTGGGCTAAATATAGGCCCATGGGCAAGTATGGATTAAGTTTTATTCACAAAAAAAGTGTAAAAGGTCACATTCAGATTTAACGGACTTCCTATATTAACACCCTCCTGCTCCGCTATTAGTCTGTTAAATCGAGGGTTTACTGTATCTAAGTATCTATCTAATTCTATTTTCGTATAGGTGCAAATAATCATTCACAATTGCATATAGATCATACGTAGCCAGTGGTATGGTGCTAAATAAATGAGTAGGGGAAGCAAGCCTCTACTGATAGTTGAGGCGCATTTTAGGGGTACCTTGGTACAATATATATATATATATATATATATATATATATATATATATATATATATATATATATATATATATATACCACTTTGGGATAATCTGTGGGTATAACTGATGAATATAATGAGGATATTAGTAGTCTATACGTATATATATATATATATATATATATATATATATATATATATATATATATATATATATATATAATGATGTTCCCACAGCAAAACACCACTGATCTTATATACTGATCATATGCAATTAGAGTGATAAAACCTGCATTCCCTCTCAGTGCTTATATGTGTGTACGTTGAAATCATTGACTAACTACTGTGATACCCAAATAACTGTATCCGAAGAAATGGAAGCTAATATTATCTACCCAGTGAGAAAGACGCTCTCTTTGCAGAGCGGGCGTCTTGTCAAATAATATCCAACTGGTCCCCTCCGTCATGCCTACTTATTAAGAACAGCACAGAGTACCCGAGGGACATTCCGAAGGGTACTCAGCCTTGTTCTTCCCATTGACCAATCCACGATTGAAAACTGTCAGCGTCGAAATTCGACCTTACCAGTCCCTCATCACTATGGCTTTCTGAATTCCATTGCCACTGATTCTAGAAAAAGAACAAGGAGAAGTTGAATGAAAGAGAATAAAACCAGAAGCACAGATACGGAAGAAGGAATATAGAGTAATCCAGACTGATGAAGAAAGTCCGGAATTATTGTTGGGAACCTCACATTTCTGCAATATCAGCCGATAGAGGGGGTGTTCGCTGGAAGGGGACAAGCGCATCGAATAACGCGGCGTTTGCGTCTATTAACTATGAAATCATAGCTCCACCCCCGAAAATGATTACCGTATATACTCGTGTATAAGTCGGGTTTTTTAATATCAAACTTGGGGCAAACAATTCAGGGTAGTATTTCCGTTTCAGACATAAAAAATATTCACAAGTTACCAAAAGATTGTTGGATTGCAATGACATTTCATTGTGAAAAGTGAATTCAATAAATACTTAAAGGAAAACGCAATGTTTTTTTTCCTATGTTTCAGTTTATGTGATCTAAAAAAACTTTGGTCGTCGGTATTTGGTGCTTTGAGCTAACCAATCCTTAATTTAGAAAACTGAAGAAGTTTTTATTTCAAACGAAGCACAGAATAAACGATTGTTTCTTTTTCGAAAATCGAGGGACGACTTATACACGAAATCGATTATACAAGATTTTCAAAGTTTTTCGGATCGATTATTTTTCTTGTTTTTAGCTTTTGTTCGCGCGCAAACGAATCAAATTCATAACTCTTAAAAAGAATTTTCAAACATTCCCAACATGAAGCGACGTTCATTATTTGATCGTAATTTAATGATCCCTTTTGTTTACAGATAATTTTGGTTAGATATTAACCCATTAACTGCGAACGGTGGCAAGTGTAATAGTTAGACCTTGCAATATGAAAGCCCTTATCCACTGCAAGATGATGCATTTCGAGATAAGAGCCTTAAATCACAGATATAACTGAGTTGCCTTCAATCACAATGTAACGGAAATTTTCATTGTGTTGGCCATTGAACAACAATGACATAAATTTCCGTCATTCGCAGTTGAGGGGTTAAGATTGAGGGTAAGGAATGGCGTTTTGAAGGACCGTTCACCAACAATAACCCCGGTTGTTACTCGTGGCGTGTTAGGGACTGTCGTGTCCGAAGACACCGGAGCCAGTCGCATTCCTTGGAAGCACATGGAGATGGAGAAGAGGAGGAACTCAGTTAAAAGGGTGACTTCCTCCAGCAGCGAAGTGGTCAGTTGAAATAAATCTGAGTCTCAGAGCTGAAGATGGCCATGTTACTCACTGCAATCATAATCAACATGATTAATAAAACCTGTAGTCAATGTCTAAATCCTAAGGAACAAAACAAAACATATCGAGAACGAAAAAAAGAACAATAACAATGTCACGGAGAGACGTTCTTTTTTTAAATTTATTTTGTTCGTCTTCTTGAATGCAATGATTTTCAGGTGCAGATCAACGTTCCCTCTAATTTTTTTCAGGGTCTACGTGGGACCAAAAAGCCTGTGAGCAACAAAATATTTTTCCCTTTCAGGATTCATTAAATTATTCGTCTAAATCAGAGCTTTCCAAACTGTCGTCACACTTTGCTGATTATCCCTGGGCGTATCGCGAAATCAAGTATGAATATACATATATATATATATATATATATATCTTTTGGAAGATATTTCTGCTGAGTTAGTTGAACTGCAGGAATAACATTATACATTTGGCTTGGCAAACAAAATATGCTTTTAAAAGATTTGTCGCTAATGCATTAAGTTTGGAAAGCTCTGGTCTAAAGTTTATGAAACAAAGATCAGTTATTTGAAACAAAAAGTGTGTGATAAAAGACATGATTTATTCTGCGCGTTGATTTTTCTGTTATTATTTATTCATTATTTTTTTAAATCCAATATCGTGCGCTGAGTCAATAATTCACAGCACGACATTTTTTTTTCCTTTACACAGCCGCGCAGCTTAGAGGGAACACTTGTGCAAATCTATGAATTGCCGAAAGTTGAGATGAAGTATTTTCATTATTACACGAATTATTCGGACGAATGCCTTCATATTTAGCAACAATATTATTTTCTATTTACTTTCTTTCAGATAGAAGCATTGTCAACCAGGATCATTATTTTTTGACCAATATTTTCTTTCATCTAGATGTTTCATTTGCTTTTTATCACGACTGTATTCAGGTCGTCAATTGATTGAATAAAGTTGCGATAAAAATCAACTAAAAATCGAGAAGGAAGAAAATATTGATGAAAAATGAATTATAACTTTCATCTTTTGATCTTCGGTTCTATGCTGGTTCCAGTAATTCTCGTTCCAGAAGGAGCAGTTCACAAATCCTGGCTTCGAAGTCTCGTTCTCACGCGAGAAGAGAATAAATCAAGATAGAATAAACCTTGTAGTCCGAGTAATTCGTGGAATAATAGTTTTATGAGGTTTTGATAATTTTTGTCAGACACAGTATTATCATAAACCCATTTAGGTTGAATTTTCCTTCGAAGTCATTCATTTGGAAGATAGAATTCCTTCGAAATACGAACTTCATATAATTTTACGGCATCTCTCGTAACATTGGCAGAAAGCAAGAATATATTATCAAAATCAATACATTTTCATATTTTCCAACTTTTTTCTAATGGCGAAATCCTTTTTTTCAATTAAATGAAATGATTCAAGTTAATATCAGCAAAATATGAATGCATGTTAGTTTTCTACTTTTTTTCTAATAAAAACTAAACGTTTTAGTGAACGAGACAACCGGCTTTCGTTTTTAAAGAGCCATTTTCTCTATAGAAATAAACAGCAGCAAGTTGCAATTAAACCGTATAATTTTTTGAAAAAAATACTTTCAAGAGTAGCCAATTAAGGCACAAGATGCCTAAATTAAAATGTCCCAGTAGATGTCCAAGAGAGATTTACGGGACACGCATATTCCAGCAGTCATTGAAATCCCGGGATGTATGTGATGCAGGAGTCTCGAAAGGGTGAATCATTATTGTTTAAAAATGCAATTCATATTCTTTCTCTCTTATGGGTTGAATTTGCCAGCATTGGAAACACGTGAGTGTTTTACTGAGGCGAGGAAATGTTTTTTTAAAACATGTTCTTTGGGCGAAAACCTCAATGCCGATTTTTTATAAATATGATACAACAAATAAAAAAGAGAAAAAACAACAACAAAACAAACAAGAATTATACATTGAAACCCGCTTCCCACCCCCCAGGATAATCTTAATTACCCCAGGTTGGGGAAACACTGGTCCAGCCGATCATAAGTTGCTATGGAAGTTGTGATCGCAGTATGATTGGATTACAGACAATGACAAATTATCCAGTAATCATCTATTTACATTCAAAATGATCCCTTAATAATTAAACGGTCCACGCTACAAGCAAGGGGGTAAACAGCTTCAAGCTCTCGGCGAGACTCGAACTCACGTCCCTTTTATCCCAGGGAAACCTGGTTATCTGTACCGGTTGCTCTTACCAATTGAAGAATTTTCTTTAGGTAATGAGAATGACGAACTGCACTTGACTAATCGGAGAAGCAATAAAGACACTTTTTTTTCAACACAATGTGCAGAAGATGGCACTGGATACTTTTGTTTCAACTTGATATTTACAAATATTATTCTATAAACTAGTTCACCCATGCCGTCAAAAATGACAGCATATATGAATTTTATAACTTTTTATATCATATCTATCATTCTTCAAATTCGACCATTGTACTACGTCATTAGAATACGAATGAAATTATATTATATTACAATTGCATCCCTTGACAGAACATATCTGCACATTGCTAATTATTATATATGTGGATTTGTGAAAACCGTTAAATTTGAGCCTCTCTTTTGCCGACAGTAAATCTTCAGCATCTTTCTGTCTTTTTAATAGATAACCTAGCCAAGTTATACTGGCTATTGTGTCTATCAAAACGCCCAATTCGATGTTCCGCTTTCATTGAATGTCTCAATACTTGTAACAATTGGTTAGTTATAAACTGAAGTAGAGCAAGTGAGAATAAGACTTGCAGGAATTGATCTACTGCAGGCGGTATAAGCGTTCGGTCTTGAGTTACTTTGTTCAGATTTCCCGACATTGTTTATATTTTCTTTGTTGTCATTCATCTCTGTGAATCCTAAATGGAATAGGTTCTTGATATTCAGTATCTCTCAAAGTCGATCATATGAATTTTCTCGGTTCTAAGCTGTGCAATCGGTTTACAAGAATAGCGAAATAATTATACTACTTTTCTCCCAGGTATGGGTAAATAGCAAGGCAGACTAGGCTCTTCAGCCTTGGATGGCAACCAATCCAGGAGATGAACGACTCTGAATCCCGACCGAGAAAGTCCAACCCTCGTCCAGCGTTATAAGAGGCTGGCAACAGTCAAAGTGAGGAACGTATTCCCGATATGTATGGTTAACGAGGTTCTGATGGAGCTTCGACAGGCCTAGCAAACTAAAAGTGGATTAGGATAACTTGCTCGAGTAAAATAAAATGGACAAACAAGATAACGTAATCGCGGTCTCCACCTTCCAACGATACCTTGTGTACATGTGGAAGACCGTATAATTTTTGCAAATATCCTCCTGGCCGCAGAGATAAGAATGTTTGGGAGTTTGTTCATGGTCAATATTTCCTGAATATCAAAATAATCTAATAGTAAAATTTGGTAAAGATACAATTTATCAAGTTTGACGTAACATAAGGTTCTATTTTTACTAAGTTACGTCATTGAGGATATAAACGTGAAAGAAGACATCTGCACATTGCTTATCATAGATTATTCAGAAAATAAACAATGAAAATAAAAAAGTATGCTAAAAGCAATGCAAGAAGTTAAGAGATGAATTAGGAAGGACATGTTCGAAATTTTACCTTTTGGAAAAATACTGGATTGCTTTTTGGCCACATATGAGCAAAAGCAGGAACTGTCTGTTTTAAAATATCTCTTTCCTTTCTGTAACGAATAATTCTGCCCGTTCCCGCAGTCATTAAGGAGAACGTGTTGCCACGGACGACTGCTACAGACACACGCTAGAAGAGCCAAGCGGTCTCACGCAGTTCGTCGCGGCTTAGGAACCTATTTTTAATTACTATATTGTCAAATGTGCGGCTCATTAGTCTAAAGAATTGCACATTTCAAGGCTACTTGCTTTGTATGATGAGTTTTCAATGAGTGCCTTTGTTTTTTAATAATATTAGAAGCGAATTGTAAAACTGAGTCTTACGGGGCCGAAGACTTGTGGAGGAGAATGCTAAAGATGCTTACCTTACTTGCCAAGTGGAGTGCATCACGGTACCCATACCAAACTTGGGTGTCATTGCTATAGGTGACGTTGAATTTCGTAACCCAGTGTTTTCGACGTGTATCTGCTCGACCCATTACAATAATAGCAGTAATCAAAGTTGGGGGACCAATATCGACTTGAAGCCACTGGTTTTCTTTAAAAAAAAAATATATATATATCATATTAATAATATTATCATAATACTGAGACCACTATTACTACAAATAACAGTAAACAGAAGATACCTAAAAAAAAATGGTGGAGGACACCTAGAAACAGAAAAAAATAAATCATCCGTCTCTTCTTTACTTGGCTTAATAAGGCAAAATAATGACTATCATATCACAAGTATCAAGTAGGAAGGAAGTAGATTAAAATCAAAGCACCGGGACCTTGCTGTGAAACATTATATTTGGGATCATGCCCAGTTAGAACCACACTGAATGCACTAGAATCGATATTGGATGAATTAAAAAGTCGTAGAGAAGTTGCGACTGTCCAGAGTGTGAGAGGATACCATCACTCAATCTCCACCGATAATGACATCCAATGTAAACGTGCAAATGCATAAATAAAAATAATATTCTTGTCCACAAGGATGTATGTAATATGCTCAGTATAAATCACTTTATGTCTGTATGAACTGTATTGAAGTATGTTAGGGAAAGTGTTAACAACCACTTACTGTCTTGTTTTTTTGAGCACCAGGCTTTGTTGCTGAGAATGTTTCCATCTTCTGGTTGACAGGAACTCCTTCGTCTAAAAGACAAGTGTGACGATGCGCTCATCTTTCCATATGGAGGCAAACCAATTGGTTCTTTACATACTGAAAAACACAAATCAATTCTTACGATTTAAGATTGTATCAGATCGAATGGAGATTAACATCAATAATTATAGAAACAGGTATAATGAGTGGTAAAAAACCCAAAGCAAACCAATATTTGTGGATCTTATATCAGTTTGAAGGCAAGTCACCATGAGTTTATAAATAACTATCTACATAAAACTTTGGGGTCTTTTTTATTATTCCCACCGAAAGTAAACGAATGTATTTCAAAGTATAGAAGCCTAAAAAAAGATGAGTTATCTTCTCTTGTTATTGCCGAGAAAGTTCCCAATACACCTTCCCTAACATTGTCCAGAATATGTCGCTGGGAACTTTTCATCAACTTAATATCTTTTGAAATATAGATTTTTATAAAGAGAAAACGACAAACCTTCTCTAAGTTCAATATTTGCTCATGATTATTTTACTGATGGTATTCGTTTATCATATCCAACAAATTTTCCATGAATGCTTTGCCTCTTCTTCGTGCTATGTAACTTCAGGATTAAGGCGACAATGGCACTACACGGCTTCATTTCCCTTACCGTTGACAGCAACTCCCTCTCATCTCCCACTCCGGGTATTCTATGCTCAAACCGTCCAAGAATATTACTCGCGGTCTACCATTGTTCCTTTTGCATACTATTCGCTCTCTGAGCGTTAGATTCGCCAAGCCTTCATTCCCCGTATCCGAGAGGAGAAAATTATCTTATTGATTGATTTGTTCGAATGAAAAACTCAAAATAAAATCTAATATTTAGCGCCTTTTCAAAATGGAGACAAATTTACTCACACTGACATCCCAGAATCTCAACGCGCATACTTGGATGCCTGTTCCAGCTGACAGTGTGGAACTTGATATATCTGGCGAGAATTGGTCGGTCGAAGTATGAATGCTTTACTGTATAGCCATCGATATTTCCCTCAAAAACCTGAAATACAAAGAATTGGAAGAATTAGAAGAAAAGTACGGATTCAAAATGACCATATAGACCCCCAAAGCACTTCTTGAAGAAACAAACATCAATGTTTTTATATGGTACTTATTGGTGTACTCATGCAAATTTCCAAGATTGTAGCCCCAAAAATGTGACCAGGAGCGCCTAGAAAAAACATCTCACCCACCCACCCAAACACACGAACACACGAACACTCAAAGAGAGAAGAATCTATAGCACACTTTCCTGGTGGGTGTGGAATGCCATTAGTGGCGATAGGGTGAATCGATAGGTCAAATAATGACATACCATTTATATTCGTGTAAAGGTCGAGTTTTAAAACCCATTTTTTAAACGAAAAACGCGACGACCAAGACTTTTCAGGGGCTGGGATGAAGTCGTGTACTTTCTACCGGTGACAGGATCCCACTCAATCATTGTCTTTTCTGTGGCGATAATAGTTAAAGCGACGTCCATGAAAGATAATATCCGTTGCGTGGAATGCAAGTTCAATTGACCAGCAGTAAAATAATTATAGTCATGATTATGTTCAGGACGTGACATCTTTATCAAATTATTCATTTACTACTTGAGAAGCCAGACGTATACATCTGAGCTAAAAAATAGTTCTTACCTTTTGGTTATTGTAATCGTCATGTACATAATGCCATTCAAAAGAGTCCATGCTGTAAGACACCAAAAACGAAGTAACCCATTCGACGCCATCGCCTCGGCCCTGTGTCATAACACCAGTCACCTGAAATCGATAAATCGTAAAATCAATGTTTATATCATGAGCAAATATTTCCGAAATTTAGCACTGTCTAGAAGGCCATAAGATCGGAGTACCAATTGCGAATCAAGTAATAAATAGAAACTGCATAGAAAAGAAAGACAACGTTGGAAAATCAGCGCGCATAATTCCTCAGCAAGCAAAGCATAGTAACGAACACCACAGAGAAGTCTTGATGAGGATAAAATAAACACTAAGTTTAAGGCTCTCAAATTCAAGATGGCATATTGCCTTAGCGGTGGGTATGCAAGTGGAAATGACACAGAAATAGTTCAATGTGCAATGATATAAAAACGTACCTTCGCAGCTACTCCAAGATCTACCATTAGCCATTCTGACGGGGATTTGTATTTTGCACACCAGCCATATTTATTGGGCATGTATACACGTCCATATTTCTCGTGGCAGAACTTATCCCATTCTTGGGGGTAACTGTTTGATGCTTTAATTTGAAAATCCTTTATTTCCCCCGTGGTCATTCCAAGAGGACCGTTTACTACACATACTGAAAAAAAAAGAAAAAATATTAATTAATTACCAGAATTGTTCAGTAAAATTACAAATCCTCAACATGATTAGTGAGTAATCAGTCTGACAATAACAACATACAGATAGAGGAAAAGGAGGTACTGCGAACATACGAACAAAACAATCTGTTATGGTGCGTGTGCAAACGTGTGTTCATCATGCTTCTGGCAACTATATGATGTCAACTTTTTTCAAAATCCCAAATGAATACAAGAATTTTATTAAACAATACCTTGCATTAAACTTTCAATTTGTTGTGTGAACATACTACCACAGAACAGCTTTCGGTATCCTATTAGCAAAGCAACAGTTATGTACCGGTTTGATAAAGCTTAAAAGTATTTACTATGCTTAGGTTAGTCTGGCGCTAATGTATAACCATCTCTGTGGATCAAACTCACTACAGTATTCAGTCAGCATAAAAACTGATTGTATTCTTATTCAGGTTGTGACCCAAGGACCTTGCATCCGACGCAACCGCCTAGATTGTGCAAAAAAAAAAAGGTTCAGAATAGATAGTAAATGATTAAGTAACCTTAGATTTGCTAGCGACATTGTTCTTTCTGCAGAGAACTTTCATGATCTCCAAAAAATGCTCGACGGACTGACTGAAGAAAGCCATAAGATTATTCACATGAACTTCAGTAAAACAAACTTCATGTACAACAAACATGTCGAGGACAAAGACACTGCGATCGAAATTGAAAATGCACAAGTCGAAGAGTGCAACTATCTAGGACAACGAATCTCCATGAAATCCTCGAGAGAAGGAGAAATCAAGCGAGGGATGGCCAGCTTTCCGTAGAGCAAGCTTAACCGTCAAGGACAAGAAAACTCATTAGTCTTAAATAGAAGGATCTACAACCAGTGCATCCACTCGATAGTCACTTATGGCGCTGAAACATGGAACCTGACCAAAAGATAGGGGAGGGGGCTCTCAAATTGAGAACTATGTAACCTGCGCAGGAGAGAATCATGCTCAATACCACATGGAAAGATCATGAAACAGCGCATTAAAAAACAAACAGGAGTCAGCGATATCATAGAAAATATCAGAAAACGCAAATAGCAATGGACAGGTCATGTAGCAAGAATGCCGAACAATCGCTGGACATCACGATCCACAACGTGGATGAGATGATGTGACGGACTAGAAGTCCATGATAGAGAGGTCGGGCGAATATTTGGGAAAGTCCATGTCTAATGACGGGCTAAGGAGGTTCCTGCTGGTGTACTAGTTAACCCTCAGGAAAAAATGATAGGTGTATTTGAATTCCAGTGAGATGATTAAAAGATACTCAACTTATTGCAGTCGAAGGGAAGAGTCTTTTATTTCAAATGGTAAGTAGAAGATATTTTTTATCGGCAAAAAAGTGAGAGAGTGCATTGTTACGGACATAAAAGCAGAAAGGGTCACATTGTTAATTATATCAGCAGATTTTTCATCAGCGATAGGTAGCGGAAGTTTCAGGCGAAGAAACAAACAGGAAAAGTCACACTGTTCATTGTATGCGTAGATTAGCGTTAATTTGCAAAATAAACTCTTTTCTTTTTGTAAAAGCTGTGCTCTGTGAACAAACAAGAAAGAAAACTGATGTTGAGAGAGAAAAATTAGAACAGCACTCACTTAATATCTAATTATTCAAAGAAGGTAATTAAATTAATGCAGTTATTCCATTTGACCCCTCAACTCATTATGTAGATGCAAATAGGAACAGTATGTCCTTATAAGTAAAAGTAATGAATAGCAGCATTCCAACTTGATGAGCTTTTTATTACAGCATATGTAGGTCATGAATAACCAACTAATGTGTGCAGAGAACTTATATATATATATATATATATATATATATTCAGATAGTATATATAAATATATATACACACACACGCACAGGCACATACACACACATATATATATTCAGATAGTACATATAAATATATATATATACACACAGACACACATACATGCATATATATATATATATATATATATATATATATATATATATATATATATATATATATATATACGGATAGTATATATAAATATGTACGTGTATACATTGAAAGGGAAAATAAGCGTCCTGTTTTGCATTATTCTTACATTATAAACAGAACTCCCCCCCACATAACGTTTTAAAATGCTTGTTTTCTCATAACTGTTCAAATCTAATTTCAATTTGGGAAAAAGTTGCTTTCACTTTTGACCCCTTGAAGTGTGGAATTCTCATTTACTTTACACTCTTTAATGAATTATGAATAAATATTTATAAAACGAGAAGGTATGTATTAGGGGGGAAAATAGGTTCCACTCCGGCATTATAGCTACTTCGTAAATTGAACCACCCTCTAGGACCCTTCAAAAATATTTTTTCTCAAAACATTTTGTTTTAAACTACCCCCTCCCGGTCCATGTTTAGGCAATTTTTATAGCATGAGAAACACACATGCACGCGCGTACGCCCACACATCTCAATCGTATATATATATATATATATATATATATATATATATATATATATATATATATATATATATATATATATATATATGTTTATTTACAACTTGAAACACTGAAGATGTAAAAGAATCTTTCAAATCTCATTTCATTCATCCAATTATTTCCAAAATATCTTGTTAATGCAATTTACGCAAATTTTTTTAAACGGTTTGATATTTTGCGCATGATATAGTATTATATATGATTTTTTCTTGTCGGGACCATCAGTTGTTTAACATGTAATCGTTCCAGGGATTCAAGAACAAAAGTTTTATATCAACGTGACCCCTCAGCCGATTTGACCAACACCGCCTCCACACGAGCTATGATATTAATATTCAGTTCGTTATATCATTTTCAAGGCTGTGACATAATACATGTAGTTTTATTTACATGTAATTTTAATTAGGGGATCAATCATTGGATCTGGATCTTATTTTATACAACACATCTATTTTTTAAACAAAGAGCTTACTAGTGTAGTCTACCTAATAATGTATTGGACGGTTGGGTACTAGGGATTTTGAGAAATTCTCAAACATTTCAGTAAAACCATGATATCCCTAGTTTCACAATCAGTGTAATAATGGTTAAGAAACTTTCGATGCTTAATATTACTAATGTATTTGGTTCGATCCTCACTGGGTACTCTACTACTCTGTCCTTGTGCCAAACTAAGCTGTATATACACTTTAAACACTTAAGCAGAATTTACTTGAAATTTAACTTAATTTGTGAATATCTGAACTTGCAATTTTTATACATCTGTTGACAAAATGCAATCTTGAATTATCAGAAAAGACTAAAGGGGATTGTGAGGATGTTATGCTTCGCAAATAACAGGCAGATATAGAGGAAAGTTATTTTCTAGTAAAATTCCCTTATAAATTTATGGTAATGGCTTCTTTGCTTTACGCTATTCCAACTTACGAAAGGTTTCATAGGAACGCTTCTGTGTGCAATCAACTCGTCAGAATAGTGCATTGGAATAGAAGAAACATCTTCTGGGCAAGAATGTAGACAGTGATTATATAGTTTTCTCATCATACACAACTTCATATGATATATCCATATAAATGTGTATTGTTGACAGCGCAAAATCACAAAGGTTTGAACAATTTTTACATGTATTACATCCAGACATAACTTTTCTGGTTCATGCAAAAAAGAACGTTACAGAAAAACCTATTTATCCTTTTAAAACGAATTCTGAATATATATATATATATATATATATATATATATATATATATATATATATATATATATATATATATATATATATATGCCCAGCTGCTGCAGCGGTAAACTTCACTCCTACTTCTATTCCGACTGAAGGTGATTGCCTTCGTATTGTATGTATAATAGATGAACAAATATAAAACGTTTTTGAGTATAAAGATATTGATTTATTTGATTGAAAAAAAGCGTTTGCGTATCTTCAAGATAAATTTTCGCAGATATGTAAGACTTGACAGTTTGGCGCAGTTGGTAAGAAAGCCGGCCACCAATCACTTGTCCGTGATTTCAAAGATTACTCTTTGACACCTGACACAGTCAATGCATTAATCTTAAGTTCTAACATAAGTTCACATGTGTGAAGCATCTCATCGAGATCGAACACACTACAGTGGTCGCGGTCTTTGAGTCTATTTTACTGACTATTATTCTAAAGCACAGCACCCCAAATAACCCAAGTATGTATTATAATACGTCAAGTGTATTTGTACATTTATTTTTTGTCTGTAACACGCCAAAGGCAAGAAAAATGGATGATGAGCGCGTATGTCAGTACGTTGGTATAAAAGTATAGTTCATCGTACTCTGAAATGATTTTGTATAATTTGTTCCATTTGAGCAGATAGTATAGTAAAGACTTGACAGACTAGAAAGTACCCAGGGAGCACCCCCCCCGCCAACGCCATTGCCAGAGGGAGTAATTGTGCAAAATTCGGTTAATCAGTTCTTCAATAGCTTACTGTCCACCCTTCAACAAAATATCATTGAAATTCATTCAGAACTTTTGAAGATATACGTGAAAAACCTGTAATTTTGGCGATATTATAAGGTTTAGACACACAACTACGACATAGGGCGGGGGAGCTAGTAGTGCATGGATCCGCCCCCCAAATTAAATCACTTCTTCCGTAGCCTATGATCCACCCTACAGCGAAATTTCATAGAAATACATTGGTGACGTTTGGAGATATCGTGTGGACAGGCATGAGCATAAACATAAATGTATGACCCCTCCCAACCCGACCCCATGGAGGAGTCACTCTGAATTTGAATTAACCCCCAAATCTAACCACCTTTTTCCTTACCCCATTATTCAACATTTCACAAAATTCTATACTTTCGGAGATATTGAGTGACATGGTTGTCAATTTAGATGTGATTATCAATTTTTCGATTCTGGAAGTCGCACACGAATTCGAAAAAAACAAAAACGTCTTAATTGGCAACAGTGGACTTGAAAACATCAAAAAATAAAAATAAATCTAAATATTATGAAAACAGGACTCACTAATTCGAAAAAACAAACAAAACAGAACGATAAAATATCTAAATGACACGAACAGATAAACGAGACCAAATACATATATCTCTTCAATTTCGTTGACTGTAAAATATCAATTTCGTATACGCAATCATTTTTTACGGCCGGTTACACTAGTCTGTAAATAGACTACTTCAAATTTATTTCTAGAAAAAAAAAACGTGTGAGTAATTACTGTTGTCAGATAAAGAAATCAACTTCTTATTCCAGTTTTAGATGATTAAAAGGGAGTCCCCAGAGAGAAAACAAGCCGAGAAGTCAGACAATAGATACGCTGATCTTCAGAGTCTTTGAAGTCCCTTTCCTTTAGAAACCCTTTCTTTTGAACGCTCCCGTACTTGAAAGCCATTTTCTCTTAAAGCACCTTCATTTAACGCTAATGCCTGAGTAACATAGAATCTCATTCATACAATTTACGTGTGTTCGTCTTCTGACGTAGTAAAAAAGAATCCCAAGTTCTAATGACGTAATGATAAAATGTCACTGAAGCAATATCAGATTATAGAAACCGTGTAGGTAATGCTTCGTGGAAATGGCGAGTAGCGTTTGATATGTCGATTTGTCAGATTGCTCGCGCATCTAAAATGATTAAAAAACGAGGAATGATTTGTTCAAAGCCTCTCTGCAAAATGGCGGGCAGGATTTTCAGCTAATTCCTGTAGAAGGCCTAAATAAGACCTTCGATCCCAGTGAGAGATCATGGATTTGAATTATGTATTTTTCGAGTCATACCTTGTTTGAAAATCGTCTCCATCATCAACTCTTGGATCATATATTAATTCAAATATCTTGTGGGATTTCACAAACGATAAGAGGATTACAGTAAGATAGAAGTAGAAAGATAGGCATCTGATCACAATTGTCAATATGAGCACGAACGGGGACCCCACAATATCATCATCATTATTTTCAATTTTCAAAAACTAATATGCTAAAAACATGATCTGGTGTGTCCCATTGGTTCACACAGAAGATATCCTGGGGACATGTTGCGTGGTTCATGAGTTACGCTATCATAGTCGGACAGAATTATAGTAGAATGTCGTACACAAGACATAGTAGCCTTGAGAAAATCACTGGTGGTTTAGTTCGTTCAAAACTGTCGAGTTCGAGATAAAAAGCTCTAATTGTAATCGTAGCCTACAATTAGAGTGATTTGTTGATAAGATGGGGAGAAAACCGCGACTATGGAAGGCAAGGTAGAAATAAACAATAATTCAAGCCGAAAGCCGGTTGGGAAGGAAAGCAGGTAAAAAAAACAAAAAACAAAAACAAAACAAGGAAAGAAAATAAATTTGGTCAGAAAAGAAAAAGAAAAAAGAATGAAATTGTTATTCTTGAATCTAATTACAACGATTTGTCAAAGAGAGCAACATGCATAGAAGCTGCAGCGGTGCGTAAAGCTGTATAAACATGGTTTCATTCAGAGCCACAGGGTTAGAAAATAAAGGGAGATAAACGCTGACTGCAGGAAAACTAAAAAATTCCATGAGTGTTGACAACTCTCATGATTCTGTGCTCTTCTCACTATGTTCCTAAAATTTTCTCACTCTTTCCTCTCTCCGTTACCTGTCCATGTTTTATCTAAATGTTATGCGAGCATGCATTAGTTTCATAGGTGTAAATCTTCTCGCCCTGTCTGTGAACTATCGAACTTTTTTCTTCCTTCTCAATTCCTACCCCCATTTTAAACTACCTCACTTTCCTTTTGTCCCTCTCTTTCTTCCTAGCGCTTCAGTTAACTACCCAACTCTCTACAATCTTACATTGATTAGAACCATAACATTCGAACGCAGGAAGGAATAATAATAATGATAATAATAATTATAATATAAAAGATCATGTCACTTTTTTGTCTTTTGGTTTGTTCACTTGTAGGTTTCTGTCGCGTTAAAGCTAACAGCTACTGTGTATGCATGTTTACTACAACTACTGCTACTGATGTCTTAATAGTAAGACTGGCAACAAATATAGGTATTTCTGGCTTTTCATGAATAAAACCAATGATTTTCTCACAATAAAAAAGAATTTCGTTTTGGACCTGATTCTGTTTCCTTATTGTTTCAAAATTACTGAAAAAGAACCCCCGAAAATATGAAGAGTTATAGAAAATGGAGATCAAAATAAATTTCCTCCGAGGTATGCGCTTTTTTTTTGTTCGCAACAAATACATTTATACGAAAATACTACGTATTATTTATATAATTCATCCATACGTAAATAATCTCGTCAATTTTGACGGATACTATGCAAATAATAATAATAGCCTCTAAGGATTTCCCAGCCGAACAAAAACAGTTCGTTTACAATGCACTTAGAATTAATCTGTTGTTTTCTGCATAAATGAAAGGGTGTCAGGTGATCTTGAGACCGGATTATGAGCAATGAAGACGGGAGGGCTTATTGAGGCAAAGAAAGCTGTGATAATATATACATTATTGTAGATTCTCGATTACAATAGAACAACATTATTTAGATGGTTGAAGTTGAATGCAAACCATAGACATAAAATGGTGAAACGGATGTTTTTTCTTCTTGTTTTTTTTTTTTAATAATGATGCACAAGTCCCTAATTTCAATCAACGATTTGACGATTAAAAGTATATCTAATCAATCTCGTCTAAGTTGATTGTGCAACAATTTATTAATTAGACTCTATGATACCAAGTCTGATTATGCTTACTTGATTGTAACCCCTAAAAAGTCCAAAACGCTTAAACTTGAAGTATGCAAAAAATCGAGATGATTTGCAACTTAATAATAATGGTGTAGGGTCAAGATTTGCACTCACCGCCATATAAATTATAATGATCGATTTGTCGTAGGAAATGGAGGGACTTACTTCTATACGTATTTGACATTTTTCGAGAGGTATCTATTTCCTGTGGATATCTTTTGTTCAGAGCGTGGTAATAACTAGTACTACAAAATATTCTATGCATGACTAATCGATCAACAGCTCATTTGGTGAAAGTTCAAAAAAAAAAAACACATTTTAAACACGTCTATATAATGGTGAATTTAGTTGACAATATCGATACTCGATATCGAGGAAAAATGGATTGTATTAATTCCCGTAATATATTTCGGGAAGAGGTTTCTTCCGTTGTTGTTGTCTGACACTTGACAACGGAAGAGACCGCTTCCCAAAAGATTTCACGGAAATAAATACGATCCATTTTTCAATTTCGAGTTTCCTTGTTATCTATCGAATTCACCATTATGTCGGATAAACCTCATCCATTTTCTCAACACATCCACATAAACATTGGTTATTTCCAAGAATTTATTTAATTGAAGTATAAAAAAAAAAAATTCAGTTTCTATTTCAAAATAGAAACCCAGAGATCCAGATGGTTGTTAGAAAAAAACCCTGATCTCGAGTAAGACCAAGCATTGGTTGCTCTACCACGAACTACACGCCGACTGAGTACAGAGCAATCAAATTCTATTTAGTAGTATGAAATTCAACACCACTTTATCAGAAGAGCATTAAAATCTTATTTTTAATTTCCTGATAAGCATCTAATCTCAAAACTATTTCAAATTGTATGAACTCCAAGGACACAGAATTACTCTATGTACAATTGAAGGTATCAGTAGTCACCTATCTGCCATATCTTGGGTTGCATAAACAATTAGTTAAGAGTCATAACACTTGATATAATTAAATCCCGCCTGTATACTTTCGGCTGCTAAGAAGCACGCCCACAAACAAACAAACAAATATTGTGTGTTGTACGATGATCCGACAATTTGTTCTCTGTTAAGCTGGCTACTTTAATAGGTCAGCTGTAAACAGGAATAATAGACGAAAATTCAACCCAAGGAGAAAGAATTGTATCATGAGCTTTCAAGTCCTACTTGGTTCTATAAACATGTATTACAGGTGATGAAGTTCCTTCATCACATTATGGTATTGTAATTCAAGCCGATGAGTTGATATATCTTTCGGACAAAATCAATCAAATTCTGTTCAAATCAATTTTAAAATAATTTATTGTATTAGATGAAGTATTGTAAATCATTAACAATAATTATAATAAATTTTTTTAGCTACTATTCACCTTCATCTAAACTGCTGTGGCTTTTTATAGCAACTAATTGAATTGAAGCGAAGTATCAGTTATTTACAAACATGGCGCAAAAGAGATCGCGATAGGGAGCAAATTTAAGGGTTTAATATGGACTGGTGTTTTTCACTGAGTTCCAGAAGTCCAGTGGTGAGTACGGTCGTGCGTTCAGCGAGCTATCCTCCGGCATAGGGAGTCGTGAATTCGATTCTCAATTGGAACTGATTCTTTTATTTTGATCAGCGCCGTTAATTCATTTACTCACTGCTGAAGGGTACTCGGCCTGAGTTGGGTTGCGATAAAAAAGCAACAACAATTAAGAGTCCAATTCTATCTAATTACATCTGTTGAAGGTCATTTTTGTTTGTTTTGATTTAGGAATTGCCATTATTGCAGCCCATTCAGCTCCGTTGCCGCGTGACACTTGAGACAATGGTTTTGTCTCCATTTCTCGAACGATCCATACAAACCCAATCATTGTTTGTTTACGGGGCCGAGATGCTAGTCAGACGCCCGAGGTTACTTCCCTGCTAGTTTACTTATAACTGGGAGATGAAAGGGAGAAGCGGATTCATGCCTTTCCCAATGACATTGGTATGAAGTGAACGAAAACTTTCCTAGTCAGTGTTTGAGTCCAATTCACCGATTCCAATCTTTATTTCATTAACCGTTGGGCCGCCTGCTCCTTCCCAATCTTGAAGGCTTTGATTGAAAAAACAGCTGTTTGTCACCAGCAAAAGTTAATAAACAAAATACGTCAAAGCTTTCATTCACTCTTTCCAATAATTGTTTCGAAGTATTGTACTCATTCTTTGAGCTGCTTTTGCCATTACCACAACGTTTCAGTCGGCGCATTCTTCATCGGGCATACAGTCAGTAATAAAAAGAGAGGGGGGTCTATTTCTTCGGGGAATCGGTCGAAATGTAATGGTGGCAACTAGAGCAATACAGAAGAGAAATTACAAGTTCAATAGTCCAAACCATTATTGAAATGATATGACTTCCTCAAAATCATGGAACAAAACTTACATTCACTCTAAAGAATAAATAAAAAGTGACACTGCCAATTTAGGCAGTAGGGGCGGGTGATTCACGCGAGAAGGAACAATTAGGCAAGTTTTTAAAAAATTTTCTTATCAGTGCCAACTGACATTGCAACTACAGTAACACTCTCTCGTTTGGCTTCAGCCTTTTTCTGTATAAACAAATTAAATATTCCAAACAATTGGGAAAAATTGATTACTAAGCAAGAAATTTTACACAGAATTTGCACAGAAGAAAGTTCCAATATGGAAGATATTACATTATACGATTAGATCAGGAAAAACATCCAGCTAGGTAGACAGGTATATTAGTTGGTTGCCCCTGGGTGCTTTCCCTGATCTAATCTAATAGTATAATAACTTCCATATGCAGGAGTACACCACATTGCCGGATGATCATTTAAAAAGAGCATGCCTTTCGAATTAAGATGATCTACTAAAATACTTTAATATCCAGACATCAGATAAGCTTAGCTCAGTCTGGACAGGGGCTAAATTTAAGGAGTTAGTATAGCAGTAGCAACATTCTAAGTAGGAAGGGCTGCCTTGAAAATCGGAATTCTAAAAACTGACTTTCACCAGGCCTCGAACACTGACAAGTGACAACAGGGGTATTCGCTAATCCCCAAGCCGTCAAACAGGCTAAATCTTGTCTCAATTCTCCGACGGGTATTTACGAAGCTAGTCTGACACAGGCAAAAATGAACCCATGAAATACAGCTTGTAGATATTCACTATTTTTTAAAATTTGTCTGGCACAAGGTCACATTTGTGGGACACCGAGTGAGGATTAGAACTCACTATACACTTGTAATGATCTGAGAGACTAGTTCTATAAGCAGTACTCCACGACTCGGCGTCCTTGATTTCCCGTATATATATATATATATATATATATATATATATATATATATATATATATATATATATATATATATATATATATATATATATATATATATATATATATATATATATATATATATCCAGTCCACAAAGGGGTTTTCGAACGGCACGTGAGATATATCGGGATACTATTCTTACTTCTTACGTCTTTTAGTAGATTTAAAAGATGTCTGGGTTGACAATAAATTGTCACTAAATTGAATTCTTTGGATACAAATTAGGATCCTTGGTTGAACACAAATGAATATCATGCGTTACTCATTGATTTGAGGCGAAATATGCTTAGATGTATTCAAGTGGATAAACCCGATATTTCGAGATTTCATGGCATATTAGTGGCTCAGCATCCACAAATTCTTGCAGAGGCAAAGAGGCAAATGACGTTGTCGACCTCTGCGCTAACCCAATAACCATTTTCATAACTGACAATTGAAACAACAAGCATTCATTTACCCGTGAGCCTTTGTATGAGCGACAGGAAATGAAAATTGATAATTGATAGAAATACTAATAATGGGGCCCCGAGTTATGGAAAAAGAAAAAAACTGGGAAGTTTTGGAAAAAAAAAAAAAAAAAAAGAAGAAATGCTGGGTGAAATGTTTGACGCAACTTCGAGTGTTCGTCGCCACCAAGTCTACTTCACATACTGTAAAACAACGGGCCAAGTAAATAAAAAGTAATGTGATACGTAGAATCCTAACAGGGACGACTGAAGTCGTAGCCAGCGGAAGGGCACTACTTGTAAAGATATTTATTCTGAATAATGAAGGGAGTGAAGGAGATAAGTGCATTCCGGCTCGAGGTGAAGCGTGTGTGCCAATTAACTAAGTTTACAGGGCAAGAAAACGAGGAGATAAAGTCTCCATTTGCTTATCAGATACACTCATTAAATGATAAAAAAAATGAAGTGTTCCCCCAAACAGAGCACGTATCTAATTTCTCTATTGAAGTGACTTTTCCTCGAGGTGTGCCACGAACCTTAATCAAGGATTCCGTAAGAAAAAAAAAAAAAAATATTGTATCAAGCTTGGTTGCGCTAAGGTCAAACTCCCTTGCTTCGTTAAAATCTATAAAGTAACCAAAACAGAATTCATATCTCCATACCATATCATTCCAAGGGCAATCTTCGCAAAGAGGCATCATGTAGCCATTTTGATATGGGTCATTTTAATGGTTACAAGAAAAAAATGGCTCTTGGCTAGATTTAATTGCCAGGTAACTGTGTAGATTTCATTTCCTTTGTATCGAGATAAATTTTGAATTTCAAAAACGACCAATAACATTATCCAAGGGTCACATTTATAATGTGCATGCGTGAATTTAAAAAACAACTTTTCAATTTAGACGATGGTAAAAATCTGGCGATTTTCAGTCATTCAAAATTACCAATCTAAAACCGCCCGATATCAAAATGGTACGTCTTTGCGAAGATTCAAAAACTACGAGTCCCATTTCAACTCCTTCATCAGTATGTTCTGTAAATGCAATTTGCAAACTTTGGCAAAACAATTCGACTTGAGTTGTGCTTAAGTGGGAGTGATTTCGTTATCAATTTTTTGCGTTCGCCACTTTTCGCCGTGCATGACGTCACTGGTGTTTGGTCAGTTCATGACATCCGTTGTTTCATACGAAAATAAAACCAAAACCCGAAAGTAGGAGTTCGGCAATAAAAAGTTCTGTGTTTTCCAGTAGTCATAAGAGGATGGTGAAATGAATGACACCACCTCGGGTGCTTGTCACTTCTTTAGTCAATTTCCAATATTGCAAGCTGAGCCAAAAGAAACTTATGATGCGTAAGGCCTGGACAGGGACGGCTGATACTGTAGCCAGCGTTAGGGAGCCTCTAATTAGTTATGAATTGCCCGAATTTCTGAGAATATAGAAACCATGTCTGACCCCAGAGGCATCACCTGATGCAGGATTTGTTGGCAGCACAGCTGTTGTTACTTGCAACAGCATCTGTATAAGATTGTCATTATTAATTACCTAATATATAGTGCTGTTCATGTCAGGCAAGCTCCAGAAGATAGGGGTGTGCTAGT
The DNA here is from genome assembly GCA_963457665.1 of Thysanoteuthis rhombus. NCBI lineage: Eukaryota > Metazoa > Mollusca > Cephalopoda > Oegopsida > Thysanoteuthidae > Thysanoteuthis > Thysanoteuthis major. Next base: position 38,398,415 of record OY735222.1, read on the forward strand.
TCAAATCCCGTCGGAAACCAATCTTTTTGTTGCTTACTACTCAATAGTCACTGATTGTAAAATGTATTCTCAATTCCATTTGAAAGTTCAGCGAACATTCTTAGAAAAGTATTCTTTTTAATTCCAACCCGGAATTTTGGTCGATTCCAGCGTGGGTGGAGTTGAATGGGCGGAGCTTAAAATTACCGCCATTACAACGCTTTTGAATGACGAATCACAGCCTAGGAGTCTAGAGCATCATGTGCGAAACTTGGCGATTTTGTTAAAAGAAAGGAACACGCCCCACTATCACACGGAAGATAATCTTCACATCGTGTTTTTTCATTTTTTTGAGTGATCATGAATTTAATTTGGATTGATAGCTAATTTTGGATTTGAGTCAGACATTAGAATCTCTCTCTCTCTCTCTCTCTCTCTCTCTCTCTCTCTCTCTCTATCTATCTATCTATCTATCTCTCTCACACACACTCAGAGGCATGGTGCCCATAAAAATGACGGTAATAGTTCATTGGAAGGTTACAGGTTTAAGGCGTAGTTCTGGAAAAGACAGCTACGAGAGTACACGGGGAGAGGCATTAGATGCAACGCGTAGGGGAGAAGAAGCGTAATCCGATATTTCAAAATACAACAGACATAGAAAATACTACTGCTACTACCATGTGCGTCTGCTGACACTCTTCCAGGAGAGAGGGTGCAAAAGCATATAATTCCAGGGTGGGGCGAAAGATGGTATTCAGAATATATCTTGGCGGCAAACCTGTCATCAGCAAAGAATAATAATCTTTTTATATAGGTACATGAAGTTGTTTCCATAAAACAATTGTACAGCTCCAATGTCCCTTTTGACCATGAGGTTCAATCTTTAAACTCATCCGAGGTGAGACGGCCAAATCCTTATTTGCTCATCCCAGAGGACGCCCATAACTACTACTACTACTACTACTACTACTACTACTACTACTTGCAGTAATGTAGACCGATGAAGCTGGCCTCGAATCAGACGGTCGGGAAAAATTGGACGCAGTTTTGTTATATTGTTGGACACATTGGTTTTTCACAGTTTTTTCTTTTCAAAACTAACGGGAACTTTTTTGTTCTTGAATGTTGAGCTTGCTCTGACAGAAGATTTGAATGACTGCACCCGGCAGTGGCCGTGGCCGAATCGGTAGAGAAGCTGTCGCTATTTCAATAAAAGCGATGCTGATTAAGAGATAATCCTCAATTTTGATCTGCGTTTCTTCGCAAAATTATGGCCTTGTCAGTTGCTATCGAACGACACCGAAATTAGGATGGATGAAATTGAAAAATCTATCCAGTTCACTCCTACTGGCGTTTGGATGTTTGTCATTTAGTTATAAAACAAGGGAAAGGTTAGGTAGTGTAATAAGGGGGTAGGAAAAAAGAGAAGAGAAATAATTTACGGAGGGGATAGGAGGATTTTGCATAAGAAACAAGTCAGGCAAAATTACGTGATCTCCGAAAAGTTATCGATATTGGACTCTTCCAAGACTAACCTGAAATAAATTGACAAGTCTTAGATCTTACCGAAAATGCATCATACAGATATACACGGGTTTATTCCATTTTTTCTTTATTATATATAGAATACTGAAGTTGTAGTAATAATCTTCGGAGTGGAGTTTGTCTCTGAAGCAGGCAGTCTTGTTTTAATTATTCTACCTGAACACTTAGTCTGGCACCGAACAGAGCTACGCTCAGTATCACTCATAATAAAATATTGTTCAATCTCTCTCTTTTTTAAGAGGAAGCTATTTAGATCACGTGCAAGACCTTTTTCGACCAATCCTTCTTTATTCATTGATATAATGCCCGACTGCAAAGCTGTTTTAGGGCTACATTTTAATGCTTCTACGCTATGATTAGTTTTCATCTTTCAGTGATTCGAAAAAGCAAAACAACAAAAAAAGAAGTCCGTATCTCCCTTCTTTTAAGGAAGCTTTTAAAGATCGTGCGTGGCATTTCCGACTCATCGCCTTTTATACATAGATATAATACAAACCTACAAAACCTTTTAAGGGACACATCTTAATGCTTCTATGCAATGCTTCGTTCTCATTCTTCAGTGATTCGACAAAGAAAGAAAACATTATATGTATATATATATATATATATATATATATATATATATAAACAAACGGTTCATTTATCTGAACAGCAAGAGTAGTAAACGTCACTGTAAATAACGTCGATCTTCATGGGTTTTGTCCCAGTTTTCCATAACAAATGCTTCATGGCCATTTTTGAATAAACCATACGGCTGAACGTCATCACAGATAATTGGTTTTTTGGACATAGATAAACATTTCAAATAGCACGACGTAGGGAAAATCTTGGGTCACGAGAAAAAGAAATATATTCACCGATATAAGATGAGCTCTTGTGTATTTGTAATTTTGTAGTGACACCTGATCCACACAGATGTGACCAAAATCACCGATTCTCCCGATTATCTTGGCACTCTATCTTGTAGAAATCACACCAAGAATGCAGTCTGACGAAAATAAGCGATTTTGACGAGCCAGTTGATATCCATTACTCAATGAAGCGGAAAATGACATCATCTAATCCGCTAGGTTGGATGACGTTGCCATTTTCCAGTTCGCTTGACTTCATTCACGATATGTACGGAGTCAGGCAAAATTACGTGATCTCCGAAAGTTATCGGTATTGGACTCTTCCAAGACTAACCTATTAAGGCGCCTAAAGCCCGGATTAGAATATCTCACTTAACTTCTCAAAGAGATCCACGGAACAAATATATTCCAGCAGTCATAGAAACCTTTGGATATTCAATCATGCGTTTTGATAGAATTGATGAGACTTGATCTTGGCGTAAGTCGGTCATCATAGGATGAAGACGAATATATGCACCCACCAAAAATAAGGTATCATGAAACTCACACATTTATCTGAATCTATATATTGTACATACGTCTTCCTCGTCTTTCCGAAGAGAACAAGCCAGATTTTGTTCAGGACTTAAATGAGACTTCTAAAATTTTTTTACATCCACTGTCTATTTAGATTCCAGCACTCCCTTATCACTAATCGGTTTGTTAATTTGCGCCTCCCTATGAGCAGATGAGCTTCGTAGTAACGTATCGGCGTTTCTCTGCCTTTTCACACACCGGATCGAGCCCCTGCAGACAACGAGGATTTCGGGGGCTGATTTTCAAAGATGGCAAATCCTTCACAATTGGAATATTAGTCAAACACAGTTTCTCCTCATCAGGCCTTAGGTAAAAAAAAAAGAAGCAAAGCTTGGGACTCCCCCCCCCCGAAGATCTCCACATATATGTGTGAGTGTATATATTTGTGTGTACGTAGAGATAGAGAGTTTCTCTCTCAAGCTGATGTTGATATGGGTGCACGCAGATAGATAGACAGAGAAGGAGGGAGAGCGAGAGAGAGAGAGGGGCGAGTGATAGATATATTCCTTTTTGAAGCTCATGTCGATATAGGCGTGCGTGCCTAGAAATGCGTATGACAGAGCGCGTATGTGATCTTGGTGGATGTATTACAGTACATTCTAATTTATCAAAAGATAATTGACATTTGGTCAGGGGTCACCCTAATGTACTCGGGAGACGGGACTCAGTCTTCAGAGACGGGACTCGGTCTTCAATGTCAACGCTCCCAATGAACAAAAACGGAGCATGCTAAATGTTTGCACGATAACCCTCCCCTATAAATCAAGAACAATCCACATAAGATACGAAATAATTAAATGCTTATCTCACGCACAAAAAAAAGCATAACATTCTGTTTCTTATCTGAGGCAATCTTTGTGGCTCTAGTCTTTTTTTTTATTTCTATTTTCTCTGTTGAAACAATTTTATAAACTGCGGATTGCGTATAAGAACCGGCTCAAAGTATTTCTTTTACCTCTGAACATTTACCGCTGTCAGAAAAGTTGAAGAAGTATATGTATTCGATCGCGTCTGTTCACACGAAAGCACTGAACAGAATTCAATGAGATTTCGTCGACAGGTAAACGATAAGCTACTAAAGAACTGATTGAATTTTGGAACGGATCCACGCATTATTACCTCCCCTACGTCGTAATTTTATGCCCCATCCACACAACATTTTCAAATTTTCGAGCCTGTCTACACGGTATCCCAAGAAGTTCTGAATGAATTGCAATGAGATTTGGTGGACAGGTGGAAAATAAGCAACAGAATAACTGATTAAATCTTCGGGTGGATCTATGCACTGTTATTCTCCCTGACAAGAACGTTGGCATAAGTATATGTTCTCTGGGAGCTTAATACTTTCTATTGAGTTCATAGCTTTTTCTAAAGCGTTATGAAGTACACTCTCGTTCAAACGGCATTGATTCATGATGCACGCGTTTTAACGGTACGATTATTTCTGTATTCTTGTTAGACTATTGTCGGGGATTAGTTTGCAGTAACAACGATAAAATTTGTAAACACTTAAAAACACCGACTAAAAAAAACATGGGACTTGAAATTTTGAAAGGACAAAGAAAAATCAATTTGTCTGCATTTGTTGATTTCTCATTAATGATGCACTTCGTATAAAATCCACCCGTTTTTACAGATTTGTTATAACGGTACACTCGAATCCCCAGGAGTACCTCAACAACAGTATAAAGGACAAAGTGAGGAGCCCCGCTGTGAGCTAATGGTTAGCCAGTTAGTCTTGCAGATAAATACTACTTAATAGTGAGTACGATCCTACTGGTAGCTCTAAACTTATTGTCTTGAGACAATAACTGAGGTAAGCTCATTGTCTATAATTTTGAAAAGACTCGTTATCATTCCAAAATTTTTAGTACATTGTTCGTATTGCTCATGTTGGGACCGAAACGTTTTGGCCTATACATTCTTCGGCCTTTATCAGGTGTCAAGTCCGTAATGAAAGATAGGAGTCTGTTTTTTTCTTTTACGGAACTAGATGATGGACAGAAAACGGTAGCCCATTCATGACTGACTCAGTTCAAACAATGTATAGATCACTTTCATTGAGCGATGAATTCAATTCTCATCGGATGTTCAATAGTTTTGACCTTGTGCCAAACCTGAGCCAAGCTCAATACAATAGCTATAAATAGCGGGGTTCGCATATTTGCTGTCCTCGAAACAGCAAGACGGAAATATATTTTCAGCATTTAAAAAACACATATATGTTAATTGACATCACTTGTTGAGAGAGAATAACAATTTTTGACTTGACGGGTTAATGACTATATCTCACATTTATATGAAAACAAAAATTGACAGCAAGTGGTTCCAGATGTTTCGACGATCAAAATACATAAATATGTATTTGGATGCGAGCCAATGTATCAGTACGTACATATGTACCAAGTTTAATTAAGTCTGGCACAGGGCCACTATACTGGAGCACTCAGTGAGTATAAAACTCATAACATTAGAAAATGCTCATTCTGCAGGGCCATTTTGTCGGACATCTTCTGTAGGCACCCAGTTATTTATTTAAACAAGTTTGGTCCAAGATCATCATACTGGAGCACCCAGTGAGGATCAAACTTACTACTTTGGCAAATTGGTCTGCGATACTCTTGTTCAGAATCAACCCCCACCCTCATCGTAGGAACCAAGATAGTTGACTATGCTTAGTTTAGTCAGGCCCAGGGCCACCAAATTGGAGCTCCCAATGAAGATTGAACTCAAGCTAACAATAGCCTAGAATACTTGCTAGCAAATCATCACTCTACTGCAGGCGCCCAGGGGTTAGATACTAGCTATGTAGACTTCTACCGCTATCAGAGAATAGAGCGTTTGTAGACCTTTCGTTAGCCGAAATAGCCTGAAGTAAAGGAGCAATTTCCCATAGATTTTAGGAGGGGGAGGTCAAATTACTATGTGAGATTATGCTGAATTGGTGCCTTAGTTTGTGTCCGACAGTGTTCATGCTCATTCTGTCGGAAAATTCGAACTACAAAGATCACAGTCCGACAAAAGGTGAGAGAAGTAATTATTCATTGATCGCTCCTTTCCAGTTTTTGAATTGATCACCCCAACACGCCATGCCACCATAAAGCATTGGTCAAACGACGGAGCCGTTAACCAAAAACGAACCCTAAACACTGGAGGCAAGACAGGGGAAACTGAAAATTGACATGGTCCAGGTGAATATAATGTTCGATTCTTTGACGAAACTGAGGAAAATGCTGAAGATGTATGGGAACTCGCTGTCACTCAAACTCCAGCGATAGCCATCAGAAACTAGGTGTGAAGACGCTTATGTGTCTACCATGGATAAACAGAAAATAATGAAATATAAGGACGACAACAAATCATTTGCCAAAATTAAAACGAAACTTCAAATACTGGCCAAAGCACTTGGAATTTTTCGTGAAGATATTGAACTGGAATTAAAATCGAGATATAAGCAATATTAGTAATGTACAAAGGAAAACAGGAATCAACAGAATGAGTTCTATTCAGTGATCGGCGGTTGAGTGACGTTGGGTTATTTGGTAAAGTTGTTGCGAGCGATACAGTGGAAAATTAGAGTTACAATTCATGTAACAAGAACTTCGATTGTTATAGTATCAATCGGGTTCAAACACGCTCAAAGGAAACAAGTGGTATCCAATCTCGCTGGGCACAGTTCATCACAAACCTCCATATATTAAAACATTTAGCGACTAAAGAATAAGAGATCGCATATATAACAATACCGGTGTAGTAGCAATAGAAGAAATGGTCATGATCAGATCTGAGTTACCTGGTCGCCCCTGCTGTGGCTAAGTGACAGGAAGTTTTCATTCTCTTGGTTATGTTCGTCGTCCATAAAAGCAGGCTCAGTCTTCACTATTCTCTACAAAATCGATAACTGTTCGGATCTCTTCACAATGATCTTCGAAACTGTTCCTAGTACTCTATTTATCATGAGACCGACTGTCAACATCATATTTCATGATTTTTGCCGGATTCAAACAATGTCACAACAGTTATCTATTTCTTTTCTCATCTATTCTTATTCTATTCTCGCCTTACGGTCTGTTGGACGGGTACATACCCCATTTGACAGATTATCTCCTTGTCTACAGCAACTAAGTCTGGTCTCTTGGCCTTGATGGGGTGATCCATCTGTGTTCAAAGGTCCTTGAGTATCATACTTTACTGCAACCCTTTGTTTTATTTTCGATTCTCTTGTCTCAAAAGGTTAATGGATAGCTTTCTTTCCAACTTCCTTTCAAATCCCAAAATAACTAATTACAAACGATGTGAAGACCGATAGATTCAGTGCAAACATAATTCATCAAAACTGTCAGTGAATTTTCTCCAACGTTTTCTAATTGTTCGTCTTCGTATTTGGTCTTTTGCGACCTCGGGCCATCAAGGACATCGGCGGTATTTCCAAGCTGACATTACGGTAGCCGTATTGTTTTTCTCGGGGTTATTTTTCTGAGGGTAGGTTTAGGGTTTGTTGAAATAACACTAGACTTTATGATTACAGCCATGAGTCGACTTGCGTCCGGGATATGTTCTGGTAGTATGGAGGCAACTTGACCTGGGCTCAAGTCGACCATATTAGTAAGTAGTAAGTGCCTTTATGCTGATCATAGAAACAACCTTCCCTGCCCGGGCTTCAGATGTCACATGTTTTTCCTCGTCTCGGAGTTCTTCTAGTTTTTCTTTCGAAAACGAAGTGACGTTACTCACTTCCTCATACGAGACCATTGTAGGGTGAAGTGAAATATACGCACTACTCAAGATAATATACCATGACCTATACACATTTGAATAAACCTCTATGTACAACTTCCTTGTCTTTCCTAAGAGGAAGAAATAAATCTCATTCATTATATTTTTTCACGAAGTCATTAGCTGAACCCAGCGAGGTGCCTGCTCATTTACATTCTTCTTTCTCACCTTCCCTGTCTGGGGATCTTGAAACTAACATGACGTATACACTGAGTTCACTTTAGCAAGCTAAAATTAACATAATGGAAATTTTGACTGAAATTCCCGTCATCTGCAGATGAGATGTTCTAAGCTCGCACAGTGACGTATATGAGATCAGGCGTAGGTCGATCGGGCGTTAGCTTACGCATGGCTCTACTTTGCAGCTGGAAGTGTGAGCCAGAGCAACGGTTATCGGCATGGAATCTCGGATGAGGCTGTTTACTATAGTGTTCACTTAGCATGAATATCCTAGAGAAACGTATAAATGTACGCACGAATATCCTTTGGAAAGGCATAAATGAACATTTCTGCGGTCTGTCCCATCACCAGATGTATCAACAAAAAATGTCTAGTCTCTGGCATCCCACGATTGATGACAGAACTTGAGCCAGTGAACACCTGGGCAAACAAATCTACCATAATTACCGCGGGCAGGAATAACTGTAAAAAGCTGTTACACCCATTGTCAACCCCTTGGCATGGGCCAGCATACCATACATCATATTGTTGTCATTTTAAACATCTAGTGATAGTTCAGATCGGAACATAATAGCAGAACCGGTTTCTCGTTTTTTAAGGATCTGGTACTGAATTTAATGGAGGAAGTTTACATAGGAACACTTTACTTATGGTAAATTCACACAATTTTTGCAGATAAATCGAAATAACTTAGAGATGCTCACTCATTTTTTTGATATTTCACCCACAGAACCCGGCTTAATTTGGCACAGGGCTCCAATAATGGAGCAGCTGGTCAGGATCGAACCCATTACACTATCGAATTATTTGCCAAACAAGAACAATATAGATCTTTATTAAGCTCAGCTAACATTAGTCTGGTACAAGAGCACAGAAAAGGGGTACCCAATTTTGAGAGAGTACACTTCACAAGTAAATGTGTGACCAGTCTCCCCAGACATGCCGAAGAGCTCAAAATATAGAGAGGAAGAACCTCTGTACGAATGTTCAGCGTAAAATGTTCTTCGTATTTTGGGGGAGAGGGGCTCACTGGTCGTTTTATATGTACATTCCATGGTGAAATCTACATCAGCATGACACGTACTTAGTTGGTTATGCGTCTTGTCTTTTCACCACGTCATGCTACTGAATATGAGAGACATGTTCTTTGATCATGCCAGTCATGACCTCCTTTGATCGAGCTAAGTTGCTGCATATATCATAACCAAGTATGGAACTGGACCACTATAGTGAGGCACCATGCATGGGTTGAATAGACTCCAGTAGTAAGTGACTGTAAGACTGGATTGTTAACCATCACGCAAGGGTTAACGTCTAATGACAAATCAAAAATCTTTTTGAATGCAATGTGTGTATTGTTGCATACCATTGGTATCATCCGATCTGGCAAGTCAACTCCCTTTTGAAGTGATGTTTTATAGCTGACTGGATATTGAAACTAGTCACTATGGTTGGAGAACAGCTAGACGTTAGTTTTGTGTCGACCTATCCCGATTCACGCGTATTTATTTCGTTTGTAACTAATACTGGAAGCATTGATCTATTGGTTTTAATATGTTGGCTGACTATAATTTACAAGTTGGTTTCAGAGTCTTTTCACATCGTCATGAAGCTTGTCAAACAAATAAGATTTGTACTAGCTCCTAAAGATTTACAAAGCGATCGTTCCTTATACCAAAATCAGTCGTAATTCTTTTGTCTGAAAGCGTGTAATTATATCAAACAAGTAGTTTTTTATGACTTGACTTGTGAAGGCCGATGAACAAATTATATGAGGCCTACCTTGGGTGTCTGCCATAGAGCGATGGTTAACGAGCTCGCAGGGGCAGGGTTTCCATTTGGTACTTCTCAAGATCAAAACTGGGCAAATTTGGTACTAGACAAAGCTATTTGATTCCGAAAATGAAGATTTTGTACAAAACGAAAATGAAAATTTACGTTGGTAGCAATTCTTCCTTAGGGTATGAAAATCATTTCAAGGGTCCCTCGAGTCTGAAAAGTTTGAGAATGACTCCATTACAGGAGATATTTATTGAACTCAGCTTGGTCTGCCAAAGAGCCATTGGAGGAGGAGATAATTTAGAGCTACACCAAACTATAACCATTTCAGTATCTGTATCTTGGTATGGATTATGGCTAATGAGAGTGGAAAGAGAATATCAGAAGGCTTGCGGTAAAAATCAATAGGGCTTTTTCAAGAAATGAGGATGTTTATCAAGAAAACTGGTGTCTCTATTATCTTATTTCCTGACAAAGCCCACTTCAGGGCGAAACATGGAAATAAAGGATTCATTTGTGCAGCAAGCCTTCCAATATCGTCATTTCACCCTTTCTCTCTCTCTATCACACGGACACACACGAGCATGTGTGTGTGTGTGTGTGTGTGTGTGTGTGTGTGTGAACGTTACGTCCTAAGTAACAACTAAATAAATATGTAAAACTTCAACAGCATCATTTGAACAAATTCTTCAGTGGTGATATTTCAAGCCAAGTCGTACAACTGAACCTGACCTTTCGGGTTAATTAGATAACTTACGATTTATAAACTAATTCACCAATCAAAAATTACAGTATGTATCAGCCGATGTATTAGGGAAATGTTAGTACTGTTTACCAAGATTTGCTTAGTCGGGCACACGGCTAGAATAGTAGTGCATCTAGTGAGGATCGAACCCAATAAACGAGCAAATGGGCCACGAGCTTAGGTTACTGACCATAGTTTCATGGCAGGGACACCCTAAGATTTAATCAAACTCAGTTAATTCTCCCTAAATAACACTTCTTGAAACACCCAGTGAAGATCAAGGCTGCTAAGATCGTAGAAGATTGTGTGACCAGTTTCCGAGCCATAAGAATGAAGCTGGTGCCTCCAAGTATATATATATATATATATATATATATATATATATATATATATATATATATATATATATATATATATATATATATATATATATATATATATTCAATTATTGGTGTCCGGATTTCTAGAATTTCTTATTAATTGGATTCATAAGAGCAAGTTAATAATTTTTTGTAGATTGAGTAAGTCATAGCTGAAGGAAGAGAGAAAATGCATGGAATGGAGTGAAGAAAGAACAAAAAATATCTGAAGTTGCGTAAGAGAGAACGAAAGAAATGTACAGAAAATATCTATTACTAAAAAGAGAAACGAAAAAAATGGCTAAAAATAAAACGCAGGATATATTCATTCTGAATCTCACGGATTTTACAAGTACAAGGCTTTTTTTAATCATTGAATTACAGGAAGCTAAATAACATTAACACTGGCTTGGAATGAATGCATTCGTGTTCAGTTACCTCTTCGTATGACGAAGGTAATCATTCTTCAAATATAAGGAACTAAAGGAAAACTGGACGAAGCATTCTTAGAAAAGGGAACGAAAAAAAGTAGTCAATGGAACTTCTTTTTCAGGACGTCAGAACACCCCTCTTGGCCTGACAGGTGTAGTTCAGGGGAAAGCAGAGAGTGATATGTCTGGCATCAGCCTGGTAGCAGGAGCTGCCAGAAGGACATCAAATTCAAACAGACACGGATGCCCCCAATCCCTGGTTTGGAATCAAGAGTTGCCCTTCTCCTAGACTGGTTTCCTCCCAAGGCTAAAGAGAGCAGTAAGTCCAACTATTTTACCCTCAGCTGGAGGGAGAAGAGATGGATTCATGCCTTTCCCAAGGCATTAGAGCAAGATGAACATAAACAGCCCAGCCAGCATTTTCAAAAGCACATGCACAGATGCAGGAAACTGTTGCAGCAAATGTGCAGCTGTCTGAGTGAAGATATCAAAACAAACATTTTTTCGAAATTCTATTCACTTATATATATATGAACACAATCACATAGATGTACGCACACACAGAGGGATATGCACGCACAAAAAATACACATACACACACAGACATATATATATATATGTGTGTGTGTGTGTGTGTGTGCGCAAACATCATCTATACATATTCTAATTTTTCCTCGTCTATACGTTCAGTTGTTCACATCGTTTTGGCCATATACCCCCTGACCTTCCTGGGGTTTTCTTGTTTCTAGAATGTGGAACATCTTACGAAGGCCGGAGGGTACACGGCCGAAACCTTGTATATAAATGAACGTACAGACAAGGAAAATAGACCGACCATATCATGCATAATGATTTTGTGGAGTAGATAGATATAGATGAATAATGTGTGTGGGAACTATTCTAATTGAAGTGGGGGCTTTATTTACCCGAAATTTTTGCATAGTTTTGCGTGAAATACACAATGATTAATACATCCTGTCTTACAAAATTCGGACAAGTATTCTGCTTAATGTTCAGAAAATCATTGGCACTTCGACAACAAACAATTAGAAAGAAGCCTCTTGGGCTGACGGAAAAACCGAGCTATTATCATTTGCCTAATAACAGCAGGTTCTTTTTAAAAAAAAATTATTCTGTTTACTTATCAGCTAATTGCAACGCTCAGAGAAAAAGTAGATGAATTATAGAGATTATTTATCCAAGTCTTTTTTTATGACATGCCATAATTATTCCCTGATAATTTTTCATTTGCCTCCAAACATGTGAGGGTTTTTTTACAAGACGAAAAAATGGGTTGTGTTGAAAACCCTTTTTTTGGCCCCTGTTACACCCAATGACACGTTTTTTCATGCAAGTGCATATATGTTAGTATGTGTGGGTGTATGTGTATGTATGAGCCTCAATTATAAAAGTGTGCAATGTTAGTGCGTATGTGAAGAGAGTGTTTGTGCGCGCGTGTGTGTGTGTGTATGTATAGAGTTTGAGTAAGCATGTGTTTGAATGGAATGTCTGCATGTGTGAAGAGTGTTCGTGAGCGCATGGAAAGAATATTTGAGTGTGCGAAAAGAGTGTGGGTGGAGAGTGTTTGTGTGTGTGTGTGTGTGTGTGTGTATATATAGAGAGAGATAGATAGAGAGAGAAAGTGTGTCCGTATGAATGTGAGTGAAGAGAGTGTTCGTGCGTGTGTGTTCGAGTGGAGTTAGTGAATGTGTCTGTGTGCGTCTGACCCTTCCCCTTGCCATTTGAGTGTATTTCCTAACGAAATCCGTCCTCGGTATTATTTACAACACAGATTTTCGTTTCTAATCCAGACTTCGGGCTATTTTCTTTTTGGTTTGTTAAAAAGCCCTACAGGAAAGTAAACATAAACGACCGGTCTGTTCCTCTTTCCAGTCTTTTGTTCTGCAAACATTTAAAAAATCTTGGCCCACATCAGCCGAACTTTTCGAACTGTTGTATTGTTGTCAGAGCAGAAAATTACGGAAACGCAGCGAATAAAAAACGGATGCAGTTTGACGGGATTAACAATCGGGATACTGTCAGTTTTAATAAATGATAAAAGACGACCCCCTTTTTTTAAAATGAACAATAAAAACATTCCAGTCTCAATTTAAAACGCTTCAGATATCAACAAAAAGATACCAGATAAATCCCCGTGAAAAGAATTCACGAATAAATTTGTATTTCTATGAGTTGTTTTTTTTAAATTAAAAAAAAAAATAAAACGTGTGGAAGAGTCCATTGTTTCAGTGGTGGGTAGGATGGTTACCTGGACGGGCTCATTGTTATAGACTAAGACAAAAATCACACTGTTCATTTTTAGATTAGTTTGTCACACACGATTTTTTTCTTAACATAATACTGAAAAATGCTAAAAGAGATAAATTTTAGATTCAATGTAAATAAGAGATACACTTCTTGATTTTAGAGGTTTTTTTGAGCCCTTAATAGCAATGGTGTCCACTCAAGAAGATGGGCGGATTTTCCAATACAATTTGAAATTAGGGTATCATGTTGATCAAGCTGCTGATTATATTATATTATAGCGAAGCACTTGGAGTAAACGCAACAGAGCGAACGGTTCAGCGTTGGTTCGAGAAGATTAGGTCTAGAATTATGAATATCGCTAATAAATCTCTAAGGAAGCCCAAGCCTGTTGATGAACTGTCGATAGCATTGACCATCGACTATCGCACAACGATTCAAGCCCTTTCCGGAGACGTTAGACTTCAACGGAAACCGTATCATGTCATCTCAAGGCAGTAAGAGAGGTTGGAAAAAAAATGGGAAATTGGTTCCCACAAGAACTAAATGGAATGCTCTGTGACACTTCCCAACCTAACACCTCTCAGCGAACTGTGTCAAAGCATTTCATAATAGTATATTAGTTATGCTGTGTAAGGTCCTGCATAGCACAAATTAGGAAAGAAAGAAACGAGTTAATCTAAAGCTGTTTTTTTTTTATCAAAACGGAATCGGCAGTTCGAATTGCAGCCGAGGCTCCTTACATTTAAGTGTTACGCTACAGTTTCGCATATGATCTCTAGGGCTCCACGTTGTGAGTCATGATATCCGGCGGTTGTCTGGTATTTTTGCAGCATGACCAGCCCACCGTCATTCGACTTTTCTCATGGATTCTTTGATATCTGTCTCCTGTTTTTTTCTCTATACTATGTTGATATGATTCTCTCTTAAGCATTATTCTTAATTTGAGAGTTAGTTTTTTGATTAGGTGCCATTTTTCAGCTCCATAGGTGACTATTGGTAGGATGTCCCAGGAACGAGGAAGGAATTCACTTCACCCTGACCCATCACCAGATATTTTGACAAAATATCTTATCGTCTAGCCTCGACAGTCGATGGAAAAAGAATGGGAGAGTGAACACTTGGTTCAAGTATCCTCCTATAACAACCTCACCTATACAGAAAGAAGCAGCAAAAAGCTATTACATCCATGGTCAACCCTGATAGTGGCCAGTCATATCATTAGTACATATGTCTTATATAATCCTCAACGGTCGTAGAATGTAAAAACGACCCGAGAATTGCGATGAAGAGCAACAATCAAGATTAAGGAAAAACTGATCAGAAATTAATAATGGAAATGCTTTATCTGAGTCAGCAATCACAACTTTTTACGTAAATGGAAGACATCTGGTTTAAACAAATTTGTTTTCCAATGAATTTCAAGTAAAAAAAACATGTAATTGAATGAAAAAAAAAAATCAAACAGTCTAAAAACTTAACTATTATTAATTGGTTTTGATTAGGTTTTACCATCATCCTAACGAGTCAAAATTAATAATAATAATCTTACAATAGTTCAGCCAATAATCAAAATACAGTGAAAAAATTAAAAATATCGTTGTACTGGAGACTACTAGTCTAAAAGCTGTTTCAAATGTGCAGAAGTATTTTTTCTTTTTTTTATGATAAATAACTTTATGCTAATTTCTTGCAGTCGAATCTGAAATTAAAACTTCAAAGAGGATCTTTAAATTACTGCAATGCGTTTTAATTTTTCTTATAGATAGGGCGTGGAGGTACCCATTGAATACATATAATTGAATTTGTTCTAAATGAAAATGACTGGGCGGGTTCACTCCATTGAACGTACGCAAGATCAGCGTGTGGGCATAAAGTTACGCGTGAAATTTATTAAAACTATCTCACAAACCAATCAAAAATGAATAATGAAGATATTTCATCCAAGATATTCGGACACGCTGAAATTAATTTTTGAATATTCACGCATCAAAGAGTTATAATTTAAACACCCTTTCCTTTAGCTTTGGCCAAGCCATCAAAGAAAGTAAAATCAAGCTCACAATCTATTTGGAATTGTCATCAAGCAAACAACCAAAACAAATAAACAAAATCTTGTAAGTTTATCAACAACACCCTACTTCTATTTCACATGTCAAATCAACATTTCCTTAACATGTACACACATTTGTAGAACCACAAACTTCGATGTAATTTTTCTCATACGACCTTTAAAGTCATAACACCTTTTATGCTAATACACTCTTTTTTCTATAAGTATCACCTCGTGTATGTTGATTATATATATATATATATATATATATATATATATATATATATATATATATATATATATAAAACAAATCTAAATTGACGCAGCATATTTAATATTTACAAGGGTGAACACTCAATAGAAGTGACACTACCGTCTATTGTTACACTTTCTGATCCTTCCTACGTTTTTTGAGTAACCTGCGTAAGTGAGCCCTGTTTCAAAAATTTAGATGATGTGTTGTATAAAGTAATATCCATATACAATACATTATGATAATACCCTACGTACAACAAAAAACTACATATAAAAATGAGCAACATATCAAATCCATAGCTGAGAAAGGAGGTGTTTGATCAACACTGCAGGGGTGCCATGTTAATGTAATTGTTTTGTTTTTGAAATCCCCGAAACGGTTACCTGGTAAACAACTGAAGGTCCCAACGAGAGAAAATTTACACATAGTACCGTAATAAAATTGTACAGGTAAGAGGTGAGAAAAAATACCAAAGAAAATTACATAAATTATATAACTGATATTGAGAAATAAGTGACTGGAGTGAAACAAACCTTTTCTGGGAAAAGTTTCTGAATGTTTAGTGTTCAAAGCAGTAAAGTATTCTAGACTATATGTATATATGTTTCTCATTCAAGATTTGAATTCAGGAATTTTATATAAACTATTCATCAAACCGGTCAAATAAGTTGAAAATCGTTTTTTTTTTTCAAGCTGCATCACTTATACAAAAGCGCTAACGGCCAGCAGTCAGTCACGTAAGTTTCACCCCCCCTCTCTTTAATTAGCTTTAGAGAGAGAGAGAGAGAGAGAGAGAGAGAGAGAGAGAGAGAGAGAGAGAGAGAGAGAGAGAGTAAAACTTATGTTTCCGCGGTGACTCTTTGAGCTGAACAAATAAACCAACAAATTTGAAGGTAGCATAGGACGTTACATCGTCTGTTGGTAAGTCACGCTAACGAAGCTACTTGAACATGGGCGCAACCCAACCAAATTTAGCATACGTAATCAATTGACCAAGATTCAGTTTTTAATGTAAAAAGTTCTGAGAAATAGAAATTCTACAGGTTCTAGAAAGGGGGGGGGTTCTATTTATTACGTAACTATGATGCTAAACTTGACCATTATCTTCCGTTCAATATAGATACACGCAAAATACATCTTATTTAATATGTTTATATATAATTCTTTAAGGGGTCGAAGAAGGGAATTTTCCACTTGAAGTAAAGGGGATTTGTTTTTACTCCTAGGATTAAAGGTGAAGTGAAATTTGTTTCCGTTTTAATGGATCAGAAGTAGGAGGGAAACTTTTTCCTCTACTTATAGGATCAAAAGCGAAGGGAAACTTTTATCTTATATAATAAAAACTCCTTATATCCATGTAGCTCTCAAGTGGAGGTAAACTTTGGGTCAGAAGTACGAGCGAAACATTTTCTTACTGTTAAGAGACAAAAGTGAAGGGAAAACGTTCTGTTAAGATGAAAGAACCTTCTTCTATCCATGTATAACACATTTATGTTATTCATCTGAGTCATATAATCGAAGTCATGAATGTCAGAGATATATTAGCCCTCCCACTGTATTTACACATATCTCTCTAAGACAATGTCTTGAAGACGTAATTTCGTTTTTTTTTGTGAAGAATGTTCAATTCAATCCATTACCTGCGAGAGGACACAAACGTAATAGTTATCTATTGTTAGATAAAAGCCCCGACTCACAAAATATAACTGAGTTGTCATCAATAACAATAAAAAAGGGAATTTTATTGTGTTAGCCCCAGAACTTAAATTTCCGTCATCCGCAGTTAATCAGATAATTATGTTATCCGATTATACGTATATTACTTAATTCAATTAGGGATTCATTATTAGCCCCTTTTTCTACAAAAATAGTGGGGAATGCAAATTATTTCTACAATGCTATCAAATTCAAAGGTATCGCGTTGCCCGGATAGTTGAGAAAGGTCATTAGTTCGGGAAAGGCATCAATAAGACTTAATTTTGTGGTCAGTGTCCGGTTGCAAGGCAACTCCTTTCCTCGCCCCCCAGTGAATGGTCGTCCCTCACAATCTGGCGCCTTAGCGACAGCAATAACGTACACCTATCGTCATTATCTTTCTACCACTGTGCTATCTCTACTCCCTCCATTGTTGTCGTGGCTTTTCATCATAATACCGAGGGTCGACAAACTCTTTCACCCCTTCAGCGAACAGTGCGAAATTGTTCGTCCTTGTGGCTCAAGGGTTTATCGACTCAAGACTAATGTGATGAAAAAATCAACAAGAAGATGGAGTATAACTAGTGACAGAACAGTAGAAATAATGAATAAGTTTACCGACCCCAAATGCTGTGGTAAAAAGCAACAATAATATGAAGTAAAAACTAGTACAGGTTGAGTACCCCCCCCCCTCATCCGAAATGCCAGGGACCAGATTTCGGAATATATTTGCGTGTACATAACGAGATATATTGATGATGGGGCCTGTTTAGTAGAGGGAGCTAAGTTTCGTATTTTTGAACACAGTTGACTTTCAACAATTTTGCTGATAAAATATCTCGTACCTATCACCAAAAACAATAGACCATTCCACTGGAACGACTTCAGAAGTTATCTTTCGAAAATAATCATCCCATAGACATTGAAATATATCCGTAATTTTTTCACGATAACAATGGAGAGTATATCAGCCCAGTGTTTTGTGATAAGAGGCAATTATATTAAGATTGAGTAAAACTATTAATACCCCCCCCAATAACAATGAAGAATATACCGACCCAGAGCGTTATGATAAAACCCAACGATAATAAGATGGATTAAAACACGTAATGAAATAGTTAAGATACTTCATCTAAAAAGTACATTTTGTCTAAGAAATAAAAGAGGAGATTGAGAATATATTTGATGTGTAATAGTCTATATGGGAGCTCGAGTGCCGAGAAAGAGAGTGGTTTGACAATTAGCTTTATTTGGCACTGAGTCATATGGGGGAAGCTTGATCGTGTTCCGCCAATCTATCTTCTCTCAAAATCAGCATTCGAAACCCATGTTTTCGCTAGGCTTGAACGCCGACCACTAGCGCCAATGTGAGGTACAACACGACTAGCCCAGCCATGTGCGTCCGCTGTCACTACTCCAAAAGGACAAAAAGGTATATTTTTAGGCAGTTGGGGATGTAGCGGGGGGCAAAAAAGGTACACCCAGCTTATACATCAGTGACAATCCCGTTAACAGCGAATGATAACCCAGAAGTTTTATATAGGAGCATTTGTTAGGCGTCTTGCATAAAAGAATTGTACTGCACTATTCTCCTCTATTGACTATAAGGTTCCGACTTTCGAACCCCTTTACCCTAGTTGAGAAGACCTGATCTTTTTAAGGCTATATTTTCAAGTGTTGTGAGTATCAATTCATCCATGTCGGTCGGTCAGCGCTCCTTCTTTCCTTCCATTTCTACCTGCCTATTCATTCATCCATCTCCATCCATTCTCCTGTTCACCTATCTCGGTCAGTTCATCTATGCATCCATCTATCCCCAATCTGGTCTATTCAACTACCCACAGATTTCATGAGTCAATTCATCTATCTACCTAAGTTTGTATATTCATCTACCTATCTCAGTATATTCATAATCTATCTATCTATCTATCTATCTATCTATCTATCTATCCATCTCAGTATGTTCATAATCTATCTATCTATCTATCTATCTATCTCAGTATGTTCATAATCTATCTATCTATCTATCTATCTCAGTATGTTCATAATCTATCTATCTATCTATCTCAGTATGTTCATAATCTATCTATCTATCTATCTATCTCAGTATGTTCATAATCTATCTATCTATCTCAGTATGTTCATAATCTATCTATCTATCTATCTATCTATCTATCTCAGTATGTTCATAATCTATCTATCTCAGTATGTTCATAATCAATCTATCTATCTATCTATCTATCTATCTATCTATCTATCTATCTATCTCAGTATGTTCATAATCTATCTATCTCAGTATGTTCATAATCTATCTATCTATCTATCTATCTCAGTATGTTCATAATCTATCTATCTATCTATCTCAGTATGTTCATAATCTATCTATCTATCTATCTCAGTATGTTCATAATCTATCTATCAATCTATCTCAGTATGTTCATAATCTATCTATCTATCTCAGTATGTTCATAATCTATCTATCTATCTATCTATCTATCTATCCATCTATCTATCTATCTATCTTGCTTTAATTATCAATCTATCGTTTAGTTCATCTATCCATCTTTGATCTCTCGAAAACTCTTTATCTATTTATCCATCACCCAGTAAGATGAAATCGAGCAAGCAACAGTTGCTCTAAGGATATTCATTGCGACCATCTCCATGATTCGCCTGCTTTTCTGCGTGTAATGAAACTCTTGTTAAACGGTCTCGGTGTTACTGTTCAACAAAGACCTTATATAAAGCTGTCATCCATTCATTTGTATGATAAACGTGAGTCTAAGCCATGCAAGACAAGTTTTACACCCTGCTTGCCGTTGTAGGCTTATTTCAAAACATTCACATAAATCCAAAACAATGCACATTGTGACAGTGGGCTGCTTCAGGCAAGATGTACCCACTCGAAATAAACAACCACCCCCACGTGAAAAAAAGTAAAAAAAAAAAAAAAAGAAAAAGAATTAAATCTTTATTTATCCTTTTTAACATGAGACTGATCGAGATTTCATCTAGGCTTCCTGTCTAAAGGACTTCACTGAATGTTTTGAGCTGGCATAGTACCCATAAAAAATGACGGGATTTTTCACGTATGGATAATTTACACAAATAAATATTTCAGCATGTTTCAAAGCAGAAATGATACCAAGACATTATCATCACCACCAGAAGAAGAAAAAGAAGTAGTAGTTGTAGTAGTGGTAGTGATATAGACGAGTACACGCACATTCAGTAGAGCCTTGCTTTATCCCAATCTTCTCTATTTGCTTTAGCGTGACAGAAGTAAAACAAACAGATAAACAAAATGTGACATGGGCTTCAATATTATAAAATTACGTTTCATAGCCTCGCTTTTCATAAGTCGAAGTCCTGGGATAAAGTATTATTATTATTCTATAAACTATTCGAACAAGTATTCCCACTTTTGCTGCTTTTAACACATTTATGTCGATGAGTTCTCCGGCCTGCCACATATTGTCTGAAGTCCTGGGACGAAGCATTGTCCTTATTTACCTCTGTCATACCATTCAATATCAGGGGTCACTTCAATATCAACCCCTAAACTGGTTTAGGGGAGAGGAGATTGTTCAAACTCAGTAGACATTAGAATCCATAGCTAACTACACATTCAATGTTCAAAGCCTACATGCTTCCTCTGTTTGTGGGAGGACCAGATGCTAGCTATTTACTGGTTACAACAAAAAACCAATTCTGCATACCTACAAAAATTTATATCGTGTGACAGATTTGTCGATAATGCATTTAAAAAATAAGGCATTCATATGAGCGAACAATATCTTCTTCAACTTAGACCATAAAAAAGCATTTAAAATTAATGCATCTATATGAGCGAACAATATCTTCTTTGAACGTATTAATAAAATAAATTCTAATGTCTTTCCTAGTTTCCTGATTTACAGTTAAACATCCTCCCGCCTTTTTTTAGGGGAGCAGGGCGAGTTGGACGAAAGTTATCCAATTTACAGACTACCATCCTCACCTTTGTTGTTTCGACAACAACGTTTCGATCGACGTGTTCTCTGGCATTTTGGGGGCGTATGGTGCGTCTGGTAAACATCGAAACAAATATCAAATGCAGAATTAGTCTTTGTTGCCCCGATTGAGAACGATAATAATGCTAGCCCGAATGATCTACTATGATAATGATGAATAGTGTAATTATTCTATTTGTTTTCTCGGTCCGTAACGATAGATTCGCTTGTATGTTCGGTAATAGCGTTCGGGGCTAACGCACCCTTTCACTACCAATGGAATAAAGTGATACTGTAAAAGTACGGCTACGATAAATTAGAGTTAGAGAAATCGAGACCAGTTACAGTCATCAGGTCTTAAGTAAATTACGACAGCTTTCGATTCCTGGGTCATGCTAAAAACAAGATTGGATATAGTTTAAATAATTCATAGCATAAAGTTATGAGATCAAATATTTCAGCCAGCTAAGAAAATATCCCTACTCGAACATGTGTCAGAGCGTGTAGGACAAGGAAGCTTAAATATTCTGCCTCATTTGTACCTGAATTCCCTCGAGTGTTGGGGACGAATATGTATTCAGGCAGGTGTGTTCAAACGAATCCACTAAGGACAAAAGGGGTCGCTTGAACATAGTTTAAGAAGCTTGCCATAAACTATTTCAGTGTCATTCACGTGTGCATCCGCGGGGGAAGGCGCAAATAGGGCAATGCCCCCGCCCAGAATCAGGCCTTCTGACCTAAGGCGAAGAGATTCGAAAATTGGAGCCTCCAAATCAATAAAAGATGATGCCGTTTCACAGTTGTATCATGTTAGCCAAACTTGATGTTGCTAAGCGAAAATCTATAATTATTCACTCGTAACGGGGTTGTCACTAAAATATATGCTGAGTATAGCCCCTTTGCCCTCCCCCCAAATGTCGTCAGACGCCAATGGTCATTCACTTCCAAGTTTTTATCTTTAAATTCCATTCGCCTTCAGATAAATTGCTTTAAAAAATCATTTTCGTTTTACCCTCCCTTGAGTACACAGTAAATTTATACATAATCCATTTTGATATTAATGACAACGTGGAAAAACGTATCATTAAAAAAAAAACGAAACAATTTACTGACATGTTTCGCTGGTTACAGCTACACCACAATACTACAGCGAGACCTGTCAGTAAATCGTTGATTTTTTAGCATTGTCATTAATATCACCCTGGTGGATATCATTTCCCAAATACTGGTCATAATCGATCAACTCATCTGGTCTCTTAAAGATTATCTTACCGTGGATTTAGGAAATATCTAGTTACTTTGAAATTCGGAAACCATTGGTAAAAAGAAAATATATTGAGTTTCTCAGCTTTCAATTGAAGAGCAATAAAACAGCGCACATCTTAATGGCATTGTGATAAACCGTCAACCAAAACCGTCAACATAGGTTTCTTTAGTTTTCAAGTTGGTCCGGCTGGCTATGTATAGGCTGTACCAATGGAGCAAGATGGCTGAACATCCGAGCATTTACCTCTCATCATGTCTCTCAAAACCTTTTTCTTAAATCCCTCACGATAGGCTTTTAGAAGGGGTTCGATTTGCAATGTAAGTTCATGCTTAACTGATCCCTTAGTTAGTATCCGGCAGCATTCGTGGTTGTTTTTGTTAATCAAACTTTTTGATTAGTGATGACCGCCCAACAAAATATGAAACACACAACTGATTCATTGATCACCCCTTCTCCCGTTTTTTTTAATTGATCACTCCAACAAAGTAGGCTGCCAAAAAGACGTTGGTGTCGTGACGGTTTCAATTGAGTGACTAAGCAGGCCTGTCTTTAAAAGTAGTGACAAGTGATAAATCTGAGTAAAATAAGTCAAACAACCCTTCTGGTTTCACCCCTTAGCCCCCAATTTCATTCCCTGCCCTGGTGAACCATTCACAAGTCCTGGAAGTACTGGTTTACAGGAAGGAAGATACGACGGATGAAAGAGGAAAAAGACGTGACCTTCTCTTTTAACCCGTAACTGCTAACCAGTGGAAATGGTATCGAATTTCGAGACGGTTCCATGAAAAAAATACAAATGATGAAATTTGGCCGAAGAGCGACCATCTAAGAAGAATGTACCCAGAAGCAGCAGTTCCCGTCATATCTCAAGACTAGCACCCTTCGAGATTTCAAAATTATCTCGCATTCCTTAATCTTAAGACTAAAAGATAGAATTTAAAAAGTCAACATTAGCAGAAATTTATATCAAGAAGTATAAATAAAAAAATGTTAGAATTTATCAGACGCTAGGACTGCCCATTCCAAAGATGCATGTTTGGAAGGTGCTGGACTTTACGGAGTGTGGAGCAGCCTGCCATACATGTTAAGTAAGATAATTTTCTGTCCATTATACGAAACTACGGCTTCGAATTATTTCGGTTATTTCTTTCAGTGTTGTCAATTTACATATCTTATATCTAAATTCAGATATACTGACTGTAACTTTCTTGAGAACGACTGAATCAAATAACTTCAAGCTAGACACTGCAATACTTGTTGTAAAGACGAATGTACATGGCGAACATCAACTTCGTAGTATGGCTAGCTGTCGAGTTATCTCGGTGCATAATCACACCCACAGATATTTCTTTGATTATGATTACGTGTCATAATTATAAGTCTATCAATATATTACTAATACAACCATTTAATGCGATGGTTGGTTTTAACTTCTCTCCATTAACTTTGAAATGCGCGGCCATAAAACGAAAACAAGAAATTTAGTTGGTCACCCGCACCCGACCACGCTTCCCTTCGCACCACCTGAGGATGCGTGTACCCTAAGTCCTAAGTACAGAACCACTGTCCTAACAGACAACCAATGGTAATAGTATCATATTTCGAAAAGGTTCCATGAAAAAATACATATGATGAAACTTGACCGAGAGCCGACCGATTCAGAAGGAAGAATATGCCTTGAAGGAGGAACTTTATCGACTTGCCGAAAGGAAGAAATAAACCCGAATTTTTGATGGAATTCGGAAGACATTTGATCCTCAACGAGGTAATCACCAACAAGAAGAGAATTTCTAGCATGTATTTTCCAAAGCGTAGTTCTTCCTGTACTTCCTTTTCATTTATTTATCAAATAAATCTCGGTCCGTTTTCATACATCTCTTTCTCTACTTATTTTTTCTCGATCTCTATCTCTCACACATCTATTTCACACCTCTCTCATTTTTATATCAATCTCTCTTTCCCATATCCATATATTCATCTATCCATCTCATATCCATACATCTCTCTCATATCCATGTATTCATCTCTCTCACTCCTTTCATCCATATATTCATCTCTCTCTTTCTCTCTTTCCTATCCATCCATCTATCTATCCCTAATATCTATCTATCTATCTATCCCTAATATCTATATCTATCTATCTATCTATCCCTAATATCTATATCTATCTATCTATCTATCTATCTATCTCTAATATCTATCTATCTATCTATCTATCTCTAATATCTATCTATCTATCTATCTATCTATCTATCTATCTATCTATCTATCTATCTATCTATATATATATATATATATATATATATATATATATATATATATATATATATATATATATATATATATAATCTCCCTCTCTCTCGTGTTCATCTATCTATCTATCTATCTATCTCTCATATCCATCCATCTATCTATTTGCCTCCTATCTAGCTATATCACCGAAAACGGTTTCACTGAAACAACCGACCGAACATTCAACTCCTGGACACATTTAAAATGCTATGAACTGACTGTAATTGAAGTCCAACGTCCCGCGACCAGCGACTTTACTCTTCCACCAGATCAGCTATCTACCTGTGGAGCAATGGGAATTGTACGCGTAGAGATGAACAAAGGGGCACAAAGAACTCATTACTGAACTGGTCTCTCTGTATGAAGTTCACCGGTCTTCTCTAGTGAAGGCTCATATTTCACTTTCCAGCTTACACGTCCTATTACCTGGCCACTTTACCTGACGACGATCACCTTGTCTTCGTTCGGACAAGTATTTGGCAGTAATTCAAAGTTTAGCTATAACATAAAAAAATAACTAAAACCCACCATAGAAAGAGTTACTGAACGTTTACAGCGACCCCTCTCTATCCACAGTTTCAGTTACCCGCGGTCGCACTCAGAAATAAACAATTCGTAAGTTCTACTAGATAATGGTCCCCCTATTCAAAAATAGCAACATTTGCAGTGATCCTCCTTGTTTGTCGTTTCGCTTTCCGCGGTTTCAGTTACCCGCGGTAAAGTTATGCTCATTGATGGTCGCAAACCAAGCGCAAGAGAAGTGATCCTTGCATTTCTGGTATTAGCTCAAGGCGTAAAATAATAACAGAATTCCACTGTGAAATTATTTTAATAGAAACATTTACTGTACTCCCCGTATACACGGTTTCAGTTACCCACGGTACCCCAGAAATGATCAATTCATAAGATTTGATAATGATCCCCAAGAAGAGAAAGAGGAATAGCATTTGCAGTGATCCCCTTCATCTGCTTTCCACGGTTTCAATTATCTGCGGTCAGCCTCAGAAATAAAACAAATCACAATCATCTATGTAAATCTTATACATAGTAATTCTGATTTTCTGCATTGATAAGTCCCCACTGAATCTCTTGTTTTCATCTAACTTAACTTATATTGTCTTGTATACGGTAGAACTGAAAACTGAACGTGTCTGTCTCAAAAAGAAAAAAAAAATGAGACATGCTAGAACGGAAAGGAGTCGAAATTCGTGATCTGCGTCGAAAATTGGTCTAATATTATTGTACAGCAACCTTCATGAGGTAGAAAAAGTTCTATTTTGCAGTGTAATTTGAAATGCGACCCAGAGAAAGAGCCATGCATAGCGCGTACCAGGAACTGTTCATGGTATCTATTTTTCCTTCCTTATACGCAATTGTCTTGATTGCGTGTGTGCACGCGCAAAGTATCTGCTCCTCTTTCTTTCAATTTAACGCGCAAGCATGCGATAAAAATGGTGAACTGGCCCGGTGATTGGAACACAAACAATTGAAAACTTTCATGTCTTATTTATTCATTCATTTACTCATTTATTCATAATCTTATTACCACCACGATCTGTACTCGGGGCTAGTTAAAAAGCCATGATTTGAATCCCGATTTTCCGGGCAGTCAGACCCGCCCCACTTGGCTTAATACAATATTCGTATCCCCGTTTCATTATATTTGGCCTTGTGTCGTTCTAAGCCATGTTTCAAATTAAATTAGTGAACCTGGAGTTCTTGAAACGTCGGCGAAGTTATTTAGTACGGTTGAGTAGAGCGCAAATTTTTTTTATTTTCTGAAAATCCAGGAAAATTCGAACTTGTGTCTTCTTAAAATATTTATCTCTTCTCTCTTTCTCTCCATCACAGTAGTGTTAATCATTGTAGGAAATATAGGTTCATGAGCGTCCACAGACACTTTTCTGGGATGAGGCGGGTATATATATATTAGGAAAATATCTTAGCAGCTGCCCTTTTACCAGCGAAGAATAATTCCATCTTTTTAATCAGATACATTGTTGGGGTTACATAAACCAACTGTCTGTTATTGACTATAAGGTTCCAATTCTCAAATCCCTCATTTTGCGACTCGTTCTAAGCTGTCACTGTTCATAGTGATTCATTGATACCCAGCCTCTATGGCATTCCAACTTTCAAACCCCGTCGCCTTCGGTAGGAAAGGAAATGTCCAGTTTGCAACCGAAGCGGACGCTCGTTAAGGGGTCCCCATGGATCGTGCTAGAAATGAGTGAAGGAATGATTCTCTCATGTTTCGTGCGATACTGGAGCAGGAAAATCTGAGCTGAACCTGTGATATAAAGAAGTTTTTTGTTCTTGAATGAGAGGTCCCCAAACTGTGTGTTGCTGCACAATAGTGAACTGTAACTATCTCCCAAGTGTGTCACGTAAAATTTTCCAAATATGCAAACATATATTTCGAGCCTCGAACGTGTTATTTCTGCCTTACTTCCGCCACGGTGTTGTCATTCGAGTGGTTTTATCTCAAGATTTTGTGAGATCTAAGTCTTATTAGTGACAGATAAAAACAAAAAGAAGTTATGGGTAGGTATTTTAGCACACTGATACAAGAGTTTCGTTCATTGACTACTGGAATGTTTTCATTAATTCATTTCGTTTTACAGTACACCGACTTACGCATAGTTTCGAAAGAAGTTGTGTACATATTTATATAGATGAATGGCTGTACATGTTAAGTGCCCATCAAAAAAAGTGATACTTTCGTTATTTTTAGAGATACAAAGCTCAGTTTTTATTTCATTTTGAAACTTAAACACTATGAATCGTAAACCTGGGCGTTCAGGCTCCGAAATAAAAAAAACAAACAAGCATTGTAGTTCAAAGAATAATGAAAATATCAACTTGAAAAAAAAAAAAAAAAATGGTGCGTTGGGCACTTATGAGCGACCACTCATATGAAGTTTCATACACCCGGATTATGGCCTAACATATATCAACATCTATATTTCAATGGTGTGAAGAGTTGTTGGGCTGTCGTACAATAATGTTTAGGAACCACAGATTTAAATTGACGAGGTTCCGTGAAATCAAGTTGTATTTTTATTGATATGGTTGAGGGAGGCTACAGTCAAGAAGAAACACCTGTTTACGCTCTAAAAGGGTATTATTGCCCTACCTGAACATCAGTGTGCCTTCTACTTTTCAAATACATACCAACACACATGGAGAAAGAAAGAGAAAACTGGGGCACAAGTATTAACTCAATTCATATGTCAGCAACACTATGTTGACTAGGTACTTCGAAAGTGCCTTTAGGGAGAGAGGTATTGTTTATAATTGATTACACATAGCTGAAAGGAAAGTACACACGAATACAAACATTCAAAATTATTAAGGATATTTACTACTCGCTTAATACAACAAAAAGTAGGAAGAATATGCGGACCGGGAGATGACTTTTACCTAGATCCAAACCCTGTTCATTGGCCTCAGTGGGAACATTTTGTGTCCACAGGCTTCCGCATTAAAATATAGGATGACCAGTTCAAAGGCTCATTTGAATCACGCCAACCTTAGGAGCGCCGATTTGAAATAGCCATTTTTTTTTCCTTTTTGGTATTTCAGGAAGTATATTATTAATCAAGTTATCAATTATCTATTTTATATACTATATATCAAAATAAATCAATATGGTATTTATTAGTAAAAAAATGTTAGTGCTTATGGAATATATTTATTTTGTGTCGATTTTATACGCACAGCCTCCTCTAAGAACGTATCCCTGGCATTAATTCAAGGCAGTCTGTATTTCATTATGGTCACGATATTAACTAAACCTAGTTTGACCAAACGTAGTAAGGAAGAGTGTGTAACGCCAGTTTTCCAAGTGACCTGCCTGCCTTGAAAATCATCTTACGGAAGCCTGACTTTTCAACTCAGCTCGACCACCGACCGTTGGCGCCAGTGAGAAATATGTAACTGCCTAAGCCAGAAGATGGGCCATCACACGGAAGCATTATGGCGTCGATACCTTGGTGGGTGCCCCGCTATTTTGACCTTGAGCCAGCCTAAACTAACCGCAGTAAATATTAGGACACCTCGCCGTGGGGTAATGGTTAGCGCGCTCGTCTAGCAAACCCTTACTATTGTGTAGTGGATTCGATCCTCGTCGAGTGCCTGACACCTGTGGCCTTGTGTCAGACAAAAGTTAGTTTAGTTATTACCTGTAGCCTATGGTCTTGAGAATTGTTTTTTATCGATTGGTGGGGATGGGGACAATGGTGGCAGGCACTAAAATAAGATGATGAACTCAAAGGCGAAAGAGTGAGAAGTATGAAATAATTATGAATTAACAGAATCCCGAAGAGAATGAAAGGAAAACAGATATATACTAAGCGTAGCTGAAGCTTCATCATATGAAGTATTTTGTAACCCATTATTATCAGTTTTTTATTACTATTTATTTCCATCCGAGTTGAGTTGTGAAAACAACTATAATCAAGATGAAGACGGTGAATAGTAGTTAAAAATCAATAATAATAGTAATGATAATAATAATGATAATAATAATAATAATAATAATAATAATAATAATAATAATAATAATAATAATAATAATAATAATAATAATA
Organism: Thysanoteuthis rhombus; assembly: GCA_963457665.1. Lineage (NCBI taxonomy): Eukaryota > Metazoa > Mollusca > Cephalopoda > Oegopsida > Thysanoteuthidae > Thysanoteuthis > Thysanoteuthis major. Next base: position 38,428,048 of record OY735222.1, read on the forward strand.
ATAATAACGCATATGGCCATAAGGGAACTCTTTCGTTGAGGGGGCAAAAGGTCTAGTTGGCCTGAATTTTTATAAGGTTTCGCCCGAAACTGACCACCTTGGGGGGGGGCACTTTCTCCCCCCCTGGCTCGTACGTCTTTGATAATACGTAGCTATAGTTTTGATCATAATTATAAGTGTAGCTTAGTTTTGGCGCAAGGTGTTAGAAAGGAAAAAAAAAAAAGTGAAACTTTTACTCACCTGCCGTTGTCACGGGAAGAAAAAGCCCAAGAAAAAGTCCCAACAAAGTGAGTCCACGTGTAAGTCCCATCTGAAACACAGTATGATAAAAGTTATGTCCACTCAGTTTTTGCTTAAGTAGAGGCATATCCATTTTTGTATATATTTCCACGTGATAAAAAAAGAGAGACACACACACGCAAAGGCGAGAGTGAAGATAGTTTAGTTTTTTTTCCCTTTTTACAGACAAGACAGAACTGAAGAAACAGAAAAGTTCCGTGCGACACAAAAAAAGTGCGTCGGAAACTTTCTACTGTTTTCCTTCAAGTGTGTATCGTCGCTTGTCGTTACTTACTAGCAGTGAGATAGAAAGAGGACGTGAGAGAGAGAAGAGAGAGAGAGAGAGAGAGAGAAGGTGATGTTTCGACAAAACTGCTTTTTATGTTAACGTCTTTGTCCGGTAGAGGTCCCGCGTCGTCACACAACAAATTCCCACCGGGACAAGCATCCCACAAGTACTCGAATTTTGTGTGTTTCACCTAATCCAAAAGATACTGTAATCCTGGGGAGATTCCCGGACATGTTACCGTTTTATTTTGTTCAATTGTTTTGCTTTGTAAATTTACAACGCAGTCAGGGCCTTCAAAAATAAAATTCCGAGTAGAGACGAATGAAATCCCAAATAATGTCACCGGTCGCTGTAAGCCCTCAAAAAGCACTCAGTCTCTGTTTATGATATGAAAGAATAATTCTAATTGAAGAAATGTTTTCTATCTCGAAAATAAAGAAGCCAAGACAGAAACTTGTAATTCGTGGAGCCGGGCTGGGACGGTTGAAGCTGCAACCAGTGAACGGGCACCAACTAAACTTTAAAAATAACTTATTTCAATTATTTGTATATTAAAGTGCCTTTTCTCTTCCATATCATTGTTTCGATTTCTCTTGTGGGTAAATTCCTTTTCCCTTTTATAAGTGTAAAAAATGACTGTGGTGTAAGTCTGACTGTCGTCAGAAGCTGACGAGTGTGTGTCGAGCCAGGTAAACAAGTCAAATATGCTTGGTTGAAGGAAAAAGTTAACTGGTCGGCTTTCCCCCTGAGCAGCAGTAGCAGCGGTAGACGTAGCTCGCTGTGTGTGTGTGTGTGTGTGTGTGTGTGTGTGAGAGAGAGAGAGAGAGAGAGGCGATGTGTGTATGACGGGGAGAGAATTGAGGGACGAGGAAGAGATAGAGAGATATATTAATAGATAGATAGATAGAGAAAGGGGATATCGCTTACATGCCTGACATAATTCAGATAGTTAGGCGTTATACTGTGGCTCTGTCGTAGGTGTGTCCGACAACAGGAGACAGCCCATGAAACAAAGAACCAACTGAGAGACGGTGAGAGGTCGTCACGGGAGAGGAGCAGGAAGAAAGGTAATAAGGGTCAAGCGAGAGAGAGAGAGAGAGAGAGAGAGAGAGAGAGAGAGAGAGAGAGAGAGGGAGAGAGAAAGAGTGAGAGATGATTAAATAGACAGAAATATTGGTGACAGAAGTGATAGATTGATAGAAATAGTGAGTGAAATAGAGAAAAAGTGATAAATAGTTAGAGCTATATATATATATATATATATATATTTATATATATATATATATATATATATATATATAGAGAGAGAGAGAGAGAGAGAGAGGAAGTAAGAAGAAAGAAGAGAGATAGATATTGATAGATAGCGAGATTAAGGTAGAGAAGTAGCGTTATAGATTGATAGAGAGAATGTTGGAGAAATAGACGGATAGATAAATAGATATATAATAAGATACGTAAGGAGTTACAATTAGATAGATATATAATAAAAAATAGTAAGAAATAGAGATAGATAGATAGATAGATAGATAGATAGATAGATAGATAAATAAATATATATAGAGCGCGATAGAGATAAATTGAGATAGAGAGATCGAGAAATAGAGTTATAGAGAGAGATAATAAAAATAGAGATAGACGGATATATACATATATAGATAGAGAGAGAGAGAACGTTATAGGACGAGATCACGAACAAAACAGAAAATTTTGCCAGTCAACATTTCACACAGGTTATAAGGCATGCACACCTTTCAACTAACAAAAGGGCCTGTGTGTGTGTTATATACCGTACATAGGTATATCTTTCAGATAATAAAAAAGCCTCGATGAAAAAAGAAAAGAAAACGCAACAGGTTCTCTAAACTGCCCGACAACAAGTAAATATTTTGTTATTCTGTATACCGACACGTAAACATGTTAAAGTGCGTAAAGGACACATGTCGTACAGAACCATGATTTGGTTTAGTTAGTCTTTCACTCTATGCTTGAGAGTGAAGTGAGTTCGATCCTCACTTCCGCACCAGGAGCGGAACAAGGGTTCTCAGCACCGGGAAGAGGTGTTGTGCCATATTCTACTGGGTGGGGTATAATTATTAATTAACAGGTATTATAGAGGAAATTTTGCACCCCTTCACATATGCGCCGGGGGCGACTGGCTCCCTCTAACCCATCTTGTTACACTACTGCTGTGCACCCCACTATTATGACCCTGTGTGATTTGTAAGTCTATGTAATTTATATGAACATATCCAAGTGCGATGGTTTTACACACACTCACGCATACTCACACACATATGACTGCATTTCATTTTCTCTCAGTGCAAAACAAAACTACCTCAGCTAGTATATATATACATATATATATATATAACACACACACACATACACACATATATATATATATAACATACACACACACACACACACATATATATACATATAAATTAACTCTTTTCAAGGTTGACAATATATGTAACATCTTGAGAATCTTGACAATTGGATAAGCGTTACACATGCACACACACGCACGCACACACATATATAAATTTCCAAATTTTGTGTAATCATTCCGTCACGATGTTACTTGAAAATCGAATTCGTGAAACAAATTCGTTGTGGCAACCATCTGTATAACAATATATATATATATATATATATATATATATATATATATATATATATATATATATATATATATATATATATATATATATGTATAAAATTAATAATTGTGTCATCCATACGCACACACACACACACTCACACACACACGCATATATATATACATGGGTGTTAGCGCGTGTGTGGGTGTGACATCTTTAGAATGTTGACGATCAGAAAACTTGCTAAATGTGTATGTGTGTGCGTGTGTGTGTGTGTGTGCGTTCGTGTACGTGTGCCAGCTCTAGTTGACAATGGATGCAATATCTTTTGACTCTCTATCGTTTGTCCCCAGCACGGAAACCTTAGATTATTATTTCGATACTGTATATTAAAAATTTGATGTGGAAGGGACAAACGAATAAGGTTTTTATTTGGTTGGGACTGACGGAAAAGATTTTTTCAAAACTGTTATTACAGTCCGACGCGCGCCTGCACACACACACACACACACACACACACACACACACACATACACACACACACACACACACATTACTCAGTGGTTATTTCATATGTACAACCGGTGTCAGTAATTGGTGTTTGAGCTTAGCTACAAGTATGCAAATTTATTTTCGAAGGCAAGCTGTTTATCCTTCCAAGAGTTATTGACGATAACAATCTTCCAGCCCCCTATGTACATTTTCTGGATCTGTAGCTTGTTTAGCTTATGTTTAAATCCATCGCTATGTGTCTTTGAATTTTTCATATTTTATGTATTTAAATATGCCCGGTGGAAAAAAAAAACAACAGAAAAACCCCTAAACAAACAAAACAACATAAAAAACAAATCAAAACAAAAAAAGCAACAACTGACTGACTAGCTCCTAGGCGCGACCCGGAAACTTCTACAGTCCAACCATCAGCTTTACTAGATGAGCCGAGAACATGCTTGGGGTGGATCCAGGACTATGAGCCGGAGAGAACAAATTCTCTTTTTTCCATCTTCCTAATTAGACAATGAATGTATATTTTAAGTTTTTTTTTTGTTTGTTTTTAAGGTTGATTTAAGATTATTTGGAATTTTTATTTACAAAATTTCTTCATCTAGATACCACATGTAGTAATAGTGTTCTGCGCTAACAGTGGGGGGGGGGTAGTTCGAACCACCTGGATCCTCGCCTCTATATTGGCAGAGGCGTAGCAAGAGATTTGGGCGTACGGAGCTTGGCCCCTTGAGGGGCCCCTTCAACAATGAATTTGACAATAGAAATACTGTAGCTAAACTACTACTTGTGAAGCTTTTGACAACCCCTTCTATTCGGGGCCCGGGGGTGTTTTCGAAAAATCCCCGCCCCCTCAGC
>OY735222.1:38437580-38488707 GCA_963457665.1 Thysanoteuthis rhombus
AGAAGTCAGAGAAGTACAGAAAAGAATAAAAGAAGGTAAAGAACAAGGAGAGGAAAAAGAGGAGGAAGAAAAGGAAAAAGGAAAAAATGAAGAAAAGGATAAGGAAGAAGAAAAGAGGCTATAATATAAAAAGAAATTGGAGAAGAAAAGAAAAAAAGGAGAGAAAGAGTAGGATTATTGACGGTGTGGAGAGACGTTCCCCCAGCTCCCTGGGTGTTAAAGGACTGGTAAGTAGAAAATAGTGGCGAGAGGGTGAAGGGCTTGACAGATATTCAAAGGGAAGCAGTCTAGGCTATTCATTTTCTAAGCTCTCCATTCACTCAATGCGGGTGTGCGAATCGCTGAAGTTTTTGCTGAACGAAAAATTTGAAATGTTTTCATTGTTTTAAGTGGTAAGGGGGCATTAGGTGCAAATAGATAAATTATGATGTTATTTACACTCTCGAATGATAAAAACATACTTGGTTAAAAAAGTGACAAATAATACAGCTTTATTTATATAAGTAAATATAGATATAATTATTAGTATAGCTTAATAATTATATATATGATAACGATATACATAATTATATATCATAGCAACACACACATACACACACACAACTTATCATCAATATATATATACACATGAACATATAATTTACAAATATATATACATAAACATATGATTATGTATTATAAGTTTACACAACGGATATAATTATATACAACTATGCAAAAAATATAAAATTACATAACTATAGAATGTAGAATATACATACATAATTATATATCATAACAATATATATATATATATATATATATATATATATATATATATATGTATATATATACACATATATATATATATATATATATATATATATATATATATATATGTTTGTGTGTGTGTGTATGTGTGTGAGTGTAAACGATACAGAATAGATATAATCACATAACTATACACAAAATATATAATTGGCTGTATACGATGTTTATAATTATATACTAGTCCATGATGCATTGCTTCATTGAACATTGTAATACAATCTGCAATAGTCTCGGCTGATGGCTACAACTGATACTATAAGCATTCATCTATATCGTATAAATAAAGTTACCCCTTGCCATTTTGCAGTTTCGATAATTCGCGGTTCAGTCATGAAATTATTCAATGGGAATATTTTGGGGGAGTTTTGCAGCGTACTGCCAAAAATCCCGGAAAATACGCTGTACCATAAAAGTTTTGGAAACCATGCATGCAAAGCACAACGGACACGTGTCAATAAAAACGTTTGGACGTTGTGATCTATTCATTCTATCATAATAATCTTTGTGATATTAATAAGAACGATTAAAGAAAATTATCAACTAGAAAATCATTTACGTAGACAGTATAAACCCGGGGATAATTGAGGTTGAAAACATGTTTACAATACCGAACCGGTTAACCATGATAATTTTTTTCCTATTTACTGTACCGTGGTTCTATGAAAATTATGGTTTCCGTTAAATAACTGTATTTTTCTTTACTGTACGCGTTATTGTATTCATTTGTACACTTACAACTTGGAAATGGTAAAATGTTTGTTCATCAAAAATGTATGGTACAAGACTCATGTTTTTTGTGACCAAAAAGGTTGGTGGGTTAGCAGAGGTTATTCGCGGATTTAGTGCATTCGCTCCCCCGGTTCGTATCTCTAAACCCTGCAAAGGAGAAAGGATAACTCAATAATTAAAATCGTGTAATTATATATCTTTTCACTAATATATTTATTTATCCACTGATTTACTCGGAGTAAGATCATTATCTTGTTTGTTATCGTCATAACGTTACCGTGAGTTTAATGGTTTAACAAGCTTCTCTTGTAGATTCATCTCTATTGAGTAGTAAATTCTCGCTCGGTGCCCAATACTCAAGGCTTGTGCCAAAACCAAATCAAGGTTAGTAAATAATCATAAATGGCGAGGTTGGGCACCTCACCGCAAGGTAATGGTTAATTAGCAGGTCTCCCTATTTACCAGCACTCCCACTTGGGCAAGATGTGACACAAGGTCGTGTTTAATGTGGAATGGAGCACCCATAAAAATTGCTCCCCCCTGCGACTAATGTCACGAAAGCGTCAGGACAAGCCCGACCCATCCCTCTTAGTGTAATGGGATAGCACTGTTCCGAGGAAAACTGCTTCCCCACGAATCAACGAGCAGATCTCGCAGATCATAACGTCTGAATAATGAATTCAATCCTCATCGGGTACCCAATACTTGTAACCTTGTGCCAAAACTAAGTCAAGCTGAATAAATCACTGTAAATGGTGCGGTTGGCGCCCCGTCGTAGGTTAATGGTTGGCGAACTGGTCTCATTCAAGATCAAATTTGATCAAGACTGATGCCTTTTAGAAAAGGGCGTGAATCCAATTCTCGTCTGAAGGTCTCTTCACTGGCATGCCACGAAGAAGAGAGAGAGAGAGTGAGTGAGCTCTAGGGATAATCGATCTCACAAAACTTACTGGCTCAAATGCTAAGTGCAAAAAGTTGATTCCTTCATTGTCAACCTTGACACGAACCAATAAAAAAGGCTCTAGAGGTTAGGGACCATAATAGCGTTGTTCCATAGCGGAAAAAGCAGAATGGTCATGATATTTCTCGATGTCTGCAGCCCGAGAAGGGTGCTCAAGTATTTTCACAACAGCCCACGTTAATAAATGGCCTTATGTCATATTTTGCTGAATAAGTACCTCTAATATAATTACAAGCGGGTGTCAGTCATATTCTGTTTTTAGTATCACGCTTTGTCTTTCTCTTCCTCTTGCTCAAGCACATACATATGTCGGTGCTTGCATTACCAGCCGATCACGTGATCATGCTTTGTATAGGATTGATCCACACGTTTGCACGTGTGGGGTGTGTGTGTCTGAATTAGTTATTCAGATATTACAGGAAATGTTGTTTTTCGAATAGTAAGATGGAAGATATAAATGACAAAAAAGGGTAGGCATTTAATCGAAAGAACCATTTGAAGCAATAACATCTTTCTAACGGTCTTCTGACGATAATATGCCATCTCTATGAAATTCTACAGGTTTAGTGGTTGCTAATTCAGCAAAAGCACGAATAATGGCTCATCTGTTACTGAACCTTTTACTATGGATATGAAGTCCGAAATGCTTATCAGAATGCGAAATGAGATGTGAATATAGAGGATGCGACTAGACATCATATCCCAATTCTTTAAGCTTAGACACACTGTCTCAGACAATGTTCTTGAGCATTTCCCTCGGTTCATATGGGACCCATTGTGCTCCCGAAATAGGTTGTAGATTAGAACGATCTAAATTTTGGGGTATCAGCAAAAGCAATGAAATGAATGAATTCAATAGTCGGAACAACTTTTTTTTTTAATAATAATGGATCTTCTGAAAACGACTCTTCCAAAATTATAAACGGTATCCTTATTTACAAACTGAGATTGTATTACTGGATTTGGGTATGCTCATGTGTAAGTGATTTTATGTTGAGTAGTGAAAGCGATTGAATGAATCAATAAATGAATGAATAAGCATGTGTGAAAGACACCAAGTGAGAACCAATTATCCTGCGAGAGGTTGTAGGTGCACCAGAGTGAGTGTACATGTGAAAGATTCTGTGTCGAACTGTTAGCTGATCACACCGCTTGCTGAAATCTAGCCGTGCGTCTGAGTAAATGTATTTAGCATGAGGTATGGTGCACTTCTTCGATGACCATCTGCAACCGCAGTATACTGGATTTAACATTGGTCGGGTGTTAACAAGTCCGACGTTGGCTCAAGTGTATTCAAGTTCGACACGATGTTGCATTTTGACAAGAGTTTTCGAGAATTTGACACAAAGTAGTGTTTTCATATGTATTCTTATATATACATTCTTATATATACATTCTTATATACATACATTCTTATATATACATTCTTATATACATACATTCTTATATACATACATTGACACACTCTGCCCTCCCCAAGACCAACTGCTGCTGCTTTACCAAAGTCCTGATACCTGCTGGTCATTCTTCCATTCAGCAGGAGGCTTCTAGTAGCCCTGACAACAAAACTTACCCACAATGCATAGCCCCTGGCAGTGGACTCTGGTTCCACATGGTACATTTTAATACACACTCACACAACACACACCACTGATGATGGGAAGAATCCCGAAAAAAGTATGGACTATTGACATATAAGGATTAATAAACCTTACCACCAAAAATTTCACTCCCGAGTCTGTCTCACTCTCTAAAGTACACATTATATATATATATATATATATATATATAAGCATAAAACGTATGGTGGGGTTCGTACCTGTCGTAGTTTAGTAATCTTCTGAGATTGGCCGAGTAAGGTGTAGAATCAAATGAGATTGTAAATCAGCAGGAATCGAAGTCAGTTCATTAGAAATAGTTTGTAAGATTAACTTACCAACCATTGCTCTACGTTTTAGCTTCGTTTGGTTGAAGGCCTCAAAATTAGTGCACACAGTAAGAATCCAACTCTCTGCGCTAGCCTGCAAAAATAGCCTACTGAACACCTTTCTTCGGTGCACAACCTTTTATATATTTATTAAACTTAGCCTAATCTGGCACAAGGCTACAGAATTACTGTACGCGAAAATCGAACTCACTTAACAGACAATGGCCAACCAGATTGAAAGCATGTACAACACGTATTCTGCGTAACATCACATGTTATAGGTGGCATCAAGTGTTAGAGTGACATCACATCATTAATACGTGAACTGGGCTCCTACCGTAGGTTAGTAATGCTAAAATTTTGCTTGTGAGTTCGATCCTCACTGACTACTCCATTAATTGTCCAACAAATACAGAGGAAGCCACTTATGGTAATCACTTTGGAACAGGGGTTTTTTTTTTATTACAATAACCGGTTGATAACATACGGCAAAAGTGGAGCAAGCTGCCTATTGTGAACACTTTAAATAAAGTGTTCCAGATAGGCTGATTTTGATAACAGTGCTTGATAACATTATCCGTTTAGCTTTTTCTTCTATATATGAACTCATCCATTAATTTCCAGGCTAGTCAGAGGGTTTGGAGCGCTTGGGGGGATGGGATGGGCTGGCGTAATTGAACATAGTGTAGAGATTGGTTTTTACCAGGGAGTGTTAATGGGATCACCCCGAGAGGCTCTCTACATGATCCCCAGTATATCCAATTGGTCACCTATCTAGGGAAAGAACGGGCTCGACGTTGCTTTACTTCGGTGGTTGTACGAGAACCATTGCAATCAAACGTGGTTTGGTCGCTACTGTATAGGAACTGACTTGGAAAGTATTGCCCTCATGGAGAGTGATGTGTCAGTTTCAATCAGAAATTCAAATGAGTTGTAAAGCGGAAGTCTTTCCCTTGCCCCAGGGTTAAGTCCAGCTTATATCTGGTCATCTTCTCCTGGGGGTCCTGTCCGTCTCATTTCTTTTGGTCAAATTGTCCTACTTTACCCGACAACCAGTTTCGTCACAAAGCCACCATAAGTCACGCTTCCGAATGACTAATCGCAGCTGCTTTTTTCCTGTCTACGACTAATAGTTTTTCTCCTACCTTTCATGTCCAGTTTCATTAAAATAATTTTCGAGGACTCATTGTTCTCTGACATTTGGTTATGGCAAACTGTATACAGATATGGCGCAAAAGTCGTTGGTTTTTATGATTAAAAAAAATGTCTTTTTAAATATATAAACTAATGGAATAAACCTATGTACAGGAGATTGTTTCTTCAAAATGCCCGCCATTTTCAACTTGACAATTTTCCCATTCTACATAACATTTCGGAGGATATCTGCCTCTCTGTACACGTATGGGATATTCAGTATCTCGGTCTGGACAACGTCAACTTGTTGGTAGCTGATCACTAACGGAGTCCAATTCTCGAAAACGCAAAAACAAACGATGAATCATGGACTCAGATGTCGGCGTCCATACGTTCGAATAACGAGAATATGCTCTTTGGGGTAACGTTAAAGGTATTCAAAGTAAATTTCTATTATTTTAGTTTGTTGCTCAGTTGTGAAGTTTTCCCTGATGAATTCCCAAGGAATCTTTTATATATTTGAGAAGAGGAAAACCAAAGTATATAAAAATATACAAGCTTGACTGTGCATGTTGAGCATGATCTTCTCTTAAGCACATTGCATGATTTTTAGTTTGAGAGTCAATTTACAATGCTCCATCTAACAAAACATGAATCAGGGTAATATTACTGCACAGAGGTTTATTGTATAGAAAGGAGTGCCCTTAAGCTGGCTACGGCTATAACCATCCCTGCCTGGCTCCTTATATCACAAGTTTCTCTATCACGGTGAGACTTTTGTGATTTGTGTGATTGATTAAGAGGAGAACAGTACCTAGAGTGGCGTCACCCATTTCGTCCATGATTGCTTCATGCCTTCCATACGGGCATTGGTTCGAGGTGAATGCAGATCTTAGTTGGAGTTTGAAATCGTCAGACCGATTCCATTTGATTGCTGCTAACTGCTTAGAGGTGCGTTTGGCGCAGACGGCATCGGTGCGGACAATGGTATCGGCGACCTGAGTTCAAACTCCAGTTGGGGCTGTTTAACTTCATCTATTCTCCCAACGATAGACAAAATACCAGGATAGATTGGACTCTTTAGTCCTTGGGAAGGCAACCACTGTAGCAGGAGGACAACTCTAATTTCAGTAAAACTCCTTTGAGGTGTTTTGACGCCCTTCCAGCGTGACCGAGAGAGGGACGACTGAGTATCCATACGCTTTGCCCAGACATGTACCCTGGAGGGAATCTGTCAGTAGAGGCAGATCGGAGGCCATAAGACCAACCAGCACTTCCAGAGATGTATTGGTAAATAGTCAAGAACTGATGATGTGAAACTATATACAATATAGGTCATAGAATCCGCCTCTCTTTTTATTTCGTGCTAACAGTTGTTGCAGATTTTCTCTCAATTGAAAAGGATCTACTCGAAGCTATCAACAGGTCTTGTGAGCAGCTTGCCAGGTTTTAATATATGCTCTGGAGACACTTAGTTTTTGACGGAATTCAAACAGCATGCTTAATAGGAGTGACAAGCTGTCTTGAATTTGTAGTGTTCTATTCACTTCGCATACGACCGAGCACATCTCACGGATATTATATTTTACATCTCAATTTCTTTTTTTTAAATTTTTATTTTTTTTACCTCTTTTTTCATAACATACTGTGTTGCCAATTCAGCGCTTTCTACGTTAAATTTAGCACCTTTCTCGTTTTGGCAGTGCAAAAAAGTGCAAACTTGACGCGGGCGTGCCTTAATGTTTTGGTCGTTTGGGGTGTCTTTTTGATCATTTTAAGCATCCTTTTGGAGTTTTTGTATGCAACTTATGGCTTTTTTTGGGCTATTTCCATTTTTTAGCGCCTTTTGACAGTCAGACTAACGCAATTTTTTGGAGGATTGACGACACTGATTACATGATACTTTCAGTGAGATATGCATATTGTATTTTGGTTGAATATTAGAAACCATCAACCAAAACTGTCAACACAACTGTTAACATAAGATTCTTCAGTTTTTAATCAGGTCTGGCTGGCTATGTATGGAAGTATGTATGTATTATGCGTACAGGCCACATCCATTGAGATCAGAGTTGAAATTTTCAACATTTACTCCTTACAACGTATGTCTACAAAAAGTGTTAATTTTTGTTTTATCGAAGTCCCACAAGGTTTTTAATGGAGTTTTCAATTTACAATATAAGATTATGCTGAATTGTCCCCTAGTTTGTATCCGGCTGCGTTCAAACTTGTTTTTTTAAAATTCAGACTTTTTAGTGTCCAACAAAAGATGAGTGAAGAAACTTAATCATTAATAAACCCTTTTTCCAATCTTTAATTGATCACCCCAAGGCAACATAGATCATGTGACGGTTGTGGCTTAGATGAAACATTTTATTATTATTTTATTAGTTAATCCCTGTAAAGATAAACTCACAGATATTAAGGTTTTCCCCGAAAGCCTTTCGTTAGACATTGTGGTCTATAGCGAAGAGCAATTACCATTAATTTACATAGGAACATTTTTTGAGCGTCTGCAGATCCCATAAATGATAAAGATGGAGTGTCAGGTTTGGCCAGCAGAGGTCGTGGTGGTGGTAGATGTAGAAGACTGGGATAGAGAGGGGAGAGAGGGATTTAGTGTCCGCTGCCTCTATAATGGATTGCAACAAAACAAAAGTTGGATGCTTCTATTGTTTTTCGCCCTTTTTATTGAAAAAAAAACAATAAAAAACAAAACAAACAAAAACGAGAAGTAGCGTGAAGTGATCTTTCAAAAAGCAGAAAATTACCTCTATTTAGATTCAATAAGATGAGTTCGTTTCAGCGGAAGAGTCCATTGTTTCAAATAGTGGATAGGAGATATTTTTTATCAGCATACACGTCAACTTTCAAGTTTGAAGGTTATGGTGATGGACAAGAGAACAAAGAAAACCACACTGTCATACGAGAAGATTATTTCTAGTTGGACATTTTTTTTAGATGAACCATTTTCATTACTATTTTATCACTACTTTTACTCCATATCAGGTATTCGGGTATGTAAAATTACCCCGAGGGGCTGACCTTCCCTGCAAGGTGTGGCACCTGTTATCCTCCCTCTGACATCCCAGGACACCAACTGCCACTCTTCCAGGGACGAGGAGCAAAAGCATATATTCGGGGTGAGGGCAAAGCATATATTCCAGAGGCATCAAAAGCATACATTTCTGAGTGTGTGTGTGTGTGTGTGTGTGTGTTTGTTTATGCATGTATGTGTGTGTGTGTGTGTGTGTGGTAGGGTACAGCCCCATCACAAGATCGGCATTCCACCTGCAATTTGTAGTGTAAGTGAGTGCGACCCACCATATTATCCGTACGTCAGATGGTACACTTGACCGTTGATGGGGATCGCATGGCCTGACCACGGGTGGCACGATGATGTGAATGATAATTCAGTCGTATGGGAACATCAAGTTGGGGTTACGTGAAACATTTGTACAGTACTATTATCATATATTGACTCTAAGGCCCCATCTTTCAAACCCCTACGTCCCCTAGGCCTGATTGAGGGAGAGGGGGTGATGCAAACGCTGCGTTTGCTTCTCCTCGCCAGCGTACACCCATAGGTGGTCATAGAAAATAGAGAAATCCTCTTTTTCTCTTATTTATCCCATTAATCCTAAAGAGAAGAGTGTATAACCAATGCATCCTCCCAATAGTCACTTATGGAGCTGAAACATGGAATTTAACCAAGAGACAGACCCGTAAGCTGAGAACCATGCAACGTGCACATGAAAGAATAATGCTGGGCCTCACATGGAGAGACCACAAAACAGCACAGTACATCCGGGAAAAGACAAGAGTTAGAGACATCATAGAATCCATAAAAAATCTTAAATGGCGGTGGGCTGGCCATGCTGCAAGAATGGCAGACAATCGATGGACATCACGACTCACAACGTGGATTCCCCGAGACCACATGCGCAACCGAGGCCGGCAAAATGTTAGATGGAGAGACGAGCTAGACAGGTTCAGGAAGTACTGGCTCCGTGACGCCCATGATAGAGAAGTGTGGCAAATCCTGAGGAAGGTCTATGTCCAACGACGGACGCTAAAAGACTGATGATGATGATGAATCAATACTCATATCGTACACATTACTTGATCTTTTACAATACGTACATACGTGTGTAGGTAAACGGTCGTGTTGATGTTTATTAAGGTAAGCCTGGCAAAGGTTATAATAATGAAACGATATGCCGAACCCAATAAACAATTGTCTCCGAAACCAAGTCGCTAACCATTGCTCCACGGTTGACCCCAAAACATAATATCTATTGATCTTTGTCTAAACAGGGATGTATGACAGTACATCGAGTGGGGATCGAACTCACTACATTACTGAAACTGGCTTGCTAACCACCACTCTACCTTCCCACTAAACACTGACAAAACGAAAGCTGGAACAAGGCTGTCGCAACTGCACTTAAAGTGAGTTATGTTGTTATTGTGGTATAAGGCTGTTTGGTCACGTAATTAGAGATTTTTTTTTGAGGGGTGGGGGCTCTTTGCTTCTTGGTGGGCCCTTTCCAACATTTAGTAAGATCTGATGAAAAAGGAAAATTTTCATTACATAGACATACACTATCACTTGACTGGTAAAAAAAACAACAACCCTAAAAGCTGACTTGTTATTCATGTAATTCATGTATGTACAAATATATACTTGTTTTCGTATTATGCATGAACATTGTTAAAAGGGGGGGGGGCAAAAGGCTTGATTTACCCGAAAATTCAGACGGTTTTGCCCGAATTACACTGAATTGCCAGAATTCGGTGGGAAGCATGTGCTCCTTTCCCTTTGGCTCGCACGCCTATGGTGTAATGTCAGTAGAAATGCAATACGCGGACGACTATTTATATGGATTTTTCCCCCCCCCCTTCCATTGGGGTCCCTTTTGTATTTTCAAATAGCCGCCCCCCCCTCAGCTACGCCACTGAAGGCACTATTGGCACAGACTGAGCTAAACTTTGTAAATATCCTTGAAAGATATTCACTTTGCAACAGCGAAAATTTATAGAACAGTCTAATCCCGAAATAAACGTTGGATGTTTATTTTCGAGTGATTGAGTCCTTAACAAAGATAGTGAAAAATCTCTCTGAAGCAACGAGTGTAAACAAATCTTATAGCTTTCTTCGGTGTGAATGTTGGTTTGTTATTTTTGTTGTGGTTGCGACGGCCTGGTTTGAGTTGCAAGAAGTCACGTGACTTCAAAAAAAAAAAAAAAAAAAACTCGACGAGGTGACCCTGCCGAGCGGGCCGTACTGATTAGTAGTTGTTCCGTTGTGTGACAACGGTCTCATGAAGTCGTTTTTTTTCTCGGTCCGAAATGGCGGTGTGAGCGCGTCGTAGTGTTGCAGATAACAACCACCGCTCATTACGAGGACAACGAACAGTCTGCGCCTGCAAATCAGCAACCTACAATTAACACAATCCTTCTGTCCGTGGAGTAGATGGCGTTGGGGTAGGGGTGGGGATGTGTGCCTTACACTTAGAGCGTAGAATTAAGAGAGACAAGAAGAGGAGGAGGGGAGGGGGGTCAGCGGAACAGTTTTTTCGACAGCGCATTCTAGGTTACAGAGCCTCACGCTGACGATTGGGTAGACGTCTAAAAAGTTCATTTCGATCGCACCTCATTCTATGCGACCAAGATCCGGTAACGTATTTATATCCTTTGTTTTCAACTTGAACTGGTCTTCATTCATAACAAAAACACGTCTTTTTTTCGGTCCGCCTGCGGTTACGGTGGCCGAGCGGTTAACGGCGAGAGGAGTGGAGTTGGTGGTCCGTGTTCAATCTTCTGATGGGATGGTTTGTGTTCACTTCGCTGTAATGCCTGATTATGGCTAAAGATATGTAGTACAGGGTCAAGTGAGTGATGCACGTCGCCTGTAAGTCGGTTTTGCTTATCGCAAAACAGAGCCGGAACCAGTGCAAGGGCACTAACTAATGTGATGCGTATGATGGATTATATGAATTTGTTCTTATTCAATGAATAATTTGGACCACTGCCCCCACCATTGTTATTTCAACTTGCGCGCTTGAACGAATGGACTCTGTTTTATCTCCACGGATAAATAGGACTACCAGAGCGCATGCATTTGCGAAGAGAAAGGAGATCCTGTGATGCCCAGTCGTCAGAAATCCCTTGTCGGACTCGCTAATGTAGTGCAAAGGAGACAAAAGAGCGATACTTTTGCATCGGGGACTGCCGTGCTATTCTCCCGATAGCTTGGGACCTCTACATTTGGGACGATATATACTCTGGCCTTCCTAGGGTTATCTATTCATCCAGCTATATACTCAGTCACACACACACACACAAACAAAATATGTAGATACGAGGCGCTACTTAGAATTTCAGTGAATTTGAACTGCATGTACAAACTGAATTTATCACAACGCTCGACAGATTTTTCAGGCTTTTGGGTCCAATGTACCGATTTACAGCCCGACACAGTTCGATTCCCCCTACATCCATCTTTTGGGTCTGCTGGGCCTAGCAAGTCGAAAAGTTTGACAGTCTTACAAACCGATAGACCATTTTGCTAATTGCTTTGTTTATATGCTCTAATGTATCATAAGATCCATTGGGTGGTGTCGGGTGGTAATTTGGATCACTCCAAAATTTTTTTTTTTGAGAAGAGACAAAACCCTCTTGTTGAAAAACTGACATCGAAATACCTAATTCTGAACCTGTGGATATAAACTTTATTGGATGATTACACTAAAGGATATATTTACAAGGCACATCAACTGCAAAAATGAAATGAATTAGACAAAAACATTTCACTGGCCAGTGAACGAAACTTTCAGATCAACATACTGGTATATATACCCTCCAGCCTGAAGTTTGAGAACCTCTGTTCTAAAAGATATCGTAAATGGAATGAAATTAATTCTCCTGACTAATCAAGGGGAGTTTGTTTTGCCAATTCGATGTTGGCTTTGTATTTCATTGAGATTAATTATTTTAATTCACACTGTAGTCAGATTTGATAGCTTCAAGAATGAAACTCCGTTGGTCCCAATGCTATTGTGTGGGTGTCTGAACAACTCTAGTCTCAGTAATTAAACATATAATAGCTCTATTCTTTCAGTAACACTTGCCTTAATTCTTAGCCACTGCTAATCTGTTTCTTCCTGATTTCCAATGCAATTCTACAGCAAAATCATTGGCAGTGCATTAACATTATATATATATATATATATATTATAGCCTTATTATGTCTGACAGTAGTACTTGCCTTAATTCCTGACCAATGAGAACACCTTTCTTCCCAGATTTTCAATGCGTTTCTACAGGAGAATCTTTTACAATCACATGTCGCCAGCACCCCCCCCCCCAAATAGGATGTTGTACTCAAATAAACTCGGATTCTACTAAAAAAACAGATAACATGTAACTCAGTTCAAGGCAGTTTAATGTAGATATATATCTATTGCTTTCATGAATGAATCTGCGTAGTCCGCGTGTGTACCAGAACTGATTATCTAAAAGATATCTAAAATCATCTAAAACAAAAATTAGATCTTCAGGTAAGGGACGCACAGGAGACTAGGGGTTGGAGAAAGAGGAAGAGGATATGCGCTGCCGCTATAACAGCTCGTTGTAAAACAAACGCTGCACACTATTTTCGCATTTCGCTTTTTTTTCGTAAAAGCAAAAAAAAATGGCGTAAAGCGGATTCTCGAAACCGTTTGTGTTATCATTACAATGAATGCAAGTACAGACGATCAATAGTATAGAATAGTATTGACTAGCGACCTTACTTTTGTTTCGGTAATCACTACGCCTCGGTCGGTATGCTCTCCGGCCTTCCTCACATACGTGTCACATATTTTCGATGTTTCTTCATAATCAATAACGAAATAAAGAAATAGCTCCTGACTCACTCATCTTACACAAGTGATGACGAACTTTTTTAGTCTGATGTATCGAAATTTAATTTTTTTCCCTACGATTCTCTTACTGGAGTGTCTTATACATGTATTTTTGTTTTAGATGAATACTTATAGATAAGCGGTGTATTTTCTTGTATATTTATGGAACAACGAGTTTAATAGATTTGGCTTGAAATTTCGAAATATGCTTTTAAAATCAGGATAACAAAATGGAATTTAAGAAGTTTTTTTCAAAGTTTTTTAAAATCTCCTCTCACCCAAAAACCCGTGGCGTGTCACCGCTGACATGTATGTCATAGGTTCACCATCGCTGCCTTAAATAGACGACGCCTTAACTGATTCAGCTACAGCTGCATAAAAATTAGACGGGAACCGAATTCAAAGTCATATTTTCCGATTCTTCAGATCACATTATTTGTTTACTGCCTGGCAGTAGCAATTATCCTAAGTCGTTTGAACTCTGCTCGATGCTATACACTGCATCTGTCTTGTATATCATACCACATTTCTTTTGAAAGACGTAAGCAGTTTCACAGCCACGTCTTTTGTAAGTTCATTACTAACAGTCTGGATGCCCGGTTATGTTATAAGCATGCTTGTCTTGCATATCATTAATAGCGAGTTCAATCCTCCCTGGGTGCCCTATACTGTGATCTAGAACCAATACTCAGCTTAGTGAATGACTCTTCATATTCGCAATATTTAGGTATCTCACCATGGTGTAATGGTCAACAACTGGTATCACAGATCATTGCGGCTGAGCCTGATCTCCATCGAATGCTTCGTACTAGTGATCATGTATCAGAACTAACCTGAGTCGAGTAAATAACTATAAGCAGTTCGCCCAGGGCGTCTCGTCGTTGAGTAATGGTTAAGCTTATCTTGCATATAATTACTATAGAATAATGAGTTCAATTTTTATCAGGTGCCGTAAAATTGTGACCTTGTAACAGAACTAAGTCCAGATACACTTTATAAATAAGTATTGAGCTCAAAGTGGTGTAATGGTTAATTAGCCGGTCTGACAGATCATCACAATCAAAGAGTTTGATTCTCACTGGTTGTCCTGTAATAGTGGCCTTATGCCAAAAACGAAGCCAATCTTAGTAGATAACTTTAACCAGCTCGGCTGAAATGTTGTGTTGACAACATAAAGGATGAGAAGCAGAAATTTAATTGTCCGAACAAAATTAGGAATGTTAATGACTCTTCATAATATATAAGAAGCTCACGTCTTCAAAATATCTCCGATCTAAAATAGAGTCTTAAGAAGTTGCAAGTGTTTTGTTGAGATCTGAATGTGATAAACGATTTTGAAGAAAGGTTTCCTTGAGTTGACATTCTTTACTAATAAAATAATGTAAGGCGGATATTTTGGGTTATTGAAGAAAGATATTTTGAGTCTTAATGTGAAACAAATGTTCGTGGCTCTTTAAGTACTGAGATACAAGAATCCCCTGCTTCACACCACCTTTTTGCTTTTACGAAAGACCAACGAAAAAACACAATTGGCATTCTTTATTAACACTTTCAGTGCTTCCTGTGAAGATTTTCGTTGATAGTATTTCTGGGTCACAACTACAAAAAACCAAGATTTCTGTTTTTCTTGTAGTACTTCACTTTCTATACTTTCCCGATGTAATATTATGAAACATTATGGTCGTGTTTCTACCTCTCAACGGGACGCGAGTTCAAGTCCCATCTCAAGCAGCTTATTTGCTCCGAATCGATTTTACTACAGGAAGGCATTGGAAAGAACTTTACGATGGGGGGTGCATACCGACCGATTTCATTCTTAGTTTTGGCATCAGGCTAAAATTATGGGGCACACAGTGAGAATTAACGATTGGAAATGATTTTACGAGAGGAGAGCATTGCAAAAGATTTTACTATTGTAAAGCTTGCAAATGGCATTACTGTAGGAATGCATTGCAGATAATTTTGGTTTAGGAAGATATGGTAAATGATTTTATGATAGGAAAGCATTGCAAATGATTTTATTATAGGAAAGCATTGTAAATGATTTTATTATAGGAAAGCATTGCAAATTATTTTACTACAGGAAAACATTGTAAATGATTTTATTATAGGAAAGCATTGCAAATGGTTTTACTATAAGAAAGCATTGTAAATGATTTCATTTATAGGAAAGCATTGCAAATGATTTCATTATAGGAAAGCATTGAAAATGATTTTACTATAGGAAAGTATTGCAAATGAGTTTAGTATAGGAAAGCGTTGCAAATGATTTTACTATAGGAAAGTATTGCATATGGCATTACTATAGGGATACATTGCAGATGTTTTTACCATACGAAAGGAAGCATTTAAAAAAAAAAAATTCACTATAGGAAAGCATTGTAAATGGTTTTACTATAAGGAGGCATTGCGGATGACTTTACGATACGGTGGATACCACTGCAAATGTTTTTACTATAGGAAAGCATTACAGATGATTTTGATATTATGTAGCTGAGTGCACAAAGCCACAATTCTGGAGCATTTTGCTAGAATCGAACACATGGCAGTTGTATATGTTTAAAGCTAGTTTTCTAACCACTGCCAAAGGCCTTTTTTTATATAATTGTTTTCTTAGCTTAGCTCCAGTCCGGTATAAAGGGTACAAATATGATTGTCTACTTGGCAGTCATCATAAACACTAAGGTTATTAATCATTACCCCACAGCGAGAGGCACAAATCCAAGTGTTGTAGGCATGTACCTAGCTTAGCTTAGCCTGGCACAAGTCACTCTTACATAGAAGTTTAATTCTGAAACTGAGCATTTCCACTTTTCTAATTTCTGGCCATTCTTTTCTTCTGCTTATCATCGTTGGATAATTCCAGCGCTGATTGTATTGATGGGGGAATAGAATTCAGGGTGATGATTAGAACAGGATCAGGGGGGGGGGGTTCATCAAGTCACCCTTTCACGGCGATGCAGGTGCATTTTCGAAAAAGGGAAATGTTTTCCGTAGTGTCAGACCACGTGTGTGGCCTGATAATCTGGAAAAAACACCTCAAACTATATATGTTGTACCACGAAGCTTCCTTGACACAGGATGCAAACCTCAAAGCTATTCTTTTGCACCAAATTCCTGTTATTTAATTCTGAACCCTAAGAATAGATCGGCTAAAAATATAAGATATTGAGGAAAACTATTTTGAGTCTTCATCTGTCATTAATTTTGGCGGTAATCAAAGTACGGTTTATAAATTGTCTGAGATTTTGAGATAAATTATTTCCATTTTTCCACTCAGTTATGGGTCTGCTAGGATAGTGTAATGGCTAGTACGTCTGTGTCACACGTGCAGTGTCCTGGGTTCGATTCTTGGTATGAACGAAGAGAGCGAAAAGCTTTTCATTAGGGCCCAATTTTCCTATGCGCTCAGCAGAACACACTAGGCTGTGTGATTAGGGTTGAGTTATCCTTTTGGTGGGCTTGCATTCGGCTAAGGTGGACATAAAATCTTGAGTCTCGACAAGACTTAAGATTTGCAAGTATCACGCATGCAAAGGATACCAGGATTTCGTTACCGGTTGTATATACTCTAATGGGAATTAGCTCTTGAGAGACGGTACACTTCGACTTTTTACAAAGTTATAGGTATTTCTCAACCCCCAACAGCAAGAAAATCCCATTAGTCCCCAAAAGAAGGTTATACAACCAATACATCCCCCTGATAGTCACCTATGGAGCCGAAATATGGAACCTAACCAAAAGATTGACCCTCAAACTGCGAACCATACAATGTACACAGGAGAGAATCATGCTCAACATCACATAGAGAGATCACCAGATAGTATGGTATATTAGAAAAAATGGGTCAGAGATGTCATAAAACTATTAGAAAACCTAAGTGGCAATGGGCTGGCCATGTTGCAAGAATATAAAAAAAAACACTGGACATCACAACTCCCAACGTGGATCCCGAGAGATCATATACGAAATGGTGGTAAGTTCAGAAAGTATTGGGTCTGCAACGCCCTTGATAGAGAGGTCTGGCGAATATTGGAAAAGGTCGATGACCAACGACAAAGGCTAAAAGATGATGATGGTGACCATGGAATTGTGAAATATATATAATTGAAATCCCACTACAATGATTTGAAATGATGACCGAGTGATTAGTAGTTTGGCGACTTACCGGCTGAGCTATACTGACATATCTCATATATAAAATTTATCCTACTGCACGATCTAGTTTTTGTCAAACAGACAAATTAATGCTGAAACAATATTTTTATAAGTTTTTTTATTGATTATATATGCAATACAAAAGTTGCAGTAATCATCTTCAGTCGGAATAAAAGTAGGTGTGGAGTTTCACCATTCAGAAGCTCGCCTTGTTTTTATATATGCTTTAAAGCAAGGTAAGAAGTTTGTTAGAGCAATTGGTTCATATTTATAAGATATTTGTTCCACTCCAGACCAAGTTGAACGCTGGAATTGAACTAAAATAAGAATAATTCTCTGCTAACTCTTCCCTGTTTGTCTATCCCGTTACGTTGAACCAAATCGATTAATAAAATAACCATTACCTTACCCTGATTTGGGATCAGGGCCAGGTGATCAGTAGGCAGCTCTCTTACCTCCTGAGCCGAATTGACAAGTTTTACATATCTACGAAGATGTGTGTTACGATTTTTGATTTATTACTTATATAAGACAAAAGTTGCAATAATCATCGGAATAGTCCTACCCGGAATTCAACACTACAGTAGGCGTGTTTTTTTTCAGATTTTTCCACGAGAAGTGCTTATAAAACAACACTTATTCGTAAACAACTGAAATCTAAACGAATGCCTCCGGGGTTCAGTTGGCTAATATTTTTTTCTTTATAAGGAATGATAAGATTCAGTTGAACGAACAAAGAGAATTTTGGGTCATTCTGTCACATGAAAAAAAAAGACTCTTCTCAAGAGGAATTCATCAACCGAATTTGGGCTTTGAAGGTGAAAAAACTAGTTGATGGCCTCTTTTAATCGAGAAAACAGATAGTGCAGTGTTTATCTTTTGTTCAAGTCCGACTATGAGGGTTCATGAAAAGGTCACAATCTTTTGTTCAGGGGGGGGGGGGGAGGAGAGAGCAGCTGTATCGTCGTGAAAAGGTGACGTGATGAATGTCCCTGCGAATGTCCCTGTTCTGATTACCACATTGACTACTGTCCCGTCCCCCATCTATTCAACTAACACTAATCCTGGCCACACAGCATCGTCATATCTCATCACAAGTTTCACATAATCTAGATGGGCGCCGTAGCGAGTTGGCGAGTTATCCTGTTATGCAGACCAATTCGCTGGTGTAGGGGGCTTGATACGGGTCTTTTCCATTATTCTCCCATAGAAAAACTAACGATCACCATTTTAAAGTAAGGGAGTCTTGAAAAAAAAAAAAAAAACCCAAAAAGAAAAAAAACAAAACAACCCAAAACTAACGAACAATCACCACAAAAACAAAAAAAAACTTTTATCCTAACCCATAACCCTGACGGGTGCCTAACGAAATAAAATTAACGCATCAATTTCCACCGGCTCTGAAAAATTTGATCTAGTGGGGACCAACGAAAAATCCTCAAAATGCTGTTTAATAATGCTATTCTTTTCTTTTTCAAGACTTTTGAAACATTAACCTCTTCGTCGGACAAAAAAAGCAGCAAAAATGTGACAACTTGATGGATCTTAAACCGACTAAAAAGATATGCAAGACTGACTGTTCGAGCGAGAGGTAGAAATGTTTTGATTCTCCAAGATAGAATTGTCGTTGAAATTTAATCTTAAAATCACACCGCGAATGAAGTTGACGAGATAAAGAAAATGCAATTTTTTTCCTTTTCAGACTTCCGTACTCCGAACATCAGCTTTTCGTGGGTACTGTAGTTAGCAAGCTAATATTGCAGACTATTCCAAGAATGGGGAGTGCCCCACATTTGTGGTCTGATGCTTTACTGAATCAAACATTAAAAGAACCTTACCATGGAGTAGTGGTTATCAAGCTAGTCTCAGAGACCATCACTACTTTATGTTTAATCACTATTGGCCTTTTCAGCTCCAAAAAGAAGGTACAATGAGGTGATAGCAGCTCATCCAAACTCTTTACAGCCTGCCTCGACATGCTTTTCAGAAACCTAGACCGGGGGAAAAAGGGAATCAGAATAGACGACGAATACCTAAGTAACCTCAGATTTGCGGAAACAAAGAACCACCAAGTCCTCGAACTAATGTTCGACGAACTGAATGAAGAAAGCAAAAAAGTTGGCCTTCACATGAACTCCAGCAAA
The DNA here is from genome assembly GCA_963457665.1 of Thysanoteuthis rhombus. Taxonomy (NCBI): domain Eukaryota; kingdom Metazoa; phylum Mollusca; class Cephalopoda; order Oegopsida; family Thysanoteuthidae; genus Thysanoteuthis; species Thysanoteuthis major. The sequence continues at coordinate 38,457,351 of OY735222.1, forward strand.
ACAAATGTCATGTACAACAAATGTCGGCAATAAACTCACAACGATCGATATAAAAAACGCAAAGCAGGACATAGTACACCACTGCTTCTACTTAGGACAATGAATCTCAACGAGATCCTCAAAAGAAGAAGAAATCAAAAGAAGAATCATCCTATGATGGCAAGCCTCCAGTAGAACAAACTCAACCTTCAAGAACAGGCGAATCCTATTAGTCCTAAAAAAAAGAGTATACATCCAATGCATCCTCCCGGTAGTCACCCATGGAGCTGAAACATAGAATCTAACCAAGAGACTGGCCCAAAAACTGAGAACCATACAACGTAGACCTGAGAGAACCATGTTCAACATCACATGGAGAAACCACTAGACAACATAGTATATTACGGAAAAACAGGAGTCTGAGGCATCATAGAAACCATTTGGAAACTCAAATGGCAACGGGCTGGTAATGTTGCAAGAATGGCTGACAACCAGTGGACATCACAATTCACAACATCCTGGGGAAGGTCCACACACACTTGAGACCTGGTGCTCGACAAGCTCATTTGGGACGCCTTACAGCTGCAGTTAATTCGATCCGTATTGGATGTCGTGAATAAAAACAAAATATTTACCACAAACAATGGCTTTATTCAGTTTGAAGATAGGACATAAGAAATTACAACAATCGAATTTGATGCCTTTATATCCCGAGGACAGATTGGATTATCCATAACTTCCACCAAGGGATCAACTGAGGAGGCAGCTTAGTGAAGTTAATCCAGCCATGTTTAGTGGGTTCGATCCTCATCGGATCTCTCGGTACAGGTACTAAGTACAATGATATAAACAACATTAGTTATCCCATACGTGTGGATTTGTGCCACACTGAGTTATACTTATCAGGGGACCCTCACTGTTGAGTAGGGTTTCTTAACCGAGTATCACTGACAATTACAACTCTGGTTGTTACTGAGTTAGGCATAAGAAATATTACTAGTGTAGTGCGTTCGATACTCTCTTGGAGCTCAACACATGAGACCTTTTACCAAACTAGACTGATCTTAGGATAGATAGATAGTGTCAAAGAATATCAAGAGAGCACATTATTTGGGTTGAAACGTTTTGACTACAAAACGTAGGCACATCAATAACTCCGTAGCTTAATGATCAAAATATTCTACACGATAGATACTTAGACATGAACATTATCTACTCCCATTTCAGTCCACTTGATTCAGTGCTGAATGCGAATCACATAGATCGAGCAGTTTCGAGTGAAAATTTCAGATCAAAATTCAGCTAATAACTACGTGTCCAGCTGCGAATTCACTGATTTACCAAGTTTCGTTTACTTGAAAGCCGGTTAGGAAAAATGGGGTCTGAAAGATTGTGTTACGCCATAATCCGTGTTAGATTAGATTAATCGATCAAAATGGGAAGGTGGTGAATAATAGTAATCCATTACAAGACAAAGGTCTTTGTCTATTGAAAGATAATCCATTGCAAAACTAAAGCCCTGACAGATAGAACTGAGTTTTCCTAGATGGTTAAACTCTGCCCCAACTTCTATCCCGACTGAAGATGATCTTTGAAACTTTTGTTCTGTATATATATAACAAACATGAAATTATCGAAACATATATATATTTTTGTATAAATGTATTTATTTTTTAGAATGGAATAAGCCCGAGGGCATCTGCATGATAAACTCTCGTTAATATCAAAGACTTGATTTAGCTCAATCAGTAAGCCAGCCCCTAGCAATTAGTTGGTCGTGAATTCTGATCACGATAGGGGTATGTGCATCTCACATATTGTTTCACACCCTTCAATTTGGTGAGGACTGACGTTGATTTTATTGTTACGGTAGGAGAACAAAGTTAACTACAAACTTCGTACCAGAATTTGATAGAATCTCATTAAATTACCCATCAAACAGAAATTTCCGTCATTCGCAGTTGCTGGGTTAAGCTTAGTAAATCGCTAAATGATAAAAATATATCACTCTTTGCTGTTGGCCGCTAAATGCAGTCAACCATTCAAGTTACGCTTAAGAGATCTTCAGGACTCATCCTAATAATTATGACCTATTTGGGTATTTCTGTATTTTTTATCAATGAAATTCCATCCGAGGTTTTTAAAAAAGGTATGAAAATTTAATATTTGCCAAGTCATTATGGCTCGAGATGTCTAACTTTGCCGACATGCAGGAAATTTTAACGCCAGGTCCAAGCATGTAAAACACAACGTGACTTGCTAATTTCGTCTGATCTCATGTAACGTCAAAAAAATTCTTTTTAAGCTATTTAAGATCATGATTTTGCAGTTATTATCAATCTTCAAAAAAGATCATAAACAAAACGTTTCACGCTACAAACATTTCGAGAAAATCCTTTTATTTCCACCGCTTGGAAAAGGATTAGGATAATTATTAGCAGGTGGATGTTTAATAAGCTTAGATTTGGCATAAGAGCCCTACAGGGAGCAATTAAGGTTGAACCCAATTCATTAGCAATGGCTTGCGAGTCGAGCTTGTCAACACAATCAGCACCAAAGAACGTTAATTTCTTTATGGCGATAACAAGCCTAAAAGTCAGACCATAGATGCGATGTGGGGGTGGGGAAAATTACTATTATATTCGAGTGTAAAAATAATGATGATACAAGGTCTGGTTCGTCAATTGTCATCATGTGACCAACATCAACATGCTGTGTTGGGGTGATCAATTAATTTGGAAAAAAGTGGATCAACGAATAAGTTACTTCTCCTGCCTTTTGTTGCACAGCGATCACTACAAAAGTGTGAATTAAAAAAACAAACAAACCAAGCGAACCAAGAGGATCAATTTAGCATAAATTTACATTGTAAATTGAACCTTTACCAAAAATAATTTGGCTGGGTGGGGAGAAAAAACAACGAAAAACCGCCTCCCACACATATTGATGAGTAAATATGGAAATTTGCAGCCCTCTAGCTCCATTGATGCGACTCTGTACGCGAGATACATACAAAGCCAGCCAGCAAGCCAGCAACAGTTTTAATGACAGTTTTAGCAAACTGTTTCTAATTTATAGCTTACTGATTTTTGCTGTAAAAAATAGAGATCATATCGTACTTGAGATCGCATTGTGTTCGGTATTCTTGAATGAAAATGCAGCAAGGGGCGTTACTCTCATTTCGGTATGACAGTCAGACAGTTACGGTTATCGGTACCAGAGATGCTAGCGCATCTAACATCTTTGAAATACGCACCTTGTCTTCATTTCATTCCCCCGTACATTGCTGTGACTAATACCTGCTTTTCACCGGTACTATTTTAATTAGTCTCTTGGGAATTGTTCAGTTGTTCTATTCTTGGTCTACATATATCAGTATAAAACAAGAAGCAAAATACAAACCGAAACAAGCAAACAAAAAAACAAACAAAAAACCGAATAAGTTGTCGCCGAAGGTGCTAATGATCACTTTACGTCAGGTGCCCTTCGAAGAATAAACAGGTAATATCGATTTGTTGCATGAATAGTCAATTTATTTTAGTTTAAAAAACAAACTAATGCAGTTTGTCCTCAAAATGATGTTTGTATTTTTACCTTTGGCTTGCTATCAATTTTTATCACGTTGTCTTCTCACTTGTATACAAAAGCTTTTCATAGACGGTGGATTAACACGTATGGTTTTCTTTTGTCGGTATTTTCAGACAGTGTATCGCTACAAATTGTTCATTTGTTGTTTTGTTCCCAGAATGAGGAAGATTGGGCCAGGCTCTAGTAAGTGGATTAAGTTATTTTCAAAAAATATTTTCTCAACTTAGTTTTGTACAGTACAGAGTAAATGTATATATGTATTTATCATCGTTCTCTCCCTATACTCTTTTGCGAGGATGGGTTCACGCAGGCAATTGACCTCTTCTGGTTTGCTAGGCCTGTTGAAGCTTTGTTCTGCTCAAAGCATCTGGTATTTCCCAAACGCCACTCATCTAGGTTCTGATCAAGCTTGACCTTACTTAACTTTTATAGTCTAGAATTGGCTTATCCAACGTGAATGGCCATAGCTCTTTAGCCCAGGGGGAGAGGTTCTTCAATCCTAGTGCTCAGTGAAGAGGCATTACATGCCATTTAAAAAGTTTAGGGTATGACTCGGCATTGGATTGAACCTCGACCTACTGAATCGGAGGCAAACACTCTACCATTGGGACACAGTGATCGGTTTGCACAAGTAACGCGTAAAATACAGTAAAATTGTCACTTCTTTGCAAACGTATCCCAAGGAGTATGCGTTCACAATAAAAAAAATTGAAAAAATTGCAGAAACACTTCTAAGATTTCTCTATCTACTTTTGCTTTTCACCTTTTGATTTTTTCAAAGAAAGGAATTGAAAAGCTTGTTATAGTGGAAGAGTTCATTGTTCCGAATAATAGGTAAGAGATATCAGCAAAATTGTTACCTTCAACTGGAAGAGTTCATGATTACAGTGAGAGAACCAAGGAAATCACACTGTTCTTTATATAAGTAGATTCTTCAAACAAAATAAATTGTCGAAGGTGGTTTGAAAAAGGTGACTTCAGCCCAAGGGTGTTTCAACGTGATGATGTACTGCTCCATACAGCTAAGATCTCATCTGAGCTCATTAAAGACATTCAAGAAGGAAAATCACATTCTCCTTATTCCACACATCTTGCTCCATCTGATTACCAAATATTCTGGAGTTTGAAGACCAATCTTGATGGACTTGTTCTTGAAAGACATGAAAAAGTGGAAACTAACACTTTTGCATTCTTTTCCTCAAAACCAAAAGGCTTTTACAAAAACGGTTTTATGAAGCTTGTAAATCTTAGGAAGAAGGTTATTGATAACTACTTTATCTGCGTCGTCAAAAATGACAGCATATATGAAATATATGCATATACACATTGCATTTTATATACGTGGATATACGTGAGCTACGAGAATAGCCTTCTATGCATATTGCATTTTATATACGTGGATAATAGAAAATTTGCATTAGAGTGAGCTTGGACAATTGCTTTGTATACACATTGCATTTTATAAACGTGGATAACAGATTTATATGGCAGTGAGCTCAGAAAATGGCCGTCTATACAAATTGCATTTTATATAAGTGCATAATAGAGATTTGCTTTGTTGCGTGGTTGGATAGGACCGCAAAAAGAATTGCTATCATTTGATTTTTTCAAACTTTTCATTACCTTTTTTTACATTATTCTTTAAATTCGGCATTTTTATCGCACCATTAGAACACGGATGAAATTCTATTTTACTACGTCAGTTACAAAAATGAAATTCTAATTCACTATGCCAGTTGCATCCAGAAGACACTTCAAATCATATGTGTGTATGATGGAAACTGTGTTAACGAATGTATTTTTTTATAAACGTGAATTTTCAATATTTTCCATCTGATCCTAAAATAAGACTTCATTAATGGGATGACCTGATAATTGAGAGAAAGAGGGAGAGATTTTTTAATGGTTTCTGTACATGACAAGACTGACTGCTCCAAGGTCAAACTCTACTTTATATGCAACTATTCTAATCACTAAGTGGAATTAAAAAATGTTTTCCGTACTTATTAAAGTGAATATTTTCCAAGCTTCTACTATGGACGGTTAGGGCTGAGAAGAATGGGAAAAAAGTAAAGATAAAAAAAAAAAATACCAGTTGACGCGACATAACGTCAGGGAATTACTTTAATCCCCTCTCAATCTCTTTCATGTTTGACTAATTGCGACAATAAAGTCAACTCTCTAGGAGTTTGGCAAAAAAGTAATGCCTCCGTTTAACCAAGAACGAGACAAAACTATTTCAAAATATATTGATAAAGCGAGTGAATCATCGAAAGGGCTTTATTGACAATCATGGAAGCTAATGTTAATGATAAGATTCTGATTAAACAAGAAGTTTTGTTATTTTTTTCTTGTGACCATAAATTCTAATATCATTTATGGGGTGACCTGATATATAAGAGAAGGAGGTATTTTTGATGGGTCTATGTATAAAAAAATGTAATGCCGTTTTTATATTTTCCCTTGCGAACCTAAATTCGGTCATTACTTATGGGCTAAACTTATAATGTGTATACATATATATATATATATATATATATGTGTGTGTGCGTGTGTGTGTGTGTGTGTGTGTGTGAGTGAGTGTGAATGAAAGTAGGAGAGGTGTTTTGATGGAGTCTGTACATGAGAATAAGTAACGCCTCCATCTGACCAAGAATAAAACATAAGTCGACTGAACTAGTCTCAAGTCTTTTTTTACCCTTGTTTCCCGCTCGCGCGTATTTTAGATCCTTTGCTGCTGAGCCTTTGGCCGTCATAAAGCAGAACACAGCAATTATCCACTCATAAATACCATTGCCTATCTCACCCCACCAAATACCTATCCTGAAATATGGCACAGTTATTTGCATGCCTGACTGATTCGGGGACAACACCTATTTTTCCCTTGATCTTTTGAGTTGGGCAGATAAGTCATGTAGAACGTACTTGTCGAAAAAAGAAATGTGGCCGTTCGGTACGTTCTTTTTTTTGTTATTGATTTAATTGCATATTGATAAACCGCCATCTTGTTTGTCTCTGCATTGCGTCAGGTTTTGTTCAGAGACCTTAGCTCAGGACTCCTCAAAATAGGGATCCGCAGTAGGGATCGAATAAAAATTATTAGAGATTGCAGAAATATTTGAAAATATTTTTTTCTAAAGAATAATTGTCAAACTCCAGAACCGAATCTTAAGTTTTGTTGAACTTCAAAACCAAATCCTCAGCTGACTTTGTTTTCCTACCGTAACAAGTACACTGAGAACAACAACAAGAAGAAAATCTAAGTTAGTGGAGCTCAGCCTTTTCCAACAAGTAATCAGATTCTAGGCACAGTTCCAGGAAGACACCTGCGTTTTCCATCGGCAGACTTGAACGATTTTTTTTTCACTTTGTTGTGATCTGGAACTTTGAATTTTCGTGTAATCCCTACCTCAGGTGTTTTCATCTGTGACCTTGGAAACAAAACATTTTCGAAAACAGATTATGAAATAATGGCCGAGTTTTGAGGAATTGAGTGTACGGCTATTGTCAAATATAAGATTTATTCACAAATCAAATCGAAAGTCCCCCCACCAGCTATTGGTAAATTGCTGAATAGACACGCCCCTCGAAGCTTGGTTGGCAAATAGATTAGAAGAGGGGCGACTGAATTCAAAATCAACTCACCAGAAAAATGGTGGCAAAGTGTGAGCTCAGTTAGAAATAGAGATGGGAAAGGCCTTGGTTAAGCAGTGGACCTAAAACGGCTGCTGCTGATGACGATGATGAGTGTATTTCTGTCTATGATTTTAACCTGGTATGAAATGTTTTTATGAAACCGTTTTGTGAGCGAAACCGTTCTGCATCAACGCGTTTCTTGCTTTATGATACAATAGAAGAATGCATTTTTTTCTCCTTTTTAATCAAGTTCCTTCAGAGACATTTTATTCTCTCCGGTTTAAGTTCACAGAAAATTGAGTGGAAAATCTATTTTATAAAAAATTCATTTAACAAAATTTAATTGATGGTATTTTGTCAACAGATCACGAATGTTAAGGGTTAATTTCCTCGTTGGCAATTCAATTTGATCAACTTTTATTTTACCTTTGTCAACGGAGGTGGAGAGGTAAATGTATTTGGTCTCGTCTTTCCGTCTGTCTATCCATCTGTTCACCTATCTGTCTGTCCACACGATATCACCGAAAGTACGGAATGGATTTCTATGAAACTTTATGGGAGGGTGGAAAATGGAGTATGCAAGAAGGGGTTACATTTTGAGGCGGAGATTATTGATTGTGAGATATTTTCCGTTTATTTTCTCATTCATTCATTCATGTATACGTTAATGCCTATCAACAAGATATCTCCAAAAGTTCTCAATAAATTTCCATGAAAATTTGCGATAAGATGGTTTATAGTCTACCGGAAAAGTGATTCAATTTTGGGGCAGATTCGTACACATTTATCTCCTCTGACAGAGGTATGCTCTCTCTGAGTGCTTTCTAATTTTTTCTTTTTTTTTTTTTTTGCAAATATTTACTAAACTTTGTTTCGTGCGACACAAGACCAAATTGAGGAAAATAAAAGTGGTAATTGTGTATTGGACTTGTCTCCAAAGTGGAGATGACCTTGCTTTCTCTGAAAATCAGCTTTCAGAATCCTGGCCTTTTATTTTGGCTCGAACACCGACCACTGGCACCAGTGGGAAATACGTAACTATTCAAACCCAAGGAAAAGTAAGTATTTTCCTCATCTCTTTTTTTTTGTACAGACACGTGTCGACTTGCGTCCGGGTTATGTTCTGGCAGTATAGACGCAACTCAACCTGGCCGTAAGAAGACATTATTAATGGCTTGTCTTCGCAAACGGAGATTTTCGGAGGATTTTCCACCAGTCTAGGTAAAGTGAAATATATGTACTGCACAACATGAGATAAAATGATGCATACATATTTACCTAAACCTCCAAGTACAACTGAAATCTCGATGTGTTTGTGTGTATACATCATGATTGCCCGACAACTAACTATTGCTCAAAGTTGACATTCACCAGATATATTAGACACAATGCAGTAAAGTGGCATTCGAAGTTTTTATTAGATCAAGGGTTCCCGACAACCCCACCCGAAAAGAATTAAAAATCAAAAGTTAAGAGCTCGTTTTATATTGAATAAAATATCTCCCTTGACTCTCGCTCTTCGGAGTTATCTAAATTTAGATATAAAATATCTTAATTGGCCACACTGAAGAGAAGTAACTGAAATACTTCGAAGCCGTAGTTTTATTATTCTACAGAGCAATTGTGACAGACTGTTCAACACATCATAAAACTCGACACGTTCCAAACATGCCCCTTTGGAACGTGTATTGCCCTTGTATTGTAAATAACTTCTTTGCTTTCCACTCTCCGAAGAGAAAGGAACAAATGTTTTGTTTCTTTCTCAAAGTCATTAGCCAAACGCAGCAAGGTGTCTGCTCGTTTACCTTCTCCTTCTCACCTTCCGTGTCTGGAGAACTTGAAACAGACATGATGTATAGACTGCATTCTCTTTAGCAAGCTAACAATAACATGGAAACTTTCGTTATTCACATTTAGTTATAGTTATAGATGTGTGACTGATGGAAATTCCCGTCATCCGCAGTTAATGGGTTTTAAGCTCTTATGTGGGATGTATCTGCGATTAGATGTAAGTCGACGTATGGCTGTACACACCAGAACAACAACAACGAAAAAAAAAAAAAAATGAGTCAAGCACTTTCCATCATATAAAAAATCTCAACACCATAGAGAAGATATGTGCGTGGACTGGTCGGGAGACAATTTGGGGAACTCTGGCCAGCTGTGGGTAGCAGTCAGAGATGAATGGAACAACATTGATGTAGAATAATGTAAATGATTATCGGACAGCCTGACCAAACGGTTCAGTTTTCTATTATATAAAAAAACAAACAAACACAAAAAACAACAAAATAATGCATACTAAAAACGTACTTAGCACACGAAAATTACATGTACCGTTGTAAAAAATAGTTGAATATTCCAACTATAATTGGCTCATTTCTTTTGCTCGGGAGTGTATATGTGAAAGCTTTTTGGGACATATTAATGAGACGAAGGCTGACTGGGGTTATTGGGATGGTTTGATGTCATAGGGATTGACCAAGTGCAAAAAAGGGACAAACAAACGAGGCCTTGATGATGGGTGAATCGGGATCGAATGAAACGAAGGCGAAAAATGGTCTTCAAGTACCTTTTCTGATTGTTTGCAATCAGCGGAAGTTCGCAACATAACTTCCGCCCTTGTTGGTTCATAATAACTCCCTTTTGTTCTGTCAATTGACCCCTTTGATACGAAGAGGAAAGAAAAACAAAGCAAAACAGCCATTCAAATTAAGTCAAGTCGTCACGGTGTCTACAAATCTGCGCACGCTCTCTCTCTCTCTCTCTTCCTCGCATGGACACAGATATACTCACATATCTTTGTCTTTCTTTCTCTCTCTGTGTCTTTACACACACACACACACACACACATACACACATATATATATATGTGTGTGTGTGAACAATCTATTTTTGTACCTATATATATATATATATATGAGGTAAGTCACGCGCACATTATATACATTGTATAATGTTCGATCTGCATAATTCACCACTGAATTGAGTGCATTTACAAAAAAAGAAGATTATGTTGAAAGCTGAATATTTGTAGTGCAAAATATACGATATATATATATATATATATATATATATATATATATATATATATATATATATCATAAATACGCTACATTACTTTGGCATTCTATTTGAAATGACATCCCACTCAAACATATTCAGCCTAGACAGCGGAAATAGAATAAATGAAAGGAAATTGGAAATGCTGTTGGAATCGAATCGTTGTTCGATAGGTAGCCGTTTTACTGTTGCGTCGCTCTCACCATTGAGCTAAATAGTCAACTGGGATGTCTCAGTATGTGTTATACACATATATATGTATACATATGCCAATACACTTGCATATACATATATAAGTATATAAGCATATATATATATATATATATATATATATATATATATATATATATATATATAAGTATATATGTATATATATATATATATATATATATAAGTAAATAAGTATATATATATATATATATATATATATAAGTATATATGTATATATATATATATATATATTTATATATCTGTATGTGTTCATGTATATAAGTGACAAAGAAAGTGAGGGAGAGAGAAGGAGAGGGGGAAATATCAAATTTCCCTTAGTTACTTGACACGCAATCTTCTCAAAAGTTGAAAAAGTCACTTGTCAATGAAATTCATCCATTCTCATTTAAAGGAAAATTGTCAATGGTAGAACACTGAAACCTTTTTTCTCTTAGTTTGCTGTGTCACGTATTTTCCCCTCCCTCCTTTTTTTTAGCGCACCGGAAACTGAGCAATCCGATTCAGCCCAGTTGTTAAGAGAAAAACAATCCCCGTCTTTATATGACTTTGGCTCAGGTGATCTTGAATAATCTGCGTTAGATGTCTTGTCGTTGAGTTGTGGTTAGAGAGATGGGCCCAATGATTAATTCTGCTGAGTAATGACTTCTATTCTCACTGGGTGTTCCATGCTGCTGGCATTGGGCCAAAACCAAGCTAAACATAAATAATTAAGACATTTAAAACGCATTTCGAGTCCATGTATCTATATACTAGTAGAATGCTGCGCTGAAATGTTGCTACAAATGGCCCAGAATTATCGTCAATGAAAGCATATTCGACATAATTCAAAACTATTGGATTACGTAGAGCTCATTAGTCTTAAAAATAAGGGACTGCAATCAATGCATCGTCTCGATAGTCACCTATAGAGAAGAGATATGAAACCTTGCCAAAAGACTGACTCTCAAACTGAGAACCATGCAAGGTGCACATGAGAGACCACAAGACAGCGCAGTATATTAAAGAAAAGAAAGTAAGATTGTATAAAAGTAAAATTGTGTGACGAGCTAGAAAATAATCAGAGAGAACTGGCCCCGCAACGCTTATGATAGAGAGTTCTGGCAGATCTTGGGAAGGTCTATGTCCAACGATTGACGCGAAAAAAAAATGCTGCTGCTGGATTCTACGAGGAAAGTTATTCTTTATATCAGAGATGAGATGGTTTTCTATGACGGTTATATCAGTCCAGCTTGTAATGTATTTTTCAAGTTAGTTCATTTTATATAGAGAATAGTTTATTTTATATAGAGTGATGGATAGTGAGGTAGATAGATATAAATTAGATGATTATTGTCGGGACTAGAGTGACAGAGACCACACACTATTGTCAATATGTTCCAAATCACCTACAAAATCTTTGGGAATTAGGTTAGCACATTTTAGGACCATCTTAATTCAATAATTCTGGTTATATTCCATCATTCTGATGTTGCGAAGGCGTCAGGACAAGCCCAACCTTAGCCTTTGCAATGGGAAGGTGCTGTCCCAGGGCTTACTGATCCCCTGAGACTGGACAGAGTCATTTTTTGAGGCCACGGGACGAATTCTTAGTCTCTTGCGCTTAGGATACCGAGTTTTAGCGGGCCATTATCAGCCACAGTATTGCACTGACACAAAACTACCAAAGAATGTACTATAAGCAGACACTACATTTTGATCTGTATTTACTCACTTTCCCACGCACAGCGCACAGATGCTCAAAGAGCCGATCCATTCGTGAATTTTCCTGTCATTTTTAACAGGTACCATGCTAGTGACTACATGTGTCAGACTAAGTTAAGCTTAGTAAATACCCATGAACCTTATGTATTTTAGTGATTGGTACAATAATTTAATTCAAGTTTTTTTTATTACCTGCACGTGCGTTAGATAGAATCTCTGCTTGGCCAAGAGTGTTTGGCTTGAAAAATTGATTTTATTGCAAAAGATTGGGCAAGGATGAATCTGGACGTAGAAACTCATTGAACAAACAATTTCTGGAAGAAGGAAACACAGATATGAATGCATAGCATTCTCTTAGGAAAAATAAATATCTCCATAGACGATTCAACACCTGTATTAGGTACTTACCCACTTGATAAATATTCATGATCTAAAAGGATGCTTTCTCCCCCTAACAAACATATTCTGAACATGTTTTTTTATATCTTCCACTTGTACTTGAGGCACCATTGGGAGGCGGAGTCCCCTTTTTTTATTCTCTTTCATTCTACTTCAGCAATAAGGGACCATCAACGAAAACTGTCATCAAAACTGTCAAATAGGTTTCTTTAGTTTTCAAGTTGGTCTGGCTGACTGGTCATGTATGTATGTATGTATGTATGTATCAGTTACGCATACAGGCCTCACCAATGGAGTTAAATTGGTCACTGGTTTGCGCCCGCTTGTTCCTTGAAAATTCAAATTTTTCGGTGATCCGACACAAGGCGACAGAAGTAACTTATTCATTGATTTTTTAAAATTGATTATTCCATTTTTTAATTGATCACCCCCAACAAAGTATGGTACCAGAAGGCGTTGGTCACGAGAGGTTTTCTTTTGAGTGACTAGCCAGACTTGGTTTTATCATCATCCACTTTCGCCGAAGCTTTACCAGGGACCCGTTAACCGTAATCGTATATCCCCGGATCACACTTGTCAAACCTCAGTCCAAGTCTAGTTGAACCAGAAGAACAGCAAGAACAATCTTCGCACAAAATCGCCATTAACCAATTCAAATTTTTAAAGCTACGAAGAAAGTCAACAGTTGAAAAAAATCAACTTTGGGGAAATATATTTGAAAGTAATTTGATAAAGGAAGAAAAGTAATCCATTTTCGTCAAACTCCGTAACAAGAAAAACTGTAACAATCCTCGCTGAATTAAAGGGAGTAAACTCTTCTCTGTTTGCCTGTCCTGTTACATAAAACCCAGCCAATATATGAAATTGATATTCCTCCACTATGATTTGAAATCACGACCAAGTGATTGGTAGCCGACTCTCTTACCGAACGAACAAAACAGAAAAGTCTTAAATATCTACAAAGATGTACAGATACACAAGGGCTTATTTCATTTTAATAAATAAATACATTAATACCGAAAAACGTGTTCATACTCTGTTCGTTGCCTGCCTCTCACGACGCTGGACGAAGGGTTGGACTTTGAGTTCAGAGTTTCTGTCTCCTGGACCTAAGGCTCGACAGCCCCTTCTATCCTGCTATTTACGCGTGGCTGGGGGGGGGAGCAAAGAGGGGTTCATGCCTTCCCAAGGGCATTAGTGCAAAGTGAAGTGAAATTGATCCAATTCACCTATTCGGTTTTCCGTACAACTAACCATTAAGCCACCCGTAACTCTAAACAGTAATAGGTGAAAAACAAAAAAGACCCCGAGAATTCTCGATGCAAGCCATTCCCAGGCATATCTTCTCATCAAAACGTCGGAAGTAAAAGGGGAAAATAACTTTAGATGAAGGGTTTCTATAAGGTTAACCTTTATGACAATATTTATCTAGAAGTATAATAGATTCCCTGTCTCCCAATCAAAACGAAAGGAAAAAAAACAAACCAGTTCTCCATTTTTGTTAATATTTTGTCTCATTTTTTTTTTTTTACCTTTTTGTCTTTGTATGTTTTATTGATTTTATGGTCCAGCTTAAGATGAAGAAGATCGCCCGAAAATGACATGCGGGTCAGAAGGAAGTGCTCTATTAAATAGGGAAAAGGTCTTCATTCTGTTTCTCAGTACAGAACAATCAGCTTGCGTTATTCAATGACATTTTTGACAGCGAACAGTGAAATAACGGAGGCGCTAATAAAAGCCCAATAGTTCCTTGGGCAACGTTTATTACTTCTTGAAAAGAAACAAAGGATACTAGACAAATGCCAGAAGTCGTAGGTTTGGACAGGAGTCATCATATCTGCTCTGAAGATCAGGTACGTTGGTATTCATTCGGTTGCTACACAGGAAATGTCGGTTTTACATCATGGTGAATAATGCTAAAACCGAAAGAGTTACTGATGTGGCTGCAGTTTTTACAGATTCATTGTAGATAGAGATATGAATTGATATCATTTGGGTTTTTGAGCCCTTACCGGCAATGTTGTCTACCCAAGAAGAGAGACTAATTTTTAAGTACAAAATCTAATAAGGACACAAGAGAAGCCATAATTCGAGTTTTTATTGGTTTTGACACCACTAAACGTAAATATTTTCATAGAGATGGTATATTATCATTAGAGTACCGATGGGAAAAAGTTATTGCTTCAAATGGTCATAATTTAATAAAAAGGATTTTCTTTGTTGTTCACGTTACATTTCACGTATAAAAAATCGCTATCTACAAAACTACTGTAGGTCTTTCAATGAAGATCGATCTCATTCCGTAATTGTACCAATACATGGCTAGCGTGCTAACTACTGCACCATGGCAATGCAGTCAATGATATTATGTTCTGTGTAGCTCAGTACTAACGGGCACAAGTGAGGGGTATCCACTCAGGATTGAACTCTATACGCAACAGTAATTGTAAAAAACTAGCTTGGTAGCTACTGCTTAATAGTAGGGCGTTCAAGGATACTTACTAACTTAAGCTTCGTACAGCACAAGGCCCCAAGTGTAGGACACCCAGTGATGAATCGAATTCACGACACAGTAATAACTAGACTTCTCCATGGCAAGGCACCCAGCAATATTTACTGAGCTCAACCTCGTACGGCACAAGGCAACAAGCGTGGGCGTCCGCTGCCACTTTTCCACAGGTTGGTTGGGTGCAAAAGGATATATCTCCGTGGGGAGCAAAAAAGTTTATCCGGAATATATCTATCTTTGTGGTAACCCTGTTATAATACAGACTTTTTATCGGGACATGGGGTTGGGTTTACATTAAACAATTGTACTGCACCATCTTATATTGACTATAAAGTTCTTTAAAAACTCTCATTCTTGGTGAGAAGGCTTGATCATGGGAGGGGTCAAATGCCTGGTTTGCTCCTCCCCAAGGGACGCTCATGGCCACAAATATGAGACATCCTGTGAGAACTGAACTCACTTCAGTAGTTATGTCGCATGAGACTACCGTGATAGGGCACCTATGATAAAATTTACAACACTTGGCTCAGTACAGCACAAGCCTAAATAGGATGGAAATAGGGGTTAAAAAAAAGGGTGTGTTAAGTCAATCTTTCACGCTTCTACTTGGATAAGAGGCCCGACTTCTAGCAACTGTAGGAAATACTTGACTATTTCAGCCTCAAAGTTTGGTACATTATCAAATGAAAAAAATTGATATGAGTGGCATTCCTGTTTGGTCATCTGCTTTTCTGAAGATGAATTTTAGTTCTTTTCATAACAAATAATTTCTTTTAAAAACTTCCATTTGGAAAACTTATGTGACGTTACATTAATAGTTGGTTCTAAATCGAATTGAACGCTTTGTATTTCGATTCAAAGCCCCAAAGTGTTTTCGTGGGTGGTTCAATTTCCTTCATATCCAACGGAACAGTTTGTCTGTGAATTTCATTAAGCAAATACAATTTTTATTTTCTTTCCTAAGTTCATCATTATCTTCCCCGGAAAAGTTCTGTGATAATCATTAACAGTGTAACGTTACAACCGTTTTGTCTTTTATTAAAGATTACAGCTACATGGGAAGATGGAATTATAACAATAAGTTCATTTCAAACACTAATAAGCTGTCAAAAAAGTCGGCTGTCTGGATTTCTATCTCCGCACGGCATAAATTACGTTGTTTAGCCATAGTTCAAAGTAAAGAGCGTACTGTGAAAAAGCAAGTAGTGCCCTTACGCTGGCTACGGCTTGAGCCGTTTTCAGTTAGGCTCCATATATCACATTTCTTATTACTCGGCCCGTTGATGATAAGTGAAATAGACCTAAAGGCGATATGCACCTAAAGTGGCATCACTTGACTTTCTCTGTTTTACCCATATCTGGAGCGATGTATGTATGCGTGTGTGTGTGTGTGTGTGTGTGTGTGGTATGTGTGCGTTTTGGGGGGCAGAGACCTTGGTGCAAAGTGAACACTATCTGTCCATTCTCCGACCGTTATCTGCACGGCCATCCCGTTCATTTTCGGGCGTACCATGAAACCAATAATTTCACTAACCAAAAGTAAAATGAGTTCATTACTACATTAATTAAGTGTTGACTCTTATGAATAGCGAGCTTATATCGCAGACCGTTAGTGCTGTGAGTTGGAACATTACTGTAGACTTGTGTCAGAGTCAGTTAGCTTGGATTATCTTGGTAGGAAACCATATTCGATAAACATTAATTAGGCATCTTATAGAAGTCCTGATCCTTAAATGGGTTCGAACAACGATTTCTGGCACAGGTGAAAAATACGAAGCTGCTTCAGTCTCAAGACACAAACAGAGCAGCCTTTCTGATATTACTGCTGCAGGAGGCTATATATTGGAGGGGGGTTAGAATATTGTGTTGGGTCAACCCTTGCAGTGGCGCGGCCCTTCCTACATTACCTGGGCTCAAACAACGATCTCTGGCATCGATGTGTGATACACAACAACTTCGGTGACATGATAAGCCCAGAATAATCCTCATCATATGTCGATCTCAGGCACAGGTGGGGATATATGCAACTATTCCGACCACAATACAGGCCATGAACATCCTTTTAATATTAAATAGCGATCCCTTAAACCGGTGCAAATAATACGACTATTTCGGCTACAGGAAACGCCCAGAAGCGCTTTTTGGGATATCAAACAGCGATTTCAAACGCAGACTTTTTGAGTAAACTCAGAGGAATTGTTCTATCAGGTTATTTATCATTGGGATAAAAAGAAAGTTTAACCATCTTTCCAGAATAATCAAATTCGCTCAAAGGCCCTAAAATGTTTCTGACGATGGAATAAAGAAATTCGAGACCAAACGTTGATCAAATGTTGAAGTCAAAAGAGAAACACACAAACAGTGATAACAGGAATGAATTAGGAACCTAAACAACGCTGGGCGATTTCCATGCATTGTTTGTGGAAGAATATGCCCTTTGAGGATTAGATTTTGAAGCCACCAAAGAAAACATCCCGAATCTCTTCACGACAACGAGAATCGCCGATGAAAGGGAAATTTTAAACTCTTCGCTCAACATAAATCATAGACAGCATGTTAGAACATATGGCTGACTAATCAAACAAGATTTTGGGCGCCTGCCATTGAGCGATTTTTGACAGGGCAGTCTGGCTATTCTTAATGTATTTGGATCTAACGTTTATGGGTACCATGCACTCTGCTACATGTCGGTTCAACTTGGAGAAAATACCTTAGAAAATAACAACCGCACAACCATGTTTAACAAGCTAGTCTCATTACTGTAGCGAGTTCGATTCTCGCTGAGCGCCCAGTTATTTAGGCTTTGAGCGCGACCAAGATAAGCTTGGTAAAAAAGTAAATGTGGAAATCTGCTGTGTTATTTTTGGCACAATGTCGGAGAAATCTGAGGAGTTCCTAGTCACTATTTTCGTCGTTCACGATTCAAAACTCAGGAAAACAGGTCTGGGTAGTCACTCAATAGAAACTGTTACGCGACCAAGGTTTTTTTTAGCTACATGCAGTGTTGGGAGTAATCAATTAAAAAAATGAGAAAAGGGATGATCAGTGAAAACAAGCAGCTCTAAACTAAGGGATCGATTTAGCATAAACTCACATTTCAAACTGAACATCCACTTCAAAAGTTCTTAGGTGGGAAAATTAAAAAGACAAACAAAAATATGTTTTTTTTAGACATAAGTTATAAATTTTTGAATTTCCAGCCCTATTGCTCCATTTATGCGGCTTGTACGCATGATAGATAAAAACATACAATTCCAACCAGCCAGCTAGTCCAACTTGAAAACTGAAGAAGCCTGACAGTTTCTGATGGGGTCCATATGAACTTACGAACATCAATACCGTTCAGCAATTAATCACTTGCCTTTCTATTCTTGTTCTACAGAAGAAAGTCAATTTGGGACAAGATCGTCACTGACGATGAAAAATGGATTTTTTACGAGAATTCAAAAGGAAGGAAATCGTTTATAGATCCTGGATTGTCTTGAACATCACAATCTAAACGGAATCTGTTGATGGAAAGAGTTTCCATACGTTTCATCATCATCATCATCATCATCATCATCATCATCATCATCATCATCATCATCATTCTTTTATCGTCCGTCGTTGGACATAGAACTTCCCAAGGATTCGCCACGTCTCTCTATCATGGGTGTCGCAGTATTTTCTGAACCTTTCCAGTTCGTCTCACCATCACATAATCAACCGGCCTCGGCTCCACATTTGATCTCTGGGGATCCATGTAGTAGAGTTGTGATGTCCATCAATTGTCTGCCATTCTTGCAACATGGCCAGCCCATTGCCATTTGAGTTTCTTAATGGTTTCTATGAGGTCTCAGACTCCTGTTTCCCTAAATATACTGGGATCCAAAGAGGAGTAATCGATACCGATCGACGAAATCCTGAGAAACTGGCTCGGTTGAATTTCGTTAGGAGAGAACTGGCATTTTCTGATTAAGGAAGTCGGCAGCTGATTTTGCTGAATGACAATGCCCGTCTTTGTGTTGCAAATGAGACGAAGCAAACGATTATGGAGCTGCAACGTATTCTCAAGGTCTGTCACCGTCAAATTATCACTTGTTTTGCTCTATGTAACACTACCTGTCTGATCATCAGTTGCAATACATCTATATATCGAAAAATTCTTCGAGCCAAAAAACAAAAACAAAACAAAAAACGTTCTTTTATGATGGAATACACAATTCAAATGAAAGGTGGCGTCATTTGATAGAAAGTCGGGGAAGATATTTTAATGACTGAATAACAAGCGTGGTTGCTGCAGGAGTAGGATCAAACTCCACTTCAACTTCTTTTCCGACTGACGATGATTACTGCAACTTTTGTATTTTATATATAATAGATAGGACAATTATTAATATCTATATATTTATTTGATTAAATGCATTTATTCATTAGAATGAAATAAGCCCGTGCGTATCTGTATGATAAATTTTCGTTAATGTTTAAAACTTGTCAATTCAGCTCGATCAGCAGTCGGTTGGTTGAAAGTTCAAATCACGATACTGGATGTGAACTTTACACACCGGTTTACACCCCGAATTTTGATGAGGATCGTTCTTGTTGTTTTTGCTTTTGTTACGGTCGAGAAATAAAGTCCATTCCATTTTTGGTGTTTGATAACAATGCTATTATTTTATATGAATAAAAGATTTTGTCCCCAGAAATCCTGGACACTCTTGCATTGACCTCACGCAATTCAACAAAAATGGCGTCAGGTCATGAAAAGCCAGAGAAAATAATGATGCTAATTATATGAATAAAAGATTTTGAAAACAAAGCAACAACAACAAAAATAAAAACGTGATAGAAACTCTTTTATCAACCTCATATAATGGAACATAAAATGTAGCTTAAAGGTTGCCTACAGTCATAGGAAGCCACAGAAAATGCATTGATGACTAAATAATGATGCTATGAATTTATATGAATAAAAGATTTTGTCAAAAACAAATACCTGAAACATTTGTTTCGACCTAATTAGTTCTGGCGCTGTAATAGAGCCCCGCTAAAAATATTTTGCAACTGATCTGGAATGTTTACCCAAAATAGACTTATTCACCGAAGGTCCCTCTAGCATGTCCAATTGGTTTCATCAGTCAACTCAAGAATTCCAACGGAGCACTATTACATTTGATATATTGGGATACAAAATTTAGCTGAAAGATTGCCCCATCCTCGAGATAACCAGGGAAACTACTTTGATGACTGAATAACAACGCTAAAACTTTATATGAATAAAAGATTTTGTCATAAAATTTTTGCATCAACCTCATATCCTAGGTACCCGTAGTACAATAAGAAAGTTAGTCGGGCACAGATTTTGTCGTGTTGTAAGTTTGATCTTCACAAGTTATCTCACTGTTTCGAAAGACTCAGATAACAACAGTTTCCAGAAGCTGATGTCACGAAGCGTAAACATCAGCCTTTAGAAGTTATTGTATGGAAATAGTATATTGAAAATAAGTACCTCTTGGAGGC
Source organism: Thysanoteuthis rhombus (assembly GCA_963457665.1). Classification (NCBI taxonomy): domain Eukaryota; kingdom Metazoa; phylum Mollusca; class Cephalopoda; order Oegopsida; family Thysanoteuthidae; genus Thysanoteuthis; species Thysanoteuthis major. The sequence goes on from OY735222.1 coordinate 38,477,956, forward strand.
TGATATTGACTTTTACATAGATTGGTAAATACCAATTGCTCTGCAAACGGTATACATAGAGATGGGAATCTTAAGTACTATAGTATCTGAAAAGAAATCATGAGAGTTGCCTGAAGCGACCATACCCGGCACTTGAGTGAATCTTCTATTCAGACACCTGAAAATGAGTTTAATTTTACCTCACTTTACTTTTTCGCTTCTCTTCTTCATGTGGCAGCTAAGTTCAGAGGTTCTTTTCAAGCGAATATACACGCTTAACTCTATCATTTTATGTACCTCTAACTTGCTTCACTTTCTCTCTCTTCCTGGATTTTTTTAGTGCTCTTTGTGTTACGATTCGATTCTCAGAATTCATTTCAATGTATTTTGTTTAGATGTGTACAGTGTTCATAGCAGTGATCGCCGTCATTGATTAACTATCTGAAAAATCGACATGGCAAGCGCCTTACACCATCTCTACCAAGCATTCTCTCCCACTCCTTCTATGAATCTGATATCCCTATAGTGACATTCTACCATTACGTCATCAGAACTCATAATTCCATTTTAACGCGTCAGAAGACAAACACACGTCAGTTGCATGGCTTTTAAAGGTGGCTTTTGAAGGTGCTTTAGATCGAACTAGTACATGTATAGTCTGAAGTGTGAGGAAATATTGCTTATTACTATACAGATTGATCATATATATATATATATATATATATATATACATTTGTAAATTAGTATGTTTGATTGTAGAGTTGAATGGATGTCTGTTCTGCTAGAGTCCTGTTAAAGCTTCGAAATCATAATGGATGAGAGAATGACATAGCTAAAAAAAACAATTAAAGGGTTGTAATAGAATTAGTCCATGTTGCAAGAATGGCTGACAATCGATGGACATCACGACTCACAACATGGATTCCCCGAGACCATATGCGCAACCGAGGCCGGCAAAATATTAGATGGAGAGATGAACTAGACAAGTTCAGGAAGTACTGGCTCCGTGACGCCCATGATAGAGAAGTGTGGCAAATCCTGGGGAAGGTCTATGTCCAACGACGGACGCTAAAAGACTGATGATGATGATGATGATGACACGGCAATGAGTAATACATCACAGAAACTCCTAAGATCTGATGTCTGATCACATTAAAACAGCTCAACTTGAAATTAGGATACTTGAATTATTAACTATAAATTACCTAATGGCTTTTGGCTCCGCACATAAATAACACCGTTATTTTTTACGGGTATTACATGAATATATAGATGTACTTGAAATTATAATGTCGTTACTGAATGAATGAGATTTTAAAACTTTCAGGTCTTCTCTAAAACAAAAAAAAAAAACAACTCACAAACCATGGCGGAATTTAATTACTTCCGTCTGGTAATTTAAGTACTACAAATGTAAGGGGTCCCTGTGTAAGAAACCCAATAGATAAGCCACTGTTAGAACCTACAGAGCGTAAGCTGAGTGTAAAGTAAAGAAAGCTCACGAAAGGTTTATTCTTCCATGAAAACAATGCTTCCGTTGATAAGACAATGGTTGTTAAGGCCAGGACCGACCTTAGGAGCTGCAGGGCTCCATCGGAAACATTATTTGCGGGGCCCCAGGTTCACAGTCAAGGTCGACAGAATCTTGATGATATAGATAAAGTTCATTCGTGCAGAAAGTTACATCATAGTTTTTTCTACGACCGGGACGATGACTGAATGCACGGTCGAGAGCGCTCGGTCTAAACTATCATTTGGACAATACTCATATACATTGCACCCTGACATATGTTCTTTTGCGCGTAAACAAGAAAAAACTAATAAGAAGATTGAAAAGATTCTCCTTATTGGTCGTCTCTAAGTAGACTTGCATTAATGAAGAATCGCTACCGAAATACACGAAATACATTTTATTATAGACTTTATATGTTCTTTGGTAGAATGGAAAGTAATGAAATCGTACGCTTTTTAGGTTGTTCTATCTTTAATTAACTTAATTTAATAATGTACTTGAGTAGAATGCCGTAGCGGGGCACAGGGTCCAATTGGGAGCAATTGGTTCAATTGTCTTAATGCTAACCCCAGCTAAGGCAGTACTTACTACATGACCGAGATTTCAAACTCGTTAACTTCCCTCTTTATTTTCCTTATCTAGCATTCATTGAAAATTTTCTGCATAATATGCAAATGATAATGACGTCATTTTCTAGCGCTGCAATTTCCTACTTCCGAGAGGAAAGCAACGGCTGCAGGACCTGACCTTGCAAGAATGAATGGACTGACCTCAAAACCGAGTAGGCTGAACGGAGTGACCGAACGGTTAACGGTAAGGAAAACGAACTCGGAGAACAGAGTTCAAACTCGCACTAATGCCTAAATTCTCCCTGAATTGAAGTACTTGGAAAAGGCATGAATGCAACTCCTTTCAATGCAGGATGAAGAGAGTTGTCGTCTCTAAGTCTATTTCGCATATCGCAAGCCAGGGTCTCGTCAGTAGTATTGTGACACGTGGAGCCCAAGCAGGGACGACTTAAACCGTAGCCAGCGTAAGGACATTCTTTACTCACTGACCCCGAAACTGGACAATGTCGAGGAATATTCGCTAATCGAATCAGATGAGTTAGGCTACGTAATTTTAAATCAAATCTCTTATAATATTACTCTCGCCATTTATTGAAAATTTGTGCGTCGGTATTTTGTCCTCATGTAAAATATGGATGATTAGATCACTGTAGAATTGATTGCATCGTTGTAACAATTACAACAGATACAAAATAAATGAAAAAAGACATTCAATTACCGCAACGCAAATTAAGCGGAAATTTTGCTTTAATAAAACAAATTTTGTGGCAATTTTCTTGGAAAATAGAAAAAAGCCTTCTTGCAGTTCCGCAGATTCATTAATTCAAAAGACTAGTAGTAACCATTTAATAGGTCATTAGAAACCGTCAAACCAAACTGTCAACACCGGTTTCTCCAGTTTTTAAGTTAGTCTTGCTGGCTATCTATACCCCTATCACGAGTACAGGCTTCTCCAACGTAGACAGAGGACAGAAAATTAAAATTTATTTATCATGTCTAGAAAAAAACTTTCTCTTAAAAAATTTCCCCCCAATAATAGCTTTTTGATTGGCGGTGAAAATGCAATATAAATTTATGCTAAATTGATCAGTAGTTCGAGTCCAGCAGGATTCATGTCTTTTTCGTGAAAATTCAGACTTTTTTTGTGATCACTACCCAATGACAGGGGGGGGGAGTAACTTATCCATCGATCTACCTATTTTCTAATCTTTTACAATTGATCACCACCAATACAACATTCTGCTAAAATATGTTGGTCATACGACGGTTTTTATAGAGTGACTAACCAGACCTGTATGGTTTATTTGTTAAATCAAATAACGTTGATCTTTCAATTCGATTTTTATGTTGTATGATCCCCTCGCCAAGATTAGCAGACCATTAGTACTTTAGTGAATGCAATCCCCACAGGGGTGCCCTGCATATTTACCCTTGTACTACCCTTACTTAAGATTATTAAATATTTGAAGAAGCGTTTTGCTGTGGGGTAAAGAAAAGTAAGGTCGTTTGACGTATCATCTCAGTATGTGATTCATATAATTCTCAAAGACTGTTTTGAGCCATGACGAGCGATGCTGGATTTTTAAAAGGACTCATATATACGTAGCCACGCGGCCTACGAACGACACCTCTTAGAGTAGTCTTGAAAAATATGGACAAGCATTGGCATTCAATATATACCGAGGAAACCCCTTAATGATAATCGCTGACAATGTTATTAAACAGTTTGTGTTATCAAGTCTGCTTAGAGGGTTTAATGGCTAACATGTCTGCTGGACACGCAGCCGGATCCAGGTTTGTGTCTCGGTATGAGCAAAGAGAGTTAGAGATGCCTTCATTAGGAAAAAAAACTTCCTTGCTCACAGACTAAATAATTAGAAAACGCATGTTCAAAGTCGGGGAATATATTGATCATAATGTACAATAATTATTCTAACCAATCGATAAAACTATCATAGCCACTAAAGGGCTGCAGGGTTCAATTATTTTTCATGTGTTAGTGTGTTCTAGTGATCTTGGCTATACTGTTTTCTCTACAGACTTTAAAATTGGTATCAGTACTCCACTTGACCTCGCCTAAGAATGCTTTTTGAATTTAGGAAAAACATCATTTTTTTTTAACCTTCTGGGGGAAATATATTGATGGATTTATTTAAAGAATCTAGATTCTCCTGAATCTAGATGCTTCTACAAGACTTTTCAGAACTATTTTAGATATTTTCCACTGGGAAATGCCAGTGATGTCATAAATAGAATTTATTCTGACCATTTTGACGGTTGTTCAAGCATTGACTGTGTTTCTATTAGAAACCCTCACCAAAAACTGTCAGCATAGGTTTCTTCAGTTTTCAAATTGGCCTGGCTGAGTGGCTTTGTATGTATGCATCACGAGTAAGAGCGGTACCAATGGTGGTAGAGGGCGGGGAATTTTGATATTTGGTCCTTATGTCTGTACCCTCACCGGTTATTTTGTTCTTTTAACTCCCCGTAAAAAAGTTTTAGAGAGGGTTTCAATTTGCCATGTAAGTTTATGTTAAATTGATCGCTTAGTTTGTGTCCAGCAGTATTCACACTTTTTGCTTGAAAAATCAGACTTTTTGGTGATCACTGCGAAACAAAAGGCGAGAGAAGTAACATTCAATGATCACTCCTTTTCTGATTTCTTAATTGGTCGCCCTTCAACATGCGCATGTTGTTCTACGTTGTTGGCCACGTGACGTTTTCTATTGAGTGGTTATTTTGGACCTTAAATTCTTTGACGTAATAAATTGATTGAGGCAAGTTGTGCTTTGAAAGAAAGCTTCTGATAAGAGCACGATGAATGTCTCACTGGGTACCTTACTACCGTGGCTTCATGCCAGACTGAAGCAAGTAGAGTGAGCACCAGTGTACGAAAGTTCGGGTATCTAGTATAACACAATTTGCTGTAGAATTGTCACACAGACTGATTCGCTAGTATAATGGGTTCAATTAGCTATACGTACGGTATTACACTTGTGCTAGATTGAAATGAGCTTTGAAAATGCTTGTATACAGAGGCCTAGGCGTACAACAAGACGATATTTTCCCACTGGGCAATTCGCTAGTGTAGTGAGTTTGATTCAGACAGTGTCCCATTTTTGTATAAGATTTCCTTAGTCCGTAGATATGCAAATATAACCGAAGACTAATGGTGAAAACGGCATTTATTTTACACAAGTATTTATTTTTCGATGTTTATGTTTCCTTCCTTGTCAATAGAGTTCAATGGTAATTATTTGAATCGAACATTTTATAGAGAAAATATCAGAACTAAATTCAATTAATAATTGCATACGTGTTGGGCTATGAACTTATTAATCCACCTCCGTAATAAATCTTAAATAGGCTTCCTAACGTGCATATTTAGGTTGGTATCCACCTTGCTTAGATTAACCTGGCACAAGGCTCCAGGTGTTGAGCACCCATTGAGGATCTAACTCACTACAGAAATAAAGCAAGATCAACTTGCTAAGCTTCAAATTGGGACCCAGAATTGATTCATATTATAAAAAACCCACGAACAAACAGATCAATCCAGAATTTAAATGGAATTAAAAGCTGTGTTCGTCTTTGCCCTTTCGAGTCTCCTAGGACATTTATACATTTATATCCCAAGGTTTCTATGACTGCTGGGATATATATGTCCCGTAGATCTCTTTTAAAAGTCTACTGATGTATTACAATTCAGACATTGAGCAACGTGATAGGTTAGTCTTGAAAGATTTTCTTAATAGTTTGTTACTTTTGCAATTCTGAAATCCATTTTTCATTGGGCGCTCCATAATTAAAACTTATGTCTAACTTGGCTTTGTCCAACAAATATCTACGATTATCTTGTAGAAATTATGACACACATAACTCGTCTTTGTCAGATAAGTGTCATGAAACATTATTGAATTGCTCTACATAGTTTTACAGCTTTTTTTATTTGCCTTGTCATTCATTCGATTATTATTATAACAATAAAAATTCTGGACACGTTTATTACACAAAACAGACATATATTTATGCATTAAGTATGATTAGAACATTTATGAAGTGGCCGTGTTTAATTCGTCTTATGAGCTGCGTAAAAGTTATAAGGTAAGTTATTATTAAATTCTACGTAGTCTCATTGATTATTCTTCCAAAAATACATCCTTGTTGTGTGTCAGAGTGGTGTAAAAGATGGCAAGTAAGGACAACAGTATCTTTTTTATTACATAAAGTATTTTCGTGCATTCTCTTCATTTTAAAAAGTATTGTCTTCCATCTTAGTTTTTATTCGTATTTTATTGCAACTTCCTTAGGGTTATCAATATAAAGCAATAAGTTAACGGCGCAGATCTGAAAATGGATATTTTCCGATCTGCGCAGTTTATCCCTTCTAAAGTATATGTCTATATTTGTGTAATAAATGTGTCAAGAGGTTTTATAGATTGTCTCAGAGACTCTCTTTCAGATTTGGCAAGAGGAAAAGTTACATCTACACAGAACAATCATCATCATTAGGTCTTTCATCGTCCGTCATTGGACATATATCTTCCAAAGATTCGTCAAACCTCTCTAACATGGGCGTCGCGGAGTCAATACTTTCTGAACTTCTTCAGTTCGTTTCTCAATCTTATATTCGGCCAGCCTCAGTTCTGCCTTTGATCTCTTGGGATCCATGTTGTTCGTCGTGATGTTTATTGGTTGTCTGACATTCTTGTAACATGTCCAGTCCGTTGCCATTTGAGTTTCCTAATGGTTTTACCGATGTCTCGGGCTCCTGTTTTCATCTGATATATTGTTCTGTCTTGAAATGTGAGGTTGAGCATAATTCTTTCATGTGCACATTGCATGTTTCTCGGTTTGAGGGCTAGACTCTTAGTTAGATTCTTTGCTTGATTTCTCCTTCTTTTGAATATTTCATGGAGTTTCGTTGTCCTAGGTAGATGTAGTGGTCTACTTACCCTAGTTTTGCATCTTCGATTTTGACAGTTATGTTTTTGTTCTCGAAGTGATTGTTGCACATGTCATTTGTTTTGCTGAAGATCATATGAAGTCTGACTATCTTGCTTTCTCCGTTCAATTCATCTAGCATTATTTAGAGATTGTGTAACTTATTTGCAAAAAAGACAATGTTGTCTGCTAATCTGAGGTTGCTCAGATATTCGCCGTCTATTCTGATTCCTTCATTTCATCTCGAGGCTGGTTGAGAATAGTTTGGATGAGCTGGTATCACCTTGACGTACCGCTTTTTGGAGCTGAAAGGGCACTGAGTCTTTATGTTGCCTAATAAAGGAGCTGCTGTGAGTGCATGTATTTTGCAGTACTCTGACAGGTACAGGGTCTATACCTCATAGAGTGATAGCCTCAAAGACCATGGGAATTTCCACCGAGTCGAAGGTGTTTTTGAAAATAAATGCTACAGCGAGTATCATTTTGTATTCTGCTACCTTTCTCTTTTAGTTGATTTATTGAATGGAGATGGTCTATGGTCGAGTAGCTTCTTCTGAAGTCAGCTTGTTCCTGTGGTTGGTTTTTATCAAATGTTTTTGTGATTCGATTGGTGATGATTTTTGTGAAAAGTTTGTAGATAAAGTTGAGTAGACTTATTGATCTGTAGTTGTTGGGGTCTTTCGGGTTTCTTTCTTCGTATGAAAGCATAATAATTGCAGTGTTACAATCTTCCAGGACTTTATTTTGTTTCAGACATAAATTAAATAGAATAGGTAGTGTCCTAGTGATGACTTTATCAGCTTTTTTGAGTAGGCTGATGGTGATGTTATCTGGCCCGGGGTCCTTTCCTTTCTTCGTTTGTTTGATGGTATAACTCCTGGGAAATCCTCAAACTGATTGCTTGCATCTTGCGTATCCTGTTCAATATTTTGTAGTCCTCGTTTGAAAGAGTAGAGTTTTTGGCAAAATTCTTGGGAACGTTTGACAATCCTGTCCCTATCAGTATGCTACTAGTTTCTGTTCTGTACCGAGAGTTTTGTTTACAGCTCGGAAGTCCCGACCCTTTCCGAGAATTAATTCGATGATTGCTATCGTGTATCTACTTTTGTCTTGCTTTATTTTCACTTAATTCGGTTGCTTCAATTTTCTCTCTTGTTGTTGCCGGTGGCTTGAATTCTCTGTATTTTTTTCCATGAGATTTTTAGTTTCATCTGAAATTTTACTTATGGTTTGTGTGCTCTTTGGTTTAAAAGATACACGGCGGCAACTTCAATTAGAGAGGCTGTTATTTTCTTGATATTGGTGTCGTTCTCTCCTGGTTCGGTAAGATAGAATTTTACATCTATTTTTCAGTTTAAGCTTGAAGGATCGAGTGAACTTTTCTGATACGTTTAGTGGTTGCAATTTGGTTTGGAACATTCTTCTTCGTCTTTTGTTTGTGGTGATATGCATTTTATATGTCACCATTGTATGGTTGCTTCCTACGTTGACTTGATTTAGGATTTAAATGTCTTTGACGATGTTGTTTTTGGCTGCTAGGATTTGGTCTATTTCGTTCTTGGTTTCGTGATTGATTTTTTTAAGGAAGGTGTTCGTAATTTTGAGCCCGTTTGCAATTGCAAAGTTTACAAGATCTTCACCTCTCTCGTTCCATACTTAATCGCCGACACAACGTTCATTTTCTTGACCGTGAAGTGAAAGCATTGACTTGGATGATATTTAGTTTGTACTTCTTTGAGAGTTGCACGGTGACGTTAGCTATGCAGTCAGAGACAGCTTCGAAGCCTAACAACTTTTCTTTGAATCCCTTATTGATAAGGAAGCCTTCTCCATTTTATCTTCTCTATTCCGTAGTTGCAAAGGAAATGTTTGTTCTTTAATTCGATTAGTTCTTCTCCGGGTCTTCTTATTTCGCTGATGCCGAATACGTCCTATTTGATGCTTTTAAAATAAAAATAAAAATCGGTTTAGTGCATGTCAGTTGAGCATGTTCTGACGTTGTTGGTGCTGATGTATAATATTGCTCTGTCGGTGAGGGTTCTGGGGTTTTGTTTGGTTAGTCGCTGTTGGATCATGTCACTTCTACCCAAGGCAAGTGATAGGGCCGAGTCGTTTGAAATCCCCAAAAGAAGATCAAATCAAGCAGAGAATCACCCTAGGTTAGCAAGCTTACGATAGAGCAAGCAAAATCTTCCAGATCAAGAAAATCCCTCCAGTTCTACAAAGAAAGGTATGTAACCAATGCATCTCTCGGAGAGTCACCCAGAAAGCTGAAATATGGAACATAATCAAGAGATTGGCCCTTAATCTGAGAACTATGCTACATGCACACGAGAGAATCACGTTAAACTTCATATGGAGAGATCACAAGAAAACAAGCAAGGGTCAGAGAGAGCACAAAATCCATTAGAAAACTCAAATGGCAATGGGTTGGTCATGTCAAATAAATGTCAGACAACTGCTAGACATCACAACTCACAAAGAGGATCCCTGTATGAGTGACTACGACTGGTAAAAAAAAAAGATTGCATGACAGACTAGACAAGTTTAGAAAGTCTTGGCTCCACGATGCCCATGATAGAGTGGTCTGGCGAATCTTTGAGAAGATCTACGTCCAGGGACGGATGCTGATAGGTTAATGTTGGTGATGATACTATATGGCTGTCTTTATGTTGTAGATGTGTCAAGAATCTTTATAGATTGATGCAAAGTCTTTTTCGGGTTCGCTTGAAGGTAATTTTGAGGTGAACCCCCTCTCCCCCCAAAAAAACAGAACAGAAAAAAAACACCTACACTGAATTCCAGAGTTTTAGTGGCAATTTAAGTTTAATGGAATGAGAGAGTTACTTGAAATTGTTTCACGATTGGAATGGAGACATTTTTCCAGCTGGTGTACTCGCAGGTCAAAGGACAGGCCTCTAAATGACAAAGATCTACGTGATTTCATACCAGTTTTCAATTGTATTACGTTGGGTCAAATGCCGAATTATTGGAAGATCAGTGCATTTGTCGGTCAGTCAACAGTCAAACGGTGTTCAATGATTTCATTCATGCGAAGGCTTTTGGCTGGAAAGAATTGATCAAGCGAATTATAGTTTGTCTCGTACGGTGCATATTCATACAATGGAGAAGTTATCTTGAAATCATTGTGAACATACGAAGACACATTTGTCTGTCTGCCTGTCTGTCTGTCTCTGAATAGTCTATAACGCATTCATAAATATGCTGTCGGATCATATATCAATCTTTTAATAATATAATTGTCGGTGATAGAAACAAAACAGTGCAGACATGTACGATGAGAATGAACAAAATGAGACAAGTCGGCATGAAGCGGTAGGCTGTCTAGTTCAATGGCAAGAGCAAAGCGACGTCAACGCTACCACCTAATTGATTGCAGGTTCGACTCCTGCAGCAGCCCCATTTTTCTTTTATCGTTTATTTCTATTTACGCTGTCTAGATCTAGTGGCTCGTTCTCTGTGTAACAACAGGAGGTCATTTCAAAGGGGCTTTCAAATAATATAACACATTCATAAATATTCGGTCGTATTATATATCCATTTCTTCTTCTTCTTCATCATCATCATCATAATGACAATAATAATAATAATAGTAATATTATATATATATGTATATATATCATAGAAAGAAACTTGCAGCAGAGAGAGAAATTTTATGGTGTGTAAGTGTAACATTTTAACACGGTGTGAATGTAAATAAAACGTAAGCAACTGAAGGCTTTCGAA
>OY735222.1:38488907-38718907 GCA_963457665.1 Thysanoteuthis rhombus
CATACACATAGGCGTATGGGTAGTCTTTGAGTAAGAAGGACATAGGATATTTTTGCCTGTCAATTTCCAGTTTTGCCCGAATTTTTGGTCCTTTTTTAAATATTTTCGATTATTCCTGTAGACTCTTCGTAGATTAGAACACAGTAATAATGTAAACATGAAGCGGTCCTCATCAAAAACAAAATAAAATAAATCTTTTTTTCTATATATCAACTTGGAAGAAACATAAATCTGTATCGCACAGATGATTCGAACCCTGTTTTCTGACACTGGTGGAAAATACAGAACTATCTGAGTCTTCCGTTTTTTTTTTACTTCACAGCTTGGTCTACAAATGTATCCAACCTACTTAGGATCAAACTCACTATCGTGGGGTCTGTTAGGGGATCAAACGGGGCAGTTTACCCCACCCCCAATGGATAGGGCATTCTCACCAGGGGCGAAGAGTTTGAAAGTCGAAACCTTGTTATCAATAAAGGGACAATGGTGCAGTACAACTGTTTTAAGTAACCCCAACTTAATATTTCCGTATGAAAAGACTGTTATTCGCTGGTGATCCATCATGTCGTCCCAGGGCCAGGTTATGCGTCTCCGTCAATGGTCAAGTGCACCATCTGACATCTAGATCAGTGCTTCTTGACCTTTTTCAATCAGTCCCTACCCTGATCTTGATTTTCAGTGTCATCCCTCCGGCACCAAAGGTTCATATTGGCAACATAAGAGAAACAGGAATATCCCATTTCTTTCATTGCGCCCCTTTCATTCCCTGCTCAACTGTTATCAATGTATTCCATTTGGTCGATTCCATTATGGAAGAAAGGTCAGTCAGGGACGTGACAACTTGAACACCAAAGGCTTATTTACACACAGACTTTGAAATAGAATAAAATTCTGCACTAGGATGTTGAAATACCCCTCACACAACTGATCTAGATAATACAGTGGGTTGTACTTGCTTACACTACAAATGGCGGATGGAATGTCTATTGTGTAACAGGGTTGCCACTAAGATATATTCTGAATATACCCTCCATCAAAACATATGCTTTTGCTTCCCCACCTCCGAAAAAAGCGTCTGTGGACGCCCATACTCACTACAGTTGTAATGTTTTGTAAGACTCACTTACTTATTACTGCTCTACGGCAAGCGACCCTATAACCAAATAAACATTTTTAATTAATTAGAATAGGTTTGATACCTTGCTATAAGTGGAGAAAGGTAAACAGGGGTCTATTTACAAAATAGACCGGCTGCACGGTAAGAATTTAAAATAGGACTCCCGTAAAAAGAGTGAGGGAGAGATAAAAAGAGGTGGGTTGAAAGAGGGGGAAAGCGGAAGAGAAAGTGGAAGAGAGGGGGAAGAAGAAAAGTGAGTGAGATAGAAGAAAAAAAGAAAGGAGTAGAGAAAGAAGGAAGGAAGGAAAGAAAGAAGGAAATAGAGAAAGAGAGATAAAAGGGGAGATAAAAGGGGGAATGGGAGAAAAAGACGGAGAATAGGGAATGAGAAAGAAAGAGAGAGAGAGAGGGGGAGAGATAAAGGGAAAGGGGAGTAGAGACAGAAAGATAAAGAGAAAAATAAAGGGGAGATATGGGGGAGGAAGTAAGTGGAAGAGGGTGGAGGGAAAGAGAGAGAGAGAGAGGTAGAGAGAGAAATAGGATTAGGAAGCTCGGAGATAGAGGAGTAGGAGGGAAAGGAGAGCGAAGAAAAGGGAGATAAGTAAGAGAAGAAGGAGAGAGAGGGACGGAAGAAAGAGGGATAGAGATAGAACTGAGGGAGGAGAGAGAGTGAGCGAAGAGAGAGAGAGGGTGGATAGAAATGGAAAGAGAGGGGGTGAGAGGGAGTCACATTCCAAGTTATTAGAGTTAAGTAGATAGTGGGGGGTGATTTGGAGAGTCGAAGGAGGTGAGGAGAGGTAGGAGGTATGAATTGACCTACTGCAAATCAGCGGGAGTTTGGCGACCGAAAGGGTTGATGTAGCAGGTCCATCATTGAAGCAGTAGGGAAACCCACTGTGGCGTTTAATTGGCTAACGAGAAAGTGACTCGACGCCTTACATCACTCGTGAGAACCAGACAGAAGCTGGCATGAATGGAGAGTCTTGGCTCCCTTACAAATGAAAGGCGAATCGTTTGGTGCAATTCGGGTCAGATTGGCGGCATATTGCAATGTAAAAGAGAGGCAAACGGGAATGAGGAGAAAAAGAAAAGAAAGAATAAGATGAAATGATAAAAAAAAGAAATCTAAAAAACGATTCCAATGTATATCTAGATTGATGTGGTACTTGAAAAAAATAAAAAATAGACGTATGCAGATACGTACATATGCATACGAACCCAAATATTGTTTTTGATGTTTGAACTTTGTTTTCATTTTAAGTATTTAATTTGTGGAAATTAAATTCTCAATTTCAGCTCTAAATCCCGAACCTGCCCTGATATATATATATATATATATATATATATATATATATATATATATATATATATATATATATATATATATATATATATATATCAGTATTCTCAAACTGAATACATGTATATATATATATATATATATATATATATATATATATATTAAACACACATACTCAAAGTGAATACTGCTTAAGTGGAACAAAAATTATAATCCCTAAGCGGTCGTTCCATTTATACGGATTTGCATGAAAAGGACAACATACTATATACCTTTGATTCGGTTCCTGCACAAATGGTTCTACTAAACAGCTATTCCATTTAACCGGAACCCTTTGATATATATATATATATATATATATATATATATATATATATATATATATACATGTATTCAGTTTGAGAATACTGAGGGTGGGGGCAACGCAACGGGGCTTTGGGGTCAGGCGTCCCCACGGAGGTCATGGGGGTTGAAATCTTAGAGTTAATAAACTATAATGGTGCAGTGGAATAGTTTTATATAATCCCAAATAAATGTTCCCCATATGAATAGACTATATTATTATTCACTGGGGCTCACTCCATGTCATCCCAGGGTCAGGTCAGGCATCTCTATAGGTTGTACTTGCACACTCTACACATTGTCGGTAGATTGCCACTAAGATATACACCGAAAATATCCTTTTGCTCTTGCCTCCAGGAAATTTACCCCCCCCCCCTTCGGTGTAAATGCTTCCACCACCTCTAGCAGCCCATGGATGTATCCACAAATGTCTGTAGTACTATTGTGATTTCATCTTCAGCAGCCTTTTAGCATCCGTCATTGGACATCAACCTTTCTTGAGGTTCACCAATCGCCTCACAATAATGGGCCTCGTGGAGCTAATAATTTCTGAACTGGTGTACTTGTCACGCCATCTTATTTCCTGCCGGCCGTCATTTCGCATATGATCTCTGAAGATTCACGTTGTTAATCGTGATGTCCAGTGGTTGTCTGACATTCTTGCAAAGTGACCAGCCCATTGCCATTCAAGTATTTCAATGGATTTTGTGATCCCTCTGACCCCTATTTATTTTCTGATTTAATGTAATGCACTGTCTTCTTATCTCTCCATATGTCGTTTAGCATGATTCTCTCATGTGTACATTACATAGTTCTCAGTTGTAGGGTCAATCTTTTGGTTTGGTTCCATGTTTCAGTTCAATATGTGACTATTAGGACGATGCATTGGTTGTAGGCCCTTCTTTTTAGGAGTAATGGGATGTCCTTGTTCTAGCCAGTCTCGGGTGATTCTTCGCTTGATTCTTCCTTCTTTTGAGGATTTCATAAAGATCCGTTGGGAATGAACTTTGTGTGTGTGTGTGTGTGTGTATGTGTGTGTGGATTTGTGTGTTGGGGGAGGAGTGCTCGCATGCCCACTCAAGAATTTTGTTTCCACTTGAAAACACTTCTATTGAACACGTGATACCTTCTTACCTACATACATGCACGCAGACAGAGCCAGCCAGTTGGACCGAGTTGAAAACCGAGGAAGACTATTCTAACAGTTTAGACGACAGTTTTATTTTACGATTCCTAATATCAAGGCCAAATAAACGCAAGAAGATTGGCGGAAGACAATCTTCCAAGTGAGAAGAACCTGCCCGCCTAGACAATCAACATTCTGTCTGCTTTCGAAAGAGCGATCTCCACGCACTATTGTTATTTTTTTTAAAATATATTATCCCTGGCGCCTGCACGCCGACAGACCTTTCTCAATTGGCCCCTGTTTATTGTTAGTTTCCTGGCTAAGTGGAGTGGCGCTGATGAAAAATATGTAACTGCATCAGCTACCATACATTCCTTCAGGAACTCATTTTGAACGTACATGAATGATAGGAATAGTGCGGTTTCATTAGTACGGGTTCCGGTGTTGTACGCTCAAAATATTGCGGTATAAAATAATGATAAGCATTAGCTGAAAAAAAAAGAAATACCCCCCCCCACCAAAAAAACAAACAAAAAAGATAAGTTAAATAGATAAAAATCAAACAATATCTCATTTCTATTATTATTCGGACTATCCTCATCTTGGTTTATTTTTCATACAACGTTTCGGCCGTTGTACTCTACGGCCTTCATCAGGTATCATCTGGTAGGTGTGGGGAAGTAACTAACCCTTTATTTAACCGACGGGGGTATATTGACCATACTCCCCCCCTTTGCATTTATTTAGATTAATCTGATGGTCCTAGGATCAGTCCCAGTGAGGGACAATAGTGATAATAATAATACTAATGCTAAGAGGGGAGTGCGGTCAATATACCCCCGTCGGTTAGATAAAGGTTCGGTTCGTTACTTCCCTGACACCTACCAGATGATATCTGATGAAGGCCGTAGAGTACAACGGCTGAAACGTTGTATGAAAAACAGCCAAGATGAGGATAGTCCGAATAGAAATAATAATGATAATACTTCATCTCAAAAATTCAGAGATATAGTAAACAATATCTAAAGCCTGTGAAAGATGAAACTGTTTTTATATATTTGACCTAATCTTGGTTCAATTGAAGACACATGCAACAGAAAATGGATATTAAACAACCGTTGTTACCACTGGCAGCGAAAGGGTTGTATCCCTTTTTATATGTACGTATGTTGGTGTGTTCTGGTTTTATATGAAAACGAGTTGCGTAGGACAGCCTTTGGTTTGCGTACCTGTACCGGTGTGCATACCACCCTTTTAGTAGCATTGATCTAGATCTGCGGTTTTTAACCTTTCAAGGTTATTCCACACTTTTGTCAATAAGATTACTAACTCAACCTTTATATTCAAGTAAGTTGCAACAAAGAAAAATTTCAGTTAATTATTTTATTTTTCGTATAATTAGACAGCTTTATAATAAGAATTAGTTTAATTTTATAATTGTACAGCTGTTTTTGCCAAAAGTCTGTGGTAGTTGCAACTAATTGAGTTAAAATAAAATTACCTCAAAATCAATTCTGGGAAGCGAACATCGCAGTCGTTTACAAAAACTAAAAAAAAAATTATCAAAGTTGATTAAACCTATTAAACGCAGTGACAAAAAGCTAACACTATACGTAAATTTAAAATAATTCTGATAAGCTACACTGATAAGGGAAATTCAAGAAGTTATATTCCATTTTGCATCGTACGTCCACACAGCTCTTGAGCAAAACGCATTCACCATGACTTTTATTTTTACCTTATTGACTTATTCTCTCTTTGAACTATCTAAACTACTCAGGTTGGGAATCACTGATCTCGAGAATAGATAGCCAGTAAAATAAAATAAAAAAGACTTGATTCTCCTTCAAACAAGAATCGATGAAATCGCTTGATGAAAACGAGGCTGTAATTTCAAAATAACATGAAAGTAGGTTAGAGACACAAACAGACGATATGTCACAAAGGAACCTAGTATTTTCAAAAGCATACGAACTGTCCAAGGAACAAGATAAGTCCATTAGGAGTCAGTGGTAGACGCGAAACAAAAATGTTTGTGAAACATACTTATTCATTTAAACCTTTAATGGGTTATACTCTCGCCAGAATCTTCCGAAAGCATTGCCGAATATGCCGAGAATTCTTGCCCTCCCCGGTAAAGGAAAATACTCGTTCACATCGTGTGTTGGGCAACTGATTTCTTTTTGTCATACTCCAGTGAAAAGTATTGAGTTGATTTTGTTTTCCAATTCTAAAAAGAACAAGAACAATCTAAAACAAAATAAGGGGTGGAAAGCAGTTTGTAAAACACACCTTTCTCTACTGAACTGATTTGAACGACCAACTGATTGCCAGCAAGCTGTCTTACTGACTGAGCTAAACTGACAAGTCTTAGATATTAACAAAATTTATGATACAGCTAATCACTTATTTGATTCTAATAAATGTATCAATCTATTCAAAAGATGAGTATTTTTATATTGTTAAAAATTCATTGTATATACAATATTAAAGTTGCATTAATCATCTTCAGTCAGAATAAAAGCTGGAGTGGATTTTGACCCTGCAGCAGCCAGTTTTTTTTTTCTTCCAATACACTCAACAACTACATCGTAATTTAATGTACCCATACGAGCTTTCTCGGTAGGTCATTAAGTGATGATGACTTTTCCCCAGAGGATCAAGGCGACTCCATTCTCAATGCTCGGCAAAATTAATTGTGAACCAAATTACGATCCTGCCTTTCCACACTTGCATTTTAGTGGTGCTCCAGGCAAGGCGTGAAACTCGATATCTGTGATGAAATGACCTGCTTAGATCTTTTCAATCTCTATTTTGATGAAGAACTTTTAGATTGCATTTGCTAAGAAACCAACATATTAGCAACTCAAACCGGTGTTCTGAATTGGAAAGACGTATCACGCCAGAATTACCCCAGCGTGTTATTCTCTGCATAATATTCCGACATTTAATTCACGAAAAAGCCAAAAAAATTTTTTTCCTGCATGGGCTTATTTCATACTTAAGATAAGAAATTAGTTTCAAACCGAAACAACTTTGAGAAACAAACCCTTTAACCCAGTTACTGCAGATGATTGGAGCTTCAGTCATGGCAGTTCTGTGGCTCAACTGTGAATGATAGTCGTTTCCATCAGTCGAACATTTACAGCGTAAAACAAAATGTTTCCTCTGTGAACAATGGACTCTTCCACGTCAAGTTACGGACAGGGAAATGTGGACACAATCAGAAAAATTCGTTTGTAACTTTGATTGGAAGGTCCACTGATTACAGGGAAAACAAGCGTGGTTGCGTTAGGGTCAAATTTTCTTGCTTTATTGAAATTCAAACAATAAACAAAACAGAATTCATTTCTCCATACAAGAAACTACAAGTCCCATTTCAACTCTCTTATTAGCAGTTCCTATAAATGGAATTTATAAACATTAGCAAAACAAGTCAATCTAAGTTGGGCTTAGAGAGTTGAAATTAATTTGTCATCAGTTTTTGCCTATATCACTGTGTAACTGTTATTCGTGCATGACGTCGATGTTTTTGGAACCAGTCATTGTCATTCGTCTTTGTTGTAACACGAAAACAAAGTTAAAACTCAGTAGCAGGAGTTGACAACAAACTGATCAGATTATTTTGTGACACCTTGTACAATCGCCACATTCAAAACACGGCAACTGAGCTGTTCATGTCGCCATTAATGGGTTAAGAGGTCAAGGGAGCTAAAATACGAGGAATCAGATGACAGTGAATGTCTATGAACGACTAGAAGCGATGACAGTTGTCGTACGGACCTGGATTTAACAAGGAAAAGAAAAGATTGTGTTCAAAAATTGCAACGTTTTCAATACATTTTTGAAGGCATTTGTCTACATCTGCTTCTGTGTTAAAACTATTTGTCTCCTATTGAGTTTTCAAGCTGATCCTTGTTGAAACGCCCGAAGCAAAAATAATGATTGCATCAAAAATGAATAAAAAGGCATCAGTCAAAATGCAATAAAATTCATTGGCAAATAAAAAGGTAATAGATATACATGTATATATAGAGAGTGTATACGTTTGTTATAAACCTTGTATAGTCTGCTTTCTTTCCTGTTGTTTTACTTTCTATTTTTTATCTCGATAATTGAGCTACAAAAAAAAAGAATAATGATATGCTGTAGTGTGGCATAAAAACATTTTTCTTTCTCTGCCCACTCCCTATCTTTACCAACGCTATTGACCGATTAAAAAAAAAACTCTGTCTAAACTTGTAAACACTCTTTCTTCAGGTCACTTAATTCCTTACAAACACTGTTAACCGATTTGAAAATTGGTCTCAACATAAAATTTCCCAATTAAAAATAGCCTGAGAGAGAGAGAGAGAGGGAGAGAGAGAGTGCTTAAGAAATTAGCACTCGAAAGTCAGTGTTGAATGAAAGCTGCCTAAACCACAACGCCAAGTAAATATTAATGCAACCTAAGCTTGTAGGATGATTAACTATATTCTGCAGCTGTAGTAGTCAAAACATCTCAGAGCAGCATTCAGTCTTTTTTCATTTGAAGCCACTGTGTCTTCTCCCTGGCAAGCGACCTTAGCTACCCCAGGATCACCTATGAATGGGTCTAGTTGCTTTAGATAGTAATACAGCCTGTCTATAGATATTCACAGAATCTGAGCCTTTGTTATAATGTTGATGTTTTATTTCAGGCGTATTTTTGACATAAATTCATACGACTCGGTCATCAGAATACTTTCCCTACTTTTATATATCCTTACATCACATTTTAGCTAAAGAATTTATGCCATCAGGAAAGAACAATGCCGACTCCGATTCGAAGAATTCTTCGAAATTTTCTGTCGAAATCATGAACTTATTGCAACCGCTACTCTTCGGCAAAATAAACATAGTTTGTTGGAGTCCTTCCTTCATTGTTGCTAAAACAGAGCCCGTTCCTAAGATGCATGTTAGGTATGCCTAGACTTCATGGTGTGCTATCTATTATGGTATCCACAAATGGTCAGATTTGTTTTCATGAAATTCAGAGTATTCGAGATAAAATACTGATTTGAAAAAGAAGCCCAAATCCAATATCCAGAATTTCTTTTGCTGTGATTAATGCTTCCAAATTATTGCAAGATTTAGGTCGGCTATTATACGATCATTTGACTTTGAGAAAGATCAGGCCTTCTAGTTTGCCATTATTCTTTGAGTGACTCACTCACGAAGTTCCACTAAAAGTTTGATGACCTTGTAAAATCTATCGGAAATTACTTATTAGGGATGTAATCGGTGACTGAAAGAACAATTAATTAGAAACACAGAAAGGAAAATGCAGTTCTTCGTTCAATACAAATTGCCCATGGGATATTATAGTTGGGAGAAATTGATTATTGGTCGATTTAAAAAGAAGGGAGAGAGTGACAGAGAGGAAAGGAATAGAAGGAAGCGATATATATATATATATATATATATATATATATATATATATATATATATATATATATAATGTGTATGCGCATACGATATCCGGCAAGTGCATAATAAGGAAAATAGTAATTTTGTGAATATATAGATCCATATTTCGCTTTGCTGCTTCTTCGCAAATTTAAATATTTAGCATTCGCACTCATGCAGTATGGTTTTGTGTAACGTAAGTCCCTAGAAAAAAAGAACTTTTTAAATTGTTTCGTTCAGAATTACTACTTCAACAAAGCTGGAAAGCAAGACATGTTAGTCTAATAGTATTAGATTTAATAATTTAATTTCAATACTTCTATTTTTCGTATTGACCAAATAATAATAATAATAATAATGATAATAATAATAGTAATAATAGTGATAATAATGATAATAATAATAAATGTATATATATAAACATAGAGACAGTAATATATATGTATATATATAGAGAGAGGGGGTAGAGAGAAAAAGAGATAGAAAGTGACAGAGAGTTGTACAAAGAAAAGAAATGGACGATGACAGAACGACAGACAGACAGATTGATAGAGAAAGAGAGAGAGAGAGAGAGAGAGAGAGAGAGAGAGAGAGGAAGAAAAGAAATGTGTGGGCTGAGAGAGAGAGAAGGTAGGGATGAGAAAAGATGTAGACAGATAGATGGATAGAGACTGGGTGGCAGAGTAACAGTAAAAAAAAAAATCTCGGATTATAATCAACAAAGGGAAGGAAATATATCAACAGGCCCCCAAATCAGACAGAGACTGTATCTGCATGAATCTGGCACTCTCATATTATAATGGATGGTAGTATCATGAGGTACTGCTGGGGTGCCCTGGGTTACCGGTAATGATGCTCCGACCCTGAAACCATATCTGACCCCACGTTCATCATCTGATGAAAATTTTGTTGGAGACATTGTTGCTGTATTTTGCTGCAGTAGATGCATAAGTTCATTAGTCGAAAATCTTTATCACTATTGATCTCTAAGTAAGCCGTAATCGAAACTGCTGCTGATAATTTGGTGCCCCCTCTAGCCTTGTGGGCTTTGTCTTGTGTGGTTGTATCAATTATGATTTTTTTGGCGATATTTTTTATCACTATTTCATTCAAGTAACAAACTTGATAAAAAAATAGTTCTTAATAGTCGACTGTATGTGAAATCATGCTTAATCTTGGTACTTCTGAATATTCAAGCCTCAAATCTCCGCTACAAAGCTTTCGCAATCAAAGCTGCACCGTGCGATTTGAGAAGGTTCCATTAACCCATTTTAGGTTTATATTGGGAAGCGTTTAGACGAAATGTGACCAGGTTTAAACTTGTGGGAGAGGATTATTCGCAATTCTTCTCTTTTTCATCTCGGGGTTAAGAATCATCATCGTGTATAGATAACGATAACTAAATAAGTGGTGAATGTTAGTGAAAAAAGGCAATTTTTTATCTTTCGAACGAGCTATACGTATTAGTACAATGTACTATAATAATGTTATAGGACACGGCTTAAAGTTGGTATCAAAAATCTGCCATTATTTTCCGAAAAACTTGATACTATATTTACAGCACCTCACCAAAAGAAATTAGGTAAAAATCATAAAATTAGAGTTAAAAATGGAGTTTTTTTTACTGGATGTTATTTATTTTCTCATAAAAACATTTCAGATTTGACTGTTTGTCATTAAGAAGGCACAGGAATAAAATTTAAGAGTTATTTCTTGGAAAGGGCCGAATCGGAGACCCTGTCGTCAGTGTCTCTGAAGCGTATCAGGCGCCAACCAGTTATTTGTCTATGATAATCTCACCGCAAACATGAAATAATAATGAAGAGTGCAACAGCCTTTCCAAGCAGATTGAATTTTTTGAAATTTTGATAGAACTCTTCTTAAATACATCAGTGTACACATGTAAGTATGCAAACACGCATACGTCACATAACATAGCATTTTCCTAAAAAAACGCATTTCATTCGTAAACGATTAAAAGTTGAAGAGCGGCATTTTTCATTGAAAAAGGATTTATTCAGACTATTTCCCATATATATATATATATATATATATATATATATATATATATATATATATGTGTGTGTGTGTGTGTGTGTGTGTGTGTGTGTGTGTGTGTGGAAGTTTGTGTGTGTACGCGTGTAAGTATTCATTCGTAAACTATTAAAAGTTGAAGAGCGGCATTCTTCATTGAAACAATTTATTTAGACAATTTCTTCACACACACACACACACACACACACTTATATATATAGTATGTACACATATGTACTTACATATATGAACGTATATATAAGTGACACTTACATAAGTGAATTGAGCGGAACACACTGTTTCAATTTTCTTATGTTCTCTTTTAGGTAATAAAACAAACTAGTTTACGTTTTCGGGGGAAACAGCCATTAAGTATATCCATATGTGCCAAGTCAAAGTTAATATGGCGAAGCTTTCGTTTTTCATTATTTTTAACCGAACATTTTGATACATTTAAATGAAAAAGCAAACAAAAAAAAAACTCGTCTGAATGCAAATATTTGAGTCTTTTCAATTTACGTCTTTTACGTGGGTTGAAACTGATTGACGGGCATAATTTGACATTTGTAAAACATTAAAATCAAATATTTATCATGCGCTCACACACAGAGTGTAGGATTGGAATTTCCGTGTAAGAATTACAGAGACGTTCACTAGAGATGACTGTGAGAAGCTAGCTATAGCCCTTGTGCTGGCAACGGCATCAGCCGTACCTGCCTGGTCTTCATATATCACAAGTTTCTCTTGTCCCAGCTTGCGATATGTGAAATAAAAGTAAAGCCACACATGTCTTAAAAGAGACCACAATGGAGTATGACGGCCAGTTAGGAGGTCCCAGTTTCTATTGCATGCATCAGCTTAATGATCCTAGTAAGTCTCAAGTCTGGTTTTTTTATGACCACCCTCTTGGCAGGATGCAAGTCCATCGAAGGGATACCCACACCCATATGATACAGCTTAGAATGTATTCAGTTAGCTGCTGGGTGCACAGGGATATTTGTCCTTATGAACAGTTTTCCCACACTCTTTGCACATACTGGGAATTGAACCCAGAAATTGTGAAATAAAATACAAATTTTAAAAGTTATATAAATCTAATTTTCAATGTATCATTTTTTTACCGATGGCTAGTGGGTAATGGAGGGTCCTCAGCGCCTGGGGACAAAGATAGCGCACTATATCTTAGGGGAAAGTATAGTTAATAATTAATAGGCATTATAGGCCAGGGAAATTTTCATCCCGTTCACACCTACACCCAGGAGCGACTGCCTCCTCTAACTCCTTTGATATGCCTCCGGCACTTGGTAAGCTCGTGTTTAATGTTTAAAAAGTTTTTCAGACGATCAAATTGCTCGAATCGTTGTTTGAGATAACACAACGTTTCAGACGATCCATTCCACAGCCTTCTTCATGTGTGTGTGTGTGTGTGTGTGTGTAAGTACGTTGAGTTGAATGTTTTTGATAGAAATTAAATCCAAAATATAAAAATTCGTTACAGCAATTTTTTCTTGAAGATTGCCTTTCTCAATATATATATATATATATATATATATATATATATATATATATATATATATATATATATATATAGAGAGAGAGAGAGAGAGAGAGAGAGAGAATGAAATTAGTGCTCTGACAATCGTGCTGGCATGAAACTTGGAGTCCCTGCGAAGCACTAAATTTTCTGTGTATATTCATTTACATGTGCCCTACCCGAGATATTGAGCACGAGTAACCTTCACTCATAAATAACTTAACCACAAAATCCAGCACATATATATAGAGAAATACCCAGAAAGTATGTATGTAGGCTTACTGGGGCAATTCGTTTCAGAGATTCAGACAGAAAAAAAAATACACGCAAGAATACAGCGTTCAAAAGGTTGTGTTAAAGACAACAAAAATGAAAAAAACTGGCCCCCAAGTTATTGCATGTTTTCTAATAATTTTTCTCGAACCGATAAACGTCTGAACTTTTAGTAGTGTAAAATTGATAAATAATTATCATTTTTTATTTTTTTATTTTACACGATAGAATTTTAAATCTCGATTTTGATGGATGTTTTTTTGTGACCGAATTCTGGATTTTTCATCTGAATAGACGAGTGGTATCGAAACTGACGCCCAAGAAATAATGCTCAGGAGTCTGCATCAGCGTTTCCTCTATACATTGCCAATTTTATGGCAGAGAAACTATAATGATATCGCCCGTCGCAGAGAAATCGAAGAACAATTATTATACGCTAATCTGAACCATGTATTAGAATTCAAATATTATCTATTAAGAATAAATGACCCTCAAAGCTCAAAATGGCCTATCATTGTAGTCCATTGATTACAGACTAAATTCCCAAAATAGGGGTCTGCTTGAATATTTCCTTTATGGGAGGGGTCCTTGACTTTTCAAAATAACAAACCAACTGGAATAGACAATATTCTCATATTACAAGTCATTAATCAAAACTGTTTACCTTGTTTGTTGTTTTACCTTCATACAAAGTCACAAAGATGGTTAATCCTCAAAAAAATAAAGAAAAATCAAACGTTGAATCACGCTAGGTTGGCAATCTTTCGGCAGAGCAAGTTCAGACATCAAGAACAAGGAGATCCCATTGATCTCAAAAAGAACGTTCCACGCTCAAAGCATCTTCCCAACAGTCACCTACGGAGCTGAAACATGGATCTTAACCATGAAATTGGCTCACTAACTAAGAAACATGCAACGCGCACAGGAATGAATTATGTTAAACATCACCTGGAAAGAACGCAAACAGCACGCTATATCAAAAAAGTAAACGAGTAACAGGGATATCATAGAAGCCATTAACAAAGTTAAAAGCCAATGTGCAGGACATATTGCAAGGATATCTGAGAACTTCTGGAAATTGTGACTCACAGCGTGGATTCCACAGGAACATAAACAAAACTGTGACCGGGAGAAAATAAGATGGTATGATGTTTAGAATGTTTTGGTGTTGTGTCCCACGAGAGTAAAAAAAACCGAATCTAAAGGCTGATAAATATTATTAGCAAATTAGTATCATTAGTACAGGTTGTATATCCCATTTCTGAAATTCCCAAACTCGAAATGCTCTAAAATCCGAAACTTCGTTTTGTAGAAATCAAGTTTTTTTCCTGTTGAGCATAAAACATTATGAATTTTATCTCCAACTAAAATGTCATGCCTGTATGAAACATGACCAGCTTTATCATTGCGTTGAAATCTTTACCACAGTTTTCATTACATTTACGGCTACCTGTAATTATTATGAATTCAATACTTATCTGTTTTCATATATCTTAATCAAACATAGCCTTGTGCATGGTCACTTGAAGCCAGCCGTTGCTTTTCGTTGCAGTTTTTTTTACCGCTTATAGACATACAAACATATAGCCGTGTCAGCAACATGATTATTTACATATGTATCAGCACAAAAGGGCCTAAGGCTATTTTATTAGGTGATTTGTTTTCAATAATTCAAGTATCCTAACTTGAAGTTTTTTTAAAGTCCTAACTCAGCTCAAGCTGTTTTAATGTTTGATCAGACATAAAGTTTTGAGAGTTTCTATAACATAATCTTCAATGCTAAGTTATAAGAGTAAGGTAAATTAACCAATGAGCTGAGTGAGTGCAAACAAACAGAGAAGAAATTTGCATATATGCCTATTATATGTTTAGATTCTGCTGGTTCTACTGTACTGCGTAGTTACCATGAACATATGATTTTTTCATCGTAAAATGGTGTGTCATATTTTCCTTTCTATTAAGTACTTATGAGAGAATAAGTGTAAGAAAATTATTACTTATCAGTAGCATATAAATTTAGTGTCAAGAATAGAGGTGATAACAACCATAAATTATTTAAATGGGCGGCTGAGGTCCTTGCACTTTAGCTCTCTGATGGTTCAGTGCGCACAAACTTGGTTTCATGCAAAAAATGATGTAACAAAATATTGTGTAAATTACCTTTAGGCTATGGTTACAAGGTATATATGCAATACGATTTTTGTTGTGTTTGTACTTAGGGCCCCATCCCCAAGATATCTCATTATGTACTTGCAAATATTCAGCAATCTGAAAAAAATCCCAAATACGAAACAGTGGTCACAAGCAGCGTGTGATAAACGCAGAATTCTGACCAAATGTGCCTTCCAAATGCTTATGCTGGAATTTTGTGAATGGCGCAGATTTTGCGAATTGTTTGTAACTGAAATTCTGAATCAATCAATCAATAAAGAACTGAATGAGACTTTTCTGAATTCAATGAATATTTATCCATGGAAAACAGATTCGAACTCTCATTCTCCATCCTTCTTATCACTGTCTACTGTGTATATTCTTTTGTCCCCACTAACAGTACAATGCTACTTTCCACCCTTCTGTCTATGGTGGTCCCCGAAATAAGCATCTGATGCTTTCTTAATCAGGGGGCCAACACTGACAAGAACAGCAATAAACATTTCTTCATCAACATGTTCTTCTGGGAGTTGCCTCGTTTTGAACATTTGTGCCCCTCATGAGCAGGTGTGCCCTGCAGTGTGCCCAGTACTGGTATTACTGCTTTAACATGATTTTTCACGGATAAAGGATACTCAATCTGTTGTTGCAAAATCAAACAAGGATTCGCATGCGTAGAACTGTTTAAAATTACAAGTAATTTTTTTATGCAAATGTTAGATTGATGTTAAATAGGTGCTTGCTCAAGCATGTTTTTGCGCTAATAAAAAGCTTTCCTGCGACAGGTTGCCTTAGTAGACTAGGGGTACGAGCCAGGGTCAGTGTCCTTCCCCCTGCTGATTCGGGCAAATCATTTTATGTGTTGGACAAATCAGTGTAATTTGAACAAAACCATGTAAATCTTCGGATAAATCAAGTCTTTCCCTGCATTGACTAAAAACCCCGTACGCCCATGCTTTACAGCAATCATCATCATCATCATCATCATCATCATCATCATTTTAAAGTCTGTTGTTGGACACAGATCTTCCCCAATACCCGCGCCAGTTCTCTTTTTGACGCGCGCCACGATGCCACTACCTTCTGATCCTATCTAAATCATAACGTCATCTTTTGCCAGGCTCAATTTCATATAAGAACATAAGGAACTACGTTGTGAGCCGTTCTGGTCATCAATTGTCCCTAAGTTACCGCAAAGCGGTCTGCCTATTGCCATTTGAACTTTCTGTTGGTTTTTATGATATCTCTGACATGTTTGCTTCCTAATATCATGAGCAATCCTGGGATCATTCAACGGATTTCAACATGGTCTCCTCTTGTGCGCATTGTATGATCCTTAGTTTGAGAGCCAATCCGTTGGTTGAGTTCCACGTTTCACCTCAGTAGATGACTATTGTAGGAACACATTGGTTATAGACCCTTCCCTATAGGACCAATGGGATATTCTTGTTATGGAACGTTGAGTTTGCTCTGCCGAAAGCTAGCCAACATAGGGTGATTCTTTGCTCGATTTCTTTTAACGGGTGATTCTTCGTGATCCTTTCTAAGCAGCTGGAGATCACTTAGAAAGCCTACAATGGCAAACCCATTAGTCCTCTTACGGAAGAGACCGATCTGTACACTACGCTCAATAACGCAAGTCACAGTTCCTCTAACGCTATCCCCGGCCTGGTCCGGCTTCGAGCGATAAGAAATGAATGGAGGATTCCATGGAGATTTATTTTCAACATTCTTTCCGCCTTTTTTTTTTTGTTGCAAATCCTCACAGAATGCGTCTGACATCTATTTGTTCGCTGGTAGTCATTATGTTATTTATCAAAATTGAAATCTTGATCTGATGAGTTTTAGAGATCCATTACTGCGAAGGTTCTGCGTTTTCAATTCTGATCGCAGAGCCTGTGCGTTAATGGGTCTCCTGAACTCGTCAGATCAAGATTTCAGTTTTGATAAATAACTTAACGACTAACAGGGAACGAGTGAATATCGGACGCATTCCATGGGGATTTGAAAACAAACTTAGCGAGAGAAAATGAATGAAAGAATATAATAAGAGTCAACAATAGAATCGACCATCA
This sequence comes from Thysanoteuthis rhombus, assembly GCA_963457665.1. Classification (NCBI taxonomy): domain Eukaryota; kingdom Metazoa; phylum Mollusca; class Cephalopoda; order Oegopsida; family Thysanoteuthidae; genus Thysanoteuthis; species Thysanoteuthis major. The sequence continues at coordinate 38,506,287 of OY735222.1, forward strand.
AAGTGATTCTGTATATTTGTTTGAATGAGAATAATTCTCATAAGAAACATACATAGTTCAGAATGGAAACAGGTCACCATGAATTGCACTCAGTGGGCAAGTTAAGAATATATATGTTTGTGTGTGTGTGTTTCTCTATCCTTTAGTAATACTTTGCACTAATATCTGAAAACGTGCAACCCCCTTCCTCTGATTTCCAATGCATCTACATAGTAAACTCTATATAGTAAATTCCTATTGTAAAATCATAAGTAACGCTTCCCTAAAATGAAGTAATTTGCGACGCTTTTTATAGTAAAATCATTTGCAATGCATCCCTGAGGTAAAATCATTCGCAATGCATTTCAATAGTAAAAACATTTGTAATGCATTCCTATGGTAATTCTATTTGTAAGGCATTCGTATAGTTGAATCACTTGCAATGCTTCTCTATAGTAAAATCACTTGTAACGCATTCTTGTGGTAAAATCATTTGTAATGTATTCCTATCAAAAATCACTTGTAATGCATTACTATTGTAAAATCTTTTGCAGTGGATTTATATTATACATATAATAGCCGTATTCCCTCAGTGAGGACTACATTCATTCATGGTCCCTGACAATCCACTTCTTTCTGACTCTCAATGAATAACATACAGACTGCGTGCCAAAATTTGCTAAAAACATGGTTCGATGTTTTATCATCAATTATCTAACCCTTATGCCAACTTGCATACATAGGGGTTCGAATGCAGTCGTAATTAAAAATATAACCGTGATTATTGTCTCTGAATAGTGTGCATTGAAAATCAGACAAACAGGATTTTCAGTGGCTAAGAATAAAGGAAAAGATTACAGATAGAATAGAGCTTATTATATACATAAATCAAAAGCATTACAAATGCTTTACATTATGCTATAGAAAACATATATAGAAATACATTGAAAAGTCAGCGAGAAAGATATTATCACAAGTCAGGAGTTGATGCTCGCGTTTCTAGCATTGTGGGGCTATTATAAACAAAACGGTGCCACAAAAGTCGCAAAAGCTTCAAAACATTCATATCTTTTCAGTTATAATGATCTGTCGAAATGGTTTTCAAGAAATGAAATATATAAACAAAGGAAACTTAATTAACTTATGTACTGAAAATTGTTTCTTTCGAATACCTGCCATTATCTACTTCGCAAAATCTCGCTCTTTCAATAAACATTCTGCTTAATATTTCGAAAGATATCTGGTCCTCAGCCCATGTATACGATTTCAGCCTTTAGGATTGAACGTATCCTGCATGATCATGGATGATCCCTGGCATTGCCCAATTCTTGTAATCCCACAAACAAACGACAAGTCATGGACTCAGAGAGCTGTGTTCGCACGCTTAAATAACGGTATTCAAAGTAAAGATTCTATTATTTTAGTTCGTTTTCACAGTTGTGTACTTTTCTATGATCAATATCCAGAGGTCCCTCTCTATAGCTAAGAAGACGAAAAACAATAAACATTATAATAGAAAAATTATGCTTGTTTTAAATCCCTTTGCCACTTTTGTGCCATCCGTATAATGAAGATGCATTACAAATGATTTTTACGACAGAGATTGAGCTGACAACCATAAAGAAAGGATATTCAATGGTTAGGAATTAACTGCAGGCCTTAATTGGAGAATAAGGCTATTACACGTACAATAGGTAAACAGTTACAATAAAACTGCGGTCCAAATCAGGAAGAACGGGATAGTCAGAGGTCAGGAATAGTTTCAAGTGTTACTAAAAGCTAGAGTAAATAGATTTTCTATGGTATTCACCAAGTCTAGCTTGGCATGGCAAAAGGCTAAAGTAAATCATTTATTCATAAACTGAAACCTGCTTCTGATTGGTTAGATTCGTTGACGTAGACAACATATTTCATCTTACGAAAATTGGATGAGTTTTGCATTTGTTGTTCGAAAAAGTTCAGAGGCAGATTTGAACATCTGGCGAGGCAATTTGTTTCGCTTGAGGTAGCGAAAAAAAATCGTGACATTAAAAAGTCTGTTATAATAGCAAAACAGAATGAAGCTATTGCATCACTAAAAGATCTTGGTTTCTGAGCACGAAGCTGAACACAGTGGAAACTTCCGGAGATTTTCTACTGCTTTTTTGTCTTACTGTTTGACTTTAGTCCAAACTTAGAGTTGACTTTGTTCTTCCTACCGGAACAAGAACAAGAACAAGAACAACAACAACAACAATCCTCATCAAACTTGAGAGAGTAAAAATTAACATTACCCCACTGTGATCTGAAATCACAATCACCTGATTGGTAGTCGTGTATCTTACCGACAGAGCTAAATTAACAAGCCCTACATTTCTACCAACATTTGTGTTAGCGGTTTTATGTTATTCTAATAGATAATTTAAAAATGATCAGCATTTCCCTATCTTGATTTGAAATCACGACTAAGTGAATAGTAAAGGGCTCTCTTACTAACGGAGCCCAACTACGGAATTCATCTTACCGATACCCAAGGGCTTAATTGATTCTAATAAATAAATAAATACTTTTGTGCTAAAAAATATCAATCACTATATTTTTTATTGATTATATATACGACACAAAAGTTGCAGTTTTCATCTTCAGTCAGAATCTCAGTAGGAGTGGAGTTGACCCAGCAGAAGCCTGTCTTGTTCTTATTTATCGTCTTACACAATAATTATTACTAGTTATAAAGAGGAAGTTTTTATGTATTGTTTGAAATGGAATTCTGTTGGGAATAAAGTGGAATCTGGAGGTCGGAAAATTGGTTTACGTTTATCCTCAAAGTAAGGGGGGGGCTGCATACTCACCCAGAAAATTAGCATCCGAAATCTCGACTTTAACTTCAACACGAACACCGACCTTTGGCAAAAAGCCAAATTTAGGGAAAAAGGGTCGGGAAGATTGTGTTACTCAAAGGGGCTTGGACATTCCTAGAATTCCTAGAAAATCAGCATTCAAAATCTGGGTTTTCACTTGGGATCGAATGCCAACTATTAACACCGTTACTCTTTCAGATATGAGACAGGAAACCATTGTTCTTCTTTAGTTGAGGGGCGTTTCACCATGGTACAATGGTTGGGAAGCTGGTCTAAGAGATCCTTACTAATTAGTAGTGAATTCAGTCCTCACTTGGTACCCCTACTCGAGGCCTTGAGCTACACACTGATATAACCTTAGAAAATAACCAGTGGTGCAATGCTGAAAAAGTAAGGGAAGGCAGGGCTCTCCGCTTCTGGGGTGATGACGGCTTATAGTGCCAACCCGAAAGAAACTTTTGAAATTTCAAGTATGTTTTGAGACCATATGGAAAGGTTATTTGGACATAATTGAGCATTGCCCGCTCTAAATGTGCATCTTTGGATGGGGTCGGGCTTTATAGTGCAACGATGGTCATGCAAAACAATTTTCTATCTGTCTATGGAGCATTTTGGTTGCTTCACTTCAGTGTTGACAATTTAGACATGAAATATCTATGGCCAATTTACATATTTTATTCCTAAATTAAGCTCTATGATTCTAGAGAAAAGATCTATAATCTGTTTTTCCATTTATATTGATTTCCCGAGAACTTCTGGTCCAAAAACCTCAAACTCACCACTTCAACATCTCGTATGTTGACTAATATATCAAGCGAATGTCAACTTTGTACAACAGCCAGTTGTTAAGTAATCGTATTGCACACACATGCGCGCGTAGACGGAGATTTCTTCAATTCAAGTTAGGTCCTGGTTAATTTTTCTTATCATTGAATTGTTCAGATAGAAAATTACAGTAGTGTATTGATAGCGACGAAACGCCGCCCCACCAGAATATGTATAAGAACACGTTGTTCCTACCCCACTAGACTATTGTAAATGAAATAATTCCATCTATAAATGCCAAATATGGAAATAAATGAGAGTCGCCATTTCATACAAGAATTGAATAACCATGGCATCAAAACTTGAAGTCAAGTAAAAAAAATTCCACTGAAAAACATGTAAAATAGAGTAATAAATCGAATAAAGATATGGCCCTGCCATATGTTTAAAAAAATTAGAAAAGGTTTAGTGGAGTACTGGTGACAATTTCAAGTCTGTTTACAAAAAGATATGGCCAGCCGCGCTGGAACATACAAACTAACGCATGCATATATAAAATGTACGAAAAGGATCGGATCCCTGCCGTCTTTGATGGCTATGGTTGTTCAATTTCCCCCATTTCAAGTTATTTACAGGTGCAGTAACATCAAACGATCAACGCACTTTTATCCAAGTAGTTACTTCCACCCAGCCAGGTGTCTTGATGTATAAACCACACCCAAGTGTACCTTTTTCTTATAAATAGGGGTTCTCGTTTTGTTTTTAATCGAAAATTCCTGATGGTTTCTCAAGATTTTGCTAAAATCATATAAAACGTAGCAGAAATTAAAACAACTATCAGATTGACCTACAGTTATTTTTTATATGGCTCGAAGGTAACCCTACTCTTCAAGAAAGGCCCTTAGTTTACAGAAACGTGAGGCCAGTAAATATTTTAAATAGCATTGTCACAGGTGAGTGGATAAGTAATACAGGCCAAGCACAAACGAATGATCGCGCAGGTAACTATTAGAAGAATGTTTCATACCAACTAACCAACCACGTCCGACGTGCTATCAAGGGTCGGGGAATAGGGGTGAGGTAATCCAACTGGGGTAAAAAAATTGGGAATTGGGATAGTTAAAGCTCTCAAAATACGGATACAAACCTGGCCCCTGTAGGGTTAAATTTCAGTCCTACTTCTATTTCGACTGAAGATGATTACTACAACTTTTGTATTACACACACACACACACACACACACACACACACACACACACATATATATATATATATATATATATATATATATATATATATATATATATATATATATCATAAAGAAACGTTTTTAGCATAAATGTATTTCTTTATTTGAATGATATACGCCCTTGCTTATCCATGAAATAAATTTAGCAGTTATGTAAAACTAATCAATTTAGCTCAGTCGGTGAGGGACACACACTACCTATCAGTTGGTAGTGATTTCAAATCACGATGGGGAAATGTTAATTTTTACATCCCTAAATTTGGTGAAGGATCTTCTTGTTGTTACTGTTCTTTATATGGTAGACTAACGAAGTCGATCCAAGATTTGGACAGGTGTTTGGCAAAAGTTTACTTCTCGAGACATGATATTTCAAACCAGTGGCAGGCCTATTGTTGGTGTTACCCGGGACGGTAACTCATATTGTCACCTCATCCCTACCAGAACCCAATGACTTTTTTGTAGCCTTTTGCTCAATCTGATTTTTTATTAAAATCCATTGAGAACTTCTGGAGATATCGAGTTGACTGTATGAGCGTACTCATAAATACACTAAAAAAATCAAAACATAAAAAGATTCCTGGACCTGACTCAAAGTTTAGCCCACTCTTCCCTACTCTATTGCTCTCCTTTCCACAAAATTCAATTTTAATTCATTGAGTACTCTCGGAGATATTCTGTTGACAGACAGATGTTTCATTGAGAAAGATAATTAACCATCACAGTCAATAACTGAACAACTGTAGGGTCAAAATTAAAAGTCATGTAAAGAAAAATCCGTCGATAAATAAATACGATCAGAATAAATTCTGCTGGGAAACATCAGAAAGATAGTAAATGACATCTAGAAACATTCAGAGTTTGGAGAATCAAGATGTTATTATCAAACCCTTTAGAATAGGGTCACCAAAATATCAAAGAAGCTTTTTTTTCTTCGAAAAATGAAATAAAAAGCATTTGTAGAAAAGGTCTAATTGAGAGCCGATACCAGTTTTCAAGTCTGTAGACAAAACGTGCACATACAAGAAAAGGATAGAACTCTTCACCATCTTTGATGGCTACGGTGGTTCAATTATCAAGTTACTATGTACAAAAATCTTTAGGTAGTCATCTTGGTATCACTCCATCGGAAGAAAATCACCAGGTGCAGACTGCCCCCTTCCGCCCCTCTCTTAGCTTGGCCTGCTCATTATGATGTGTGCACTGAATGTGACTGTCGCCACGTGGTTAAAACCATTGAATATTTTGGCGCCATCCTTCTCTGCAGTACTTTCATTATTTCAGAACATAATATCAATCTTAATTCAGGATGAAGTGAGTGACGCCACCTCGGGTGCGTGTCGCCTCGAAGTCTGTTCCACATATCGCAAACCATGGCCGAGTAAGTAGTAATGCGATATTTTGGAGGCTGGGCAGGGACGGCTGAAGCCGTAGCCAGCGTGGGGGCATTGTTTATTTTGATTCAGGTTAGTGCAAATATTTAAATTTTTGATTTATGTTACCGCTGAGAAGTAAGATCTTTTTTCTATACGTGGGCTATCTCATTACAGTATGCGTGTGGCTTTAAAAATCATTTATTAATTTATGACCTTGAGAGAAGTTTATTCTTCGTGTTAAGTGCGATTGAACAACCGTAGCCATCAAAGATGGTGAAGGGTTCTGTTCTTTTCTTTTCTAACATGTGAATGTGTTTGTATTTTCTTTAAATGTTCCAACGTTCGTGGGCACACCGATCTGTCTACAAACTTGAAAATTGGCATCAGTACTCCACTAGACTTCATCTGTAAACTTTGGGGGAGGATTCCTGGGTGAAAAAACTCTTTTGGTCTTTTTTGGGCCTTATTTTGACTGGTTTATCAATAACAATTAGAACCTAGAATCTAGATATTTTTTAACGTTTTATTTTAGATGTTGCCCGTGAAAAATGCCTGTGATCTCATTATCATAATTTTTTTATCATATCTATTCTTCAATGGGATTTTTTTTCACGACTTCATATATTGATGCAACGATTGTTCAGTTATTGATTGTGATGGCGATAGCTCAATCGCCACTGAAATAGTTTCGACTATAGGCAATTGCTATGCTTAGTCTGGCACAAGGCTACGAGAGCGGAACAACCAGTGAGGAACAAAATCTATACACAGAAGTAGCAGTTTACAAGACTGATTTGCAAACGATTACTCTATGCAGGGCAACAAATAAGTATTTAGTAAACTTAGCTTCATCTGGCACAAGGTAACATTTTTGGAGCATCCAGTGAGAGCTGTAGAATAGTAACGGTCTGCTAGACTATATTGTTTGCCCACACTCCTGAATGACACACCGAAATATAGCTTAGCTTTGTCTGGCACAAGGTCTTGTATAGTGCCCTGGGCGTCTTATGAAGGAGGCGCCACTGAGTAGTTTCTATTCAAATAAGACAAAATGTTTTCAGACTGTAAAAAAAGGAATTTCTTCCAGATGTACTACTTGTCTTTGATTATCGTTGCTAAGAAGTACAGAGGTGACAAGAATGTTGAACCACTTAGGTAAAAATACATTGCTGGGATCCACAATACACTATCATATACCTCACAGTTCCGCCGCCCGGTGCCATACAGCAATAAAACTATTCTCTTGTGCAAACTAGAGAGGTAATCAAGAATTCTGTGCAAAATCTATTGAATTTAACACTTAAAAAACAAAAAAACAAAACACTATTTTAGAGCATTGTGTAAAAATACCACAGAACGTTTCTTTGCGAATGAGACCGAGAACAAGAGGAGACTGTGAGAGATTATCCAGTTAGTTAAAACAAATTCTTTCGAATTTGAGAGCCTCCGTAGGCAAAGACAGACTCTGCGATCTTGCTTTTCTGAATCTAGAAAGAGAAGAAACAGGCTTGGCTTGGATTTTTCAGCTGATATAATGGTAAAATCATCTGAAAGATGGGCGTCACCGTCTAAATTGTTTAGACAGGGGCGCAATTCCAGTTATGGCCATGGGAGCGAGTTCAATCCTCAACTTAAGCAGCACAGAAATATACACATGGAGAAGCTGATCAGCATGTAAAGTAGAATTGAGAAGTTCTGGAGACTCCCCAAGGAAGGACACCGGACGTGACAGGTATCAGAATGAGAACAGAATACACCTGCAGATTGAATATGTTCAACATTCCTGGAATGATATCGAACGCGACAGACACCCGAGGAAGACCGAAGAGTACATCGACCGAAGCGTTGTAACAAAAATAACGAAAATAAGGAAACTGCTTCGAATCGATCAATGTATAATCATAACAACAGCTTATTAATTCTTATAATTTCTGACAGAAAGGAAGTCGGAGGGTAGAGCGGCTGAAACATTGGGATAAAGTCTGCAAATATCAGAAAAATGGTCCAAAAGAATATAATGGTAACAATATTTTATTAGTTCCCATGAGCGTATGAGGACTCATCGATGAGGTGGGGTTACCCAAAAATTTATACGGTTTTTCCCGGGTTATATTGATTTGTCAAAAATTTGACACTTTTTCCCGAATGGGGGAGGGGGGCATTTGCCCCCTCCCTATCCACTGGCTCGTACGCCTATGTTACTTCCTAACAAATTAAAAAATTAATTGAAGTTGACTAACACACGATTTGATATCATTACAATATAAAGATCAAAAGAAAATGTTTCAGGCTATAAACAATTATAGACACATAAACGAAGCCATTTCTCCACTTATTAATCAAGGCACACGTTCTTAACTTTTCTTTCTCTCTGTCTATAAATAAGCGTAAATTTTGCCACACCAGTGCCGACCCCAGGGTTCCTGGTTCCTCGAGCAAGCTGAACTTTGGCACCCTCTAAAGTATTGTATTATCTCACTTATATACATTTATTTATGTTTTACAGTGAGAAAAATAAATATATAGGATTACTATGATCAGGTCGAAGAAAACAGTTCCAACATAGCGTTAGAGTTTCAGATCATCCTTTGATTAATATAGCAGATTCATCATTATAACAAGGAGAGAGTCCATTTACATTACTGACAAAATAATGATTATTTTTATCCGTTTTTGTTACAAACAAATACAAAAACAGCTTCAAAAGAACCGATGTATCATGTTACACGACATAAATTTACATGTTACAAAAATGTTCTTCTTTTGACTGATTTTATTCTGCTTAATTTATTCCTCTTTTTCCATTTTTATTCGGGAAATACTACTTCCCCAGCCACGTGACAAGCGCCCTTATCATACGGTTCCCTGGACGACTATTCGTGTTGCCGACAGCTTCAACCAACCCTGATCATAAGAAGCAATTAAAAGAATCGATTATATTTATATAACCTTTGCTTGGTATAGCACAAGGCTAAATTGAGGGATATTGAAGTAGGAAGATTTTGTTGCGCTAACCTAACAAGTGGTGAATCTCTGCCTGTCAAGAATTTCAGCATCTAAAATCTTGGATTTGAACTGGGCTTGAATTCAATACATTAGCTTTGGAAGGATTAATTTAGTAAGCTATATCTTTGATCTTTTTTGGTAAGGTTGACAATGAGTGTAACAGCTTTTTACTTCAACTGTCAGGGCAGATGAAGTGGAGTTGCTAAGACTTCTTGTGCTCACCCATCCTGCAAGCCCTTTCTCTGTCAATCGTCATGGCATGCCATTGACATAACATTTTTTTGGTCAAGACATCTGACAATGTGACAGAGTTCTGGTGGACGTGGATTCATACCTTTTCCAATGGTGTTACTCAAAAATCAATATAAATGCTCTCTCTCTACATATATATATATATATATATATATATATATATATATATATATATATATATATATATATATAATGTATGCAAAATGGTACTACCAGGAGCGCTGGAACACAAAAACGCACGCACATATAAACGGGATAGAACCTTTCACCAACTTTGGTGGCTACGGTTGATCAACAGCCACTGCCTAAACTTGAACTTGGTTCACCAATCCCATTTTCTCTGTGAATATCTGTCATGCTACAACGCACCTTCGGACGTAAATAATTGCTGATATTATTAACTGACATCTACTGTAATAATAAGTTGAAAGTACTCTTTTTGTAAACACATGCACTTAAGGTATGATTAGGAAGAACCTATTGTTTGCATAAAAAAAACTTTGCTGTGCATACCAACAAGTATGTTTGTACTTGAAATAAAGTGCACTTCAAAGATATTCCAAACACTTGCTTGAGGGTATTTTTACAGGAAATCTTGTAAATACCTAAGTGGTGTGAGGTAGTGCAACAGTTATCAGGACAGGGTTGGCAAAGCCAAGTTCGAATTCCAGCTAAGGTTCTCCATGTTCGGTTAGCAAAATAATTCTCAAATGGGGATCACTTTGCTAACGAGGGAGTAATTTTCGCCCGGGAGGAATTTAAGGTAGGAGAGGGACGTATTATGGGAAATGAAATGCTGAAGAAAACACGCTGGATGACTATCTAGAATTAGGATGGAATTAAGGACATCTGTAATTGTAATGGGGAGATTGTGACTTGGGGCTCCCAAAACCACCGACTGAGCACTGATGCCTCCGTCTCATAGCCAGTTGACAGAAAAGAGATCGGGTTAGTTGTAAGCACTCTCCCATAACTATCTTACCAGCATTTTCAGAAGAATACGGTCCACGGTCAACCTTGTCAGCAATTACTTCTTGGGAGATCATATTTAAAAAATCAATTTATGCTTATAGTAATACTTTTCGTTTTAGACGTTTTCTATAATTTACTTAATAAACGATTTCACAAACATTCTCATAATTGATACAAAGTCGAATATATATATATATATATATATATATATATATATATATATATATATATATATATATATATATATATATATATCAGTGAATCTCCAATGAGAGACCCTTGGCTCCCCGTTCGAAAATTTCCCAGGTGGGAATTTTAGCCAGGGGAGGAATCAGGAAGAATTTTAGTCAGGTCGTGGTCGTACAATGGGAAGGATAATTGGGAAAAAAGAATACTAGATGACAATTAAAGATGAAGGAAGAATTGAGGACACCTGGAATAAAAAGGGGCCGAATATGACCTGGGACATATAAAACGGTGATCTTAGCTCCCCGGGTAGGAACTTCCCATGGCAGGTATTTTTGCCACTGGAAGAATAAGGAGGAATTTCAGTCAGAGTAGGGCCATATACTGGAAAGTACAATTGCGACAGAATTACTTGATGACGATTAAAAATGCGAGAGAAATTGAGAACACCTGAGGTTGCAAAGGGAGAGATCCAGTCTGGGACTCAGACAACCACTGATTTACAGAAAGTACGTCTTCTGTCCAAAATAAATAAAGGCATTCGGATTGTGAAGGGAACGAGGTAGTCGGGAGCGCCAGCGGGTCGGTGTTCAAACCTACGTAAAAAGCTAGCATTTCGAATATTGTTGTTAAGCAGACCTCCTTCGCATGGGAGATTGACGAAACATTATCTTGCAACCGCATGTGGCCTTGTGCCATGATTAGATCAACTTCGCAAGTATACTGAGATTTCGTAGTTTCGTAATCCACTACGGTGGTCGGTGGTTCAAGCCCAAGTAACGAGCCAAGATTTCTAATGCTGATTTTCTAGGTAAGTAGGCGCCTCTCTTGTGAAAGATAGGTGCAGCTGATATCCTCTATTTAGCCGTAGCTTGGTAAGATGTCAAGATAGTTTAAAATGTGTTAAGAGAATTTAATAAATCATTTTTCAAATTAGAAAAAAATATCAGTAAATGATGGAAGTAAATAATTCGAAAATGAATTTATATGATTTAAATGATGAATGAAAGCTAAATCTAATCATCGTTATTCATGCAAATTTTAGCTTAGTCTGACAGGCAACAGACTAAATAAGGGTTTGGAGATTGTGTTGCGTCAAATCTCCCCCGTGGAGAGGGCCTGTCTGTCTTAAAAAAACAACATTCTAGGTCCTGGCTTTTGCCTGAGTTCGAACACCGTCCACTGGCGCCGTCGATAGATACACAGCAATGAGAACCACGAAAAGATAAGTCGTAAGATTAAAAAAGAAGACAGAGGAAAACAAGAGATACAATAGGGCGGTTTACTTACCTTTAGAATTGGTATAAGTTGTCGTAATCGACAATGGCGATAGTAATAATTCTTCAGGTAAAATTCAAAGTTATTCCTGCAAAAATCACGAGCGGTTCCGGGTTACTTAGTTCAACTTGGATCTTGTCTATCCATACATAAATAAGAGAAACTGTTAGCCAAAAGTCTCAGGAGCAGGCTGCTCTGTTACACATGCGACCGAGTAGTAGTAGTAATAATAGTAATGGTGGTAGTAATGAGAGTTACAGCACGAAGGAGAAGGGGGAGAAAGGAGGAAGGCAGCAGTTTATAAGGACTGTTCATATATTCACCTAAACTTGAGCTTGTAAACATAGCATGTATACGGGCCGTTCGCACTGATTTCAAAACCACGTGATACGAACGTATATTCATAATAATAAGCTTCTTTAAGTGACAGGTTCAAGTTTTTGAACAGCATTCCCGAGAGACATGTGCTAATTCATGCCGGTCTGAGGAGACACGGCGACTCGTTTTAGCATAAATAACACAGTTTGAAAAGTGTATAAGTTCTTTTCAAGTGGACCATTTCATCTGTCCATACTGGATGCCAGTGAATTATCGAACCAATCATTTTAAAATTTAGGAGGTGCGAGTGGCGAAAAGGTTTAACGGCATCGACAATGAAAATGAAGAGCTGAGTTCAAATTCTGGCCGTGGCAGGTTACGTTCTCAATCACCATTAGCCTTTTAGCGTCCGTAGTTGCACATAGACCTTATCTAAGATTCGCCAGACATCTATATCAAGGGTATCGCGGAGCCAATACTTTGTGAACTGGTATATTTTGTCGGCTACGGTTTTGCATGTGGTTTCTGGGTATCTGCGTTGTGAGTCGTGATGTCCAGCCCGTTGCCATTTTAGTTTTCTAATGAAATCTCAGACTTCTATTTTTTCTCTAGTATACTGTGCTGTCTTATGATCTCTCCTTGTGAGAATGAGCATGATTCTCTCATATGAACGTTGCATAGTTTTTAGTTTTAGGGTCAATGTTTTGGTTCGGTTCCCCGTTTCTGCTCCATAGGTGACCATCGGGAGGATGCATTGGTTGTATACCCTTCTTTTTTGGACTAATGGGATTTTGTTGTCCTTAAAGGTTGAGGCAACCATTCTTGGAGAAGGACAACCCCGAATTCAAAATCAAATCACCGGACAACAGTGTCAGTGGATAGGCTCAATTAGCCTCTACTCTCACCGAACTAACATAACCAAATACAGTCGTCATGGTGGGAAAGGCCTTTGTTCAGCTGCGGACCTGAACTGGCTGCTGCTGATGATAATGATGATGTAGAAGAATTTAATGTGTACAGGGGTTAATCAATGAGACAATGAATCCGTAACCTGACACGTTATTATTATTACTACTTGAATTTTGATCTGAAACTCTCACGGTATTATGTTCGATCTATGTAATTGATATCCACCATCGAATCAAATGCATTGACAAGGAAGGAGATTAAGTTGAAAAATAAATATTCGTTTAGTAAAATAGATATTGTTTTCGTCGTTAAGCTTCGGACTTATTTGAATGTCTACATTATCCTGTGTATATAATGAATAATCGATTAAATATGATTATATTGAACTGATTGAGATCGATAAGGGACGGAAGTATTTATGTAATTTTATATACATATATATATATATATATATATATATATATATATATATAGAGAGAGAGAGAGAGAGAGGGAGAGAGAGAGAGGAAGAAAAATTAAATTGAATTTGATTGAGGAATACTTTTATATAAACATTTTTCAATTTCAACAGACTGAGATCGATAGGCAGATGAGCAGGTAGGGATATATATCTACACAAATACAGCGATATGAAGTGAATGTCCGGTCTTTTTGGAACTTTCTACCCCACAAGCTTTTAACGCGACTTGTAGCAGTAAACCCTCGCTATAACGAACTAATTAGGGGTAGGGATATTTGTTAAAGCCAAAACTTCGTTATACACGATGGTTACTATTCGTTCGGTAAATAAGAAGTGTGTTCTGCAGTTTGCCGCATTTGATGAACATCGTTTGGTCACTACCAAGGCAGTTGCTCGCCCCTCGTTCTATTTACGAAATAAGATGAATATTCAGCACAATAAGGTATTCAGGGACACAAATTTGATTCATCCGAAAATTTGTTCTTTTAGTTTCCACATGTTGTGTGCGTAAAGCGTCACGTGCTATCTCGTCAAACCTTCATTCATTAGAAATCCCCAAACTATTGAATACTAGAACAAGGATTCCATTAAAAAGTATAGAAAAGTTATGATGATTTGTGTTGAAATGTTCAAATATACTGTTTTCCGTGGACAAAATAATTCACGCTGCTCTAATATAGGGGTATATAAGAACTTAATTTACGCCGCTTATCCAGGATTGTCAAATTTTGATTGTGGCATCCTTGTTTTAATTTAATTAAATTTTGACTAAATCAAAACTACGCTTTTATTCATTTTGTGTAAGAAAAGAAAAAACTCCATCGAAAGAATAAAGCACTTGACACTTTACACTCATAAACCGGGGAAAACCCCACTTGAAAAATCGATTGAACCAAAATGTGCCAAAAATGTGTTATGGTCCACTTGTTCGCTGTATTTATCGAACATCATTCGATAAATCCGAAGTCAGTTTGTAATAACCGAAATTCATTATATCAACGTTTGTTATGGAATGGGTTTAATCTAATATGATATAAAATTGAAAGATTTGAAGTGATAAAATTGAAAATTTAATAACATCAGTCATTGAATGGAAAAAAAATCTTTTAATACCTTTAGGAGAATACATTAACGTGTAGCCGTTGTTCGCTCTGAAAGCCTGCTGAGTTTTTTTCTTGCCAGTCACAAGACTTGCTCAGATATCATCGGAGATATCAGACCACTCTTCTTCATGTATTTTCTTTAGATTTTCCAGATTAGAGGTTGACACTTTCGAATCAGAATTTTTAATTCCCGCCGCAAATTTTCAGTGGAATTTATATCTTAAGATTGCCTAGGTCACTCAAGAACATAAATGTTTCTTCTGCGGGCTATTTTTAGTCTCTCGAGCAGTGTCCTGGGGTTATTACCATGTAGGAAAACCAACCATATTCCATATTTAGGTCCCTTGCGAAAAAAAGGTGTTCTAAAATCTCTCAGTATTTAGCTCCATTCATCTTTCGCTCAATAATATTCTGTATCCTTAGACAAAAAGCAGGATCAAATAAAGCTATTATTACTGCCATGTTTAACTACTTGGACGGTGTTCTCCAACTCATTTGGCTTTCTCCGAACATTGCAATTGAAAGTGAAACCAAATAACCCGACTTAAGCTTTATCTCCCAAAGTATATTGCGGAAGTATTTGTTATTTTTTTTTTATCTAAATGGTCCCCAACAAAGTTGGGATGAGCCATGACATTTTTTTAAAATCAAAAGTCGGATCTTGCTAGATCTGTATTCATAGTTTCGGGCTAATACGTTGCTGATAGTCTGATGAGCGGCAACCATTCCTGCCACCTTTTAACCTTTAACCAATTCCTCCCGAGTAAAGTGAGGCTGTTTTCCCACCTTTCTGACGCACATCGGGGCATTACACTGAGAGATCCTACTAGGAGTCCTTGTTCTTTGAATATTTACCGTGGCTCCATATTTCCTGTATTGCGAATTATTGAGCTACATAAATATAAAGTTATTTAGCGAATACTTTCTGTTCTTCTCCTGACAAATATTCTTGAACGACTGAGAGCACTTTCATATATGGTATGATGGGTATGTTGTTCCTATGAGAGTGATGAGGGAATTGTGTTACATTGTTGTTATTCTACCTAGATTGCCCAAGTAATTCTAGGAACCTTGTAGATCCTTTGGGAATAGTCTGGCAATACAAAGCAGTCCGTACACCTTTTTTTTTTCGAAAAATGATTTGGGATCGAAACCATCTAATGATATTAATGAGAAATACGTAATTACCTTAACAACAAGGCTTACAGCAAAAGACCGGGAGAAATAGGGATAGGAAGATTGTCTTTCACCAAGTTCATTAATGAAGAGAGCCTGTTTCTCTACAAAATCAGCATTTGGGATCCTGCTCTTCAAATTCACTTAAACTTTGGGGAATATGAAAGTACTTCAACCACAAAATAAACCCCAGCAGTGATCTATGGAAAAGAGATTGGTGGATAGGTAATAGTGATTAAGAGATATTTCAAATATCATCAAAATTGTTACCTTTAAGTGAAAGAATGCATTTTTACAGAGAGAGAGAAACAATTACACTCTTCATCATATATGTGCATGGATGTTTTGTTTTTCAAGTTGGATGTTATCTTTCGAGGCCTGAAAGGCAGGTTCCTAGTGGTACGATGAGATGTAATAAATGACGATCTGTCTGCGTTTAAGCTCCAATGGTATGATCAGTACGGTGGAATTTTATTGGACCAATCTGCGAAACGAAACATCTTTTTAAAAAATTATAAACAAAAAATAAATCAATCTCCCTTTTTAAATGCTTGATTTGCTGACGACATCGTCCTCTTTGCTAAGGACCTTCACGATCTCCAAATAATGCCAGACGAACTAAATGAAGCAAGCAAGAAAGTTGGCCTCCACGTGAAATTCAGCAAAACAAATGTCATGTATAACAAACATGTTGGGGACAAAGACACAACGATCGAAATCGATAACGCAGAGCTGGAGGAAGTAGACCACTACATCTACCTAGGTCAACAAATCTCCATGAAATTTTCGAAGGAAGGAGAAATAAAGCAAAGAATCACACTAGGTTGGCAAGCTTTCGGTAAAGCAAGCTCGACTTCCAAAAAGACGAAAATCTCACTAGTCCTAAGAAGAAGGGTATACAATCAATACGTTCTTACAATAGCTTAAACAGAATCTAACCAGAATATTGACCCAATGTGCACAAGCTCAATATCACATGGAGAGATCACAAGACAACACAATATATTAGAGAAAAAACAGGAGTCTGAGATATCATAGAATCCATTTGGAAGCTCAATTGGTAATAGGCTGGACATGTTGCAAGAATGGCAGACAACCAGTGGACATCACGACTCACGGCGCGGATCCTCAGAAACCACATGCGAAACCGTGGTCGACAGAAAGTAAGATGGCGTGACAAGCTTGATAAATTCAGTAAGTGCTGGCTTCACGATGCTCATGATAGAGGAGTTTGGTGACGGACGCTAAAAGGCTGCTGCTGCTGCTGAATAACACCATTTCCATACAGATATGAGTTAATTTTTCGCCCAATTTCGCTTGAAATATCGTTTTACCCTTATCATAGATATTTTTTTACTTTACGATAGATATTGTTTTCGGTTGCAATTAAGTCGTAGACAAGTCTTGCATGTATGAAAATAATTATTATGAATATCAATGATGTCTACGGAATAATTAAAAAAGCAGCGGGAAAAAAAGAAACAAGAAATTACCTTTTGAAGTTCGAAACCTGGACGCCATCCTGAAAATGATAGCTTTCCAGTTGTCGGATTATATTATTAAGCACACCTAATACTACAAAAACCCATTGAGAAACCTTGTCTGCGATAAATAATGAATGAGTAATGGGCAATTTTATGGATTTGGCGAGCATCATGGACGCCATATTGGGAAAACACAAGGACGAAACCAGGGGTCTATTGATATGTTGTTCCTCGCTATATCAGGGAACTATTCAGTAAAACCCAGGTTACCAGTATCTGTTTCCAGGTTTGACACTTATCAGACCTATGCTCTTGAAATAACTGCTACATCAACAACCAAAGCATTAAACTAACACAGGGAGATCAGTTGTTGTTACTCATTATATCAGGGAACTCTTTTAAAACAAATCTGCTTACCTTCATTTATTTTTGGTCAAACGTTAATGCTTTTGGACCAAAGCATTTTTTCTGCTTACTAAATATATAATAAGATTAATTAATAATTAAAATTAGATTGAACCAAACTATCGCATCTCTGACTACAGCGACGTTCGAAACGATCTATATATTACTCCGTACCGTAAGCCCTTTACAACCACCGCAAACAAAATACATCTAAGATACGAAACACAAAACTGTTTCAGATAAGAAACTTTTAGCCAAGGGGATGTAACTTCGGTCTCTTGAAGATCGTTCGTAGGCATTGAAATACTGTATTCAGACCTTTTTCTTAAGGTTTTCGAATTTTACTATGTATATGTGAGCGTGTTCCCCATAGATGTCTTCATTATCATCTCATAATTATATATATATATATATATATATATATATATATATATATATATATATATATATATATATATACATATATATATATATTTGTATATATATATATATATATATATATATATATTTGTATATATATATATATATATATATATATATATATATATATATATATATAGAGAGAGAGAGAGAGAGAGAGAGAGAGAGAGAGAGAGAGGGGGAGAGAGATTGAGTGAGAGATGCTAAAAATGACTGTAGGAAATTTTGTATCAACCTAATATTAAAAAGCAGCCATGTCCAATCTTTCCTTTCGCACGCCCTTGGGCGACCAAAAAGACAGGAAGTAATTTATGAAAATATTCGAAAATAAAATAATATCTCATATAAAAAACAATAAGAAGAGTGAAATCGACAGAAAACCTATAGCAAAACATTTGTATATCCGCCTTGCTTTTTTTTTTTTTGTCTGTCTGCCTTTTGCCGCAAGCCATGACTAAAAGCAGCCGAAACCTAACCCCCCGGTTCGTCATTAATATATAATTTTAGGTAATCCGTCTGACGCCGACACATCACTTTGCTCAATTGTCTAACAACGACCCCCACCCCACAAAACATTTACATCCCCTGCGTAAAGCATTCAGTTCTTTGCCGTAAAGTGGTCCATCCAGATTTCGGTACGACCGGGTTTCATGCGAAAATCCTTTTGGTCAGACAACCTGATCCTGCACCTTTATTAAACAACTAGCACGAAATTAGGACCGCCCCGTTGGGATATCAGATATAGCCGAAGAGAAGATGGGGCCCTTGTCGTGATGTAATGGTGAGCAAACCGGTGTCAACTTTATCTACTAGAAACCATTAACCAAAACTGTCACCAAATCGGTCAAAATAGGTTTCTTCAGTTTTCAAGTTAGTCCGGCAATGTATGCATGTATGTATATGTCATGCATACAGGCTGCAACAATGGAGCTATAGGGCTGAAAATTTAATCATTTACTCTTTGATATATCTACATGTCTACTTGTAGCTTTTTGGCCAAGCTAATTGAAGCTTAAGAAATAACAACTAAGGCGGGTCATCGAAGGATGGTCAGTGAGATAGTCTTGTGCACCAATCCTATTTTGTAGCGAGTTCGATCCTCAGTTGTCAGCCAATACCCGTGTCCTTGTTGCAAACCAAGCCGAGCTTAGTAAATAACTTGATAAACGTATGTTACTGAGGTAACAAATAATGCTGACTTCGACGACTGCTACTTCTAACGTATCCAGGAATTAATAAAAGAAGAAAACTTGATCATTTAAAAATTTATTTTATTAAACTTGATTATAAAGGGTATGATTTGAGGTTAGGATTCATGTTCAAGTAATTACAAAAAACGATGAAACATTTGTTTCATGATTATAAAATTAAAACGAATTACCTAAAGAGAAGGGTGTATAATCAATGCATCCTCCAAATAGTCACTTATGGAGCCAAAACATGGAACCTAACCAAGAGAAAGATCTGCAAATTGAGAACCATGCAACGTGCACATGAAAGAATAATGCTGGGCCTCACATGGAGAGACCACAAGACAGCACAGTACATCCGAGAAAAGACAAAAGTCAGGGACATCATAGAATCCATTAGAAATCTCAAATGGCGGCGGGCTGGCCATGTTGCAAGAATGGCAGACAACCGATGGACAACACGACTCACGACATGGATCCCCTGAGATCACATGCGCAACCGAGGCCGGCAGAATATTAGATGGCAAGACGAGCTAGACAAGTTTAGGAAGTACTGGCTCCGCGACGCCCATGATAGAGAAGTGTGGCAAATCCTGGGGAAGGTCTATGTCCAACGACGGATGTTAAAAGACTGATGATGATGATGATGATGATGATGATGATGATGATGATGATAAAAAACATATAAATATATAGACATAATAAAAAATTCTTTGTACAAGCCTTAAACTAACCCCACCCCTAATCCCTAACCCTAATGCTAAAATTAAATTATATCCTTTATAATTGAATCTTATACAGTACAGTTTTAAATTATCATGTTTTCTGCTTTCACTTGTTCCGTTATACGTTAGTTAGAGCTGCTGCATATGTCAGCGTATTTTGTTACCTCTGTTTGGTATTTTGCTTTGCGAACTTGTAACAAATCTTTACCAATAACAATATATGAAAGTCTACATAATGCCTATAAAGATGGAGCAACTCACCGTGCAATAATAGTTTTGTAGATCATTATTTTGGAGATTTGTGAGTTCGATTTTCATAGAATGCTCTGTCCTTGTTGTCTCATCCTAAAAGTAGGTGAAGCTTTAATCATAACTATAAATGATGGGATGGCACAGTGCCCTCTATCATTGCTTGTGCAAGACTAAACTAAATAAACACCAATGTAAGTTGCCTTGTTGTGAGGTAATTGTTAGCGAACTAGTCAACGAATCTTTACTACTCCATAGCAAGCACAATCTTCACAGACTGCTTTACATTTGCACTAAGCTAATAAAAACAGCTTCGTTGTAGTGTATGTTCAGCTAACTATTCTAGTAAGCCACTTCTAATGTGTAGCACAGCGATTTTCAACGATATCTGTAAGTGTGCCGCGGGAGTTTTGAGGAGGATTTCTCAAACAAGGGCCGTGGGACAGTGTTTCCAGAATGGATACAAAAATAACATTTGAATACATGTTTTGACATTACTGGTACTTTTATGTAACGAATTAAATCTTCTTTTCTTCTTTGATACCGTGAAAAAATAAATGTGTTGTTCATTAAAGGCCCAAATGGTAATTTTAAATTCTTTCCTGAATTCTGTTTTGTAGAACCAGTGATCTCATATTATTTTTTAATGAATGACATGTTGTTCCAATGAGTAGTAATAACAAATATGCACAAAACTTTCTTCATCGTTTGGAAAACATGATCTGCAGTATACTTTCGGTCATAAAATAGATAAATAATGAGCTTGCTTAATTTATGAGCGCATACATTTTCTTTAAAATGATCAAATCTGTTGTTATATACTGATAGCATGCCACGACCATTTCAATGCTTGGCTCAATGAAAAATAAGATGAAAAAGGTTGATGATCACTGGTGTTGCAAATTCGATCCTAACGACGTGCTCTACGCTTGTTGTCTCGTACTAGACTAAGCCAGGCTCAACACATACCTATATCGGGCGCCCCGTGAAGTAAGGATTATTGAACTAGTCTGAATAAACCATTACGGCTGTATAACTAGCTCGATTCTTACACAGTGCCCTACACTTGTGGCAGCTAGGCGTAGACAATATCATCTTGCGTGTCTCGTTGTGGAGTAATGGTTTGCTAACTTGTCTAGTAGACAATTACTGCTGTATGACAACAAACCAAGTTCATCACATGTGTGGCCTTGTGCCAGACAAACCTAAGCTCATTAAACACCTATATGAGATGCTTCGTCGTGGAGAAATGGTTAGTGGGACTAGTCAAGCAGGCGATTACTACTGTGTAGCGAGTTCGAGCCTCAACGGGGAACCTACACATTAATCAATACCCCACATAAATCAACTATTCTGTTCTAATTAGGGGCTTCCAAATAATGCTGATATTTATGCTCGATTTATCGATTGGATGATTTTAGCATAACATGTGCGCTGTTTTCCTTAATCCTCATTTTCTAACATGTTCTGCGTTCAGTATTTTGATTTCAGTTCGTAAAAGTTGGTGTACTACAAGTAGCAGTTGCCCCACCGGGAACCTTCATTTCTACAGTTGTGGGTTTCATCATCATTTTATCATTTCATCGTCCGTCGTTGGACATAGACCTTCCCCAGGATCCGTCACATCATTGGTGTCGCGGAGCCAGTTTTTTTCTGAATTTGTCTAGTCTATCCCTCCATCTTGTATTCTGTCGGCCTCAGTTTCGCATGTGATCTCTGGGGATCCATGTTGTGAGACGTGATGCCCATCGGTTGTCTGTCAATCTTGCAACATGACCAGCTCATTGCCATCTAAGTTTTCTAATACATTCTATGATGTCTCGGACTCCCGTTTTTTTCCTGATATACTTTGCTGTCTTGTGATCTCTCCACGTGAGCTGAATGTTTAGGGGACAGAGATAAAGTTCCATTTTTAAGTCTTTGTTGTGACTCGGCGGTGCATTGAACCACGGCTTACCGAACTGGGGCCGAGCACTCAACTATAGCGTCACAGTAGTGCTAAGCTTAGTAAATCCCGATAATTTCGAATTCGATTGATACGAAGAGCTTGCTGCGTTCGTTATTCGTACTAAGCAAGGCTTTCTGCAGGATCCTATTTCTGAAATAATCGAATATAATTATATTCATATAAAAGGGAGAAAGTTAACCCTAGTTGCAGAAGGATCCAGCTCTAGCATGTTTTAGAAACCGTCCTGCAAATCTGTCATAATAATTGTCAAAATAGGTTTTCTTCAGTTTTCTTGTCCGGCTGGTTGGCTATGTAAGTATATGTACAACTTGTGCGTGTAACAAGGTGGTAGGGCCAATCCGGGACTGAAGTGACGTATCGATGTGGACGAGACTGTCATTTCACTGACAGATTCAATCAATGCTATGAGCAGTCTGACTTTTGTCTGCCACGTGCGCCTTCAACCTTGTTGGTCAACAACTGGTCTTAAGAGCCACCTTAAACCATATGGGCGTAGTGGAATAAAGCAGAGTGACCAGGTAGATGGCTATCATTTGACGAGATAAAGAAATCATTATCACATGCTCAGGTAGTACCAAAGGGGTTAGAGGGCTGAAATATTGAACATTTATTCATTATTATGTCTACAAAAAATGATTTTTCTGTTTTTTTTTTTGTTGAAATTCCACCGCTAAACAGGGTTTTACCGTACATGAGGTCAATTTACAATGTAAGTTTATGCTAAATTGGCCCCCAGTTTGTACCAGCACCCAATGCTTGTTTTCCTTATACCTTCTCAGTGACCACAAAAGATAATAGAAATAATTCATTCATTGATCACCTTTCTGTTTCAATTTTTCAATTGATCACCCCAAACATGGTATGCTACGAAAAGATGTTGGCTTCGTGACGGTTTCTATAGACTGACAAATTAAACTGGTATTATATTAAAATCCATCTCTGTGTTTGTCGGACCTGTGCTAAAATATCTGGTTGGTGAATTATCACTTAGTTCCGGTTCGGTCAAGTTGTCTTAGCTTAGTCTAGATGGTATTTTTTACGCTTGCTTATGTCACATCCGGTAATGATTTTCAGCTCCCCCGGTCGTTAAACACATCATTGAACGATGCAGTCGAGTTATCTGGGTGTTCATGCAAAGTTACCTTACACACCATGGTCTAAACAAGGCCATTATCGACGAGTTAAATGTATCTGTGAGTATCAAAAATCTTTTTGTGTTATCGTGTTGAAGCTGTCTAAGTGCCGATGTGTGAACTAGGCAACTTTCACTCCAGGGCTAGGGACTATTCTTCAAACTCAATGGGCAAACTAATTAGCTATGAACAATAGTTAGCTGAGCTTGTGATAACAACAGTAAGGGGTTGCACCTCACCTTTGGATCCACACAGATTTCAAAACAAAAAGGGTGGAGTGAGGTTTCAGGGGGCGCAGTCTAGACGCGTAAATAACTTCAATGAAATTAGGAGATATTTGAAAGCTTAACGTCTTACCTCCGGCCGTAAGTTTAAAGATGCCGGCATTGAAATGTTTTACGATCGCGTGATACTGGATAGATCGGACCTGATGAACGAATTCTATCACTGAACCATCCACAATCTCTTTCAAATGCAGACCAAACATTTAGGTGACGGGGCAAGAAAGAAGGTGGCGTGAGTAAATTAAACAACAATTAAAGTAGAGACACAACACGACAAAGGCCTGTAGACAACGTGGGTGGTATTCTTCGGAGTTAAGAATTAGGAGCCAGAAGTACCCCCCTCTTCTGACGTGATATCAGGTGAAGATGGCATGAATATAAGCTGCATAGTTTCATGCCGAGTTATTTGACACTGTGTTAACTGAGTACAATTTATTGTGCACGGTGTTTACCCTATGGCGCAATACCTGATCAGCAACAATAGATAATCACTTTTTATTTCTAACTTTCGGAAGTGTGCGTGCTTTTCTATATATTTACACACATGGAAAGTTGTTTTCATTTATTGTACTTTAGCTTAAGGGAAAATCGTTCGAAATGTGGAAGAGTGTGAAAATCTACACTCTAGTAGATTTCTGTATGTTTTTTTCTCATAGGAAACAGGATGCACGCGATCTGACCACTGTTGAGGTCGCAATCTGATTGTTGGCGACCGCAATTCCGATCATATCATGTATGTTCTGTCTTTAGATGAAAAAAAAAACATGGAAAGAAATCTGCCAGTATACAGGTTTCACGCTTTTTTCCCGCATTTTGAACAATCTATACTGTAAACTTTTTTTTAAAAATCGGCAAGTTTGAAATCAATATGTCGACTGAAGAATTGTTCAGATCGTATGTTTCCTGTTTTTATATGAAAGAACATTAAAAGATCTACCATTATGCGAGTTATCACACTTTTCCCATTTTTAACAATTTTGGTTTGAATTTCAAGGATTCTAGGCTCATTTTACGATTTTTAATGGTGGCCATTATAAAATCAAAATGACGGTTTCGGTCAGATCTTGCGTATCCAATTTTATAAAAGAAAGTGCATTAAAAAATCTACCAGTACTTGATTTTGAACGCCTTTCTCCACATTTTGAACAATATGGCTTGAAATCTTACCTAAGCAACTGTGTTATCACTTAGTTCATCTTTGTCGGACTCAGGACCGCGGTAGTGAAACACTCATTGAAGAGCTAAGTTCTACACTGGTGACTTTGTCTGTGAGATGCGCCTATTTACGAATCTTTGTCCAGCCCAGGACCACAATGATGGACAACCCATTGGAGATCGAAGTAATTACATTACCGAATGGGACTGCAAGATAAGCCCGTTTACTAAGCTTACCTGATTTAGAATCTCAGTGTTTCTGAAAAAAATATAATAGGGTTTTCGGTTTTGACTGATCTTATGAATCATAACCCAACCATATTTTTTGATGTTTTTTCTTCAGATACCGTTTTTTAAAGTTTATACAGAAATGTTGGCCATTTTTTAAAGAAAATATTCTTTTCTTCTAAGAAGAGAATATTTATTCTTTCAAAAAGAGATATTCATTTTCTTTTAAGAGTTATTTGAATGAATAATTTAGAACAAAACAAATCCTCTTATATTTTGTTTGAAAACAGTGCAAAAAAATATTGTTGCGTAAATAAAAGGAAAGGATAAAATTTGCGTTTAAAACAAAATGAAAAAGAGTAAAGTGTCTAATAGTATAATGACATTATTGGTAATGATTGTTTAATACTACAGCACACACAAACAATAAAGATTTATTAAGATCATTATTGCAACAAAAATCAACATGTTTATAAATCGCAAACGAAGCAGCCCTCATTTGCCTACAATTATCTACGTACAGTGCAACGCGATTGACCGGTACGTGGTTGTACAGTACACAATTGACCCGTTACCTATACACTCGTATCTCTTCTGTCTGTCCACACAATATCTCTAAAGGTTCTCGACGAATTTCAAGAAATTCAGTTGGAGAGTGGGTCATGATTTAAGAAAAGAATTAATCAAATGTTGGGCATGGACAGATCCAGGAATTTTTCCACAATTACCTCGCCTGTATCAGGGTATCAGGCAATGCATCTCTTTCTCAAGTGACCCTCTCAGTGAATTACTGAGGCTGATGACAACGTCCTGTTTTTTTGTACGTTTTAGTGATCCTTGAAAGTCTCAAGTCTGGTCCAGTTTAGAACTTTACATCTACAAGTTTTTATTGCATCCTCTTGACGGGATGAAAGTCCTCCGAAGGAATATTTCCACCCGAATCACACAGTTTAGTGTATACTCAATTGGCTGCTGAATGCTCGGGGAAATTTGTCCTAATGAAAGCATCATGGCTCTGTATGAACTGATTTTTATTCAGTTTTAAATGACAATGGCAGAAGTGAGCACTTTCTGTGTGTTTTCTAGTTCAGGTTTATTTTTGTCTTTTGTGACTTTCAAGTGTCTCTTTTTAGGAATTATTCGAAAGTGTTAAGTTTTATGTTTCTTTTACAAATTTTATATCTTCAGTAAAATCCGCTAAAATAGCTTATTATAGCCACAATTGTGTTTATTTTTGTCCAAACTTGTTTTTTTCCCGTATATTATTTAAACCAGGGCATACATCGTAAAGTCAGCCCCAAAGCACTAATTAAAAGATTGTTTTTTTGCGATTTTGTTGTTAAACGCGACATTAAGTGTTTTCAAGGCACATTTTCAAAATTTCATTTCAACATAAATCTTGTGTACAGTAAGCAGCAAATTTAATGACTTGAAAACAATTAAGACAGATCTGGTTAGTAACCCAAGAGCAACCGTCATGTAACCGATGTCTTTTGGCAGCATGCCATGTTAGGGATGGCGGTGATCAATTAAAAAATTAGATGAAGGGGTATTCAATGAATAAATTACTTCTTTCTCTTTTTGCTGGGCCCAAAATGTTCGAATTCACGAAGCGTGAACGCTGTCGGATATAAACTAAGTGACAAATTTAAAATAAACGTACATTATAATTTGAACCCTCCCCCACTACAAACCTACTTTTGGAGTGGGTGGGAATTTAAAAAAAAGAATAAAAAAACAAACCCAAAATGAAACTTTTCTTTTTTTTCAGATATGATAAGGAGTAAATGCTTAAATTTTCAGCCCCGTCGCTTTTCTATGAGAAGTACGGGGGTCAAATACCCTCCAGCAGACGCCCATATCCCCAGAGCATTATTACTAGAGTCATTTCAATCTCCGCCTGTAGTCTTGTAGGATGGGATCGCCAGTTAGTAGCCAGCGAGCTTGTATAAGACACTTCTGTAATGAGTTCGAATCTAATTCGGTTTGCAACACTTTGCCATGTCCTGTATTAACGTAAGATGCACCTCATGGTAATAGTTTGCGAGCTTGTTATATATCCTCATTGTTGTGATTATTTCAATCCATAAAGGGTATAACGTGTGGTCTTGTACTATCCTTAGCCTAGAGGCGTCTCGTGGTGGAGTAGTGGTTAGCTAGCTAGTGTCTCATACCGTCATTGTTGTAATAAGTTCGATTCTACTGGGTATTCAATATTTCTGGCCTTGTGCCATACTAAGCTGTGGGTCGCTTAGCAGTGGAATATTGATTAGCTAGCTAATCTTGCAAACCATTACAACAATTGGTTCGATCCTCACCAGGTATTCAACACATGTGTCCTTATCCAGTACTAAGCTGAGAGACACATTCTGGTAAAGCTGTACTTAACGCAGAGCAGCTTCACTTGGGGCCGTGTGAACGAGTTTAGGCGAGACGTTTTACTTTTTATCTGCAAAAAATAGAAAACATGTATAAACTTCCGTTTAATATTTTCTATTTTTTTCTGGTAAAAAGTAAAACATCTCGACTAAACTCGTTGAGAATTTACTATGTTATGTATAGATAGATTATTACACGAGTAAACTTAAAATGGACTCGGCAATATCCGTTGAATAACCCAGTGTGAGAAAGGGCTTATAAAGAGAACTGCTCAAAAGTTGTCAGTATTGCAACATCTTCTTTCCAACTGTTGGTTTTGGAGTCAATTTACACCGAAACCAAAAACAAAACATAAAAACGTAGTGTCCAAACAATCCAATCGCATTTTAAGCGCGTTTCAATTTCCAATCATTACACCTGTAATTCTTTGCACGTGTCTTCAAAGTTTTGTTTGTCATTTTAAACAACATTTTAAGGATTTATTGAAAAAACAAACAAACTTATAACGTTTTACGTTCTCCGCTTTTATGTTCTTATTACGCAACTTCTAATTGCAGCAATTCGAAGATTGATCCATGAAAGACAACATTGAATTAAACGATAAACTTATGAGAATCTCATTATTGTTTCGATTAAAAAAAAAGGAAAAGCTGAATACAAAAAAAGGGCCCCCAAATAACTTTATGTACTGGGCCCTATCAATGATAAATTCGGTCCTGCTTCCTGGTAGAATTATGGATAGCAAGCTAATTTCATGTACCATTACTTCAGTAGGGATTTCTAATCTGGAAAATATTTGACAATGTGCAAGTAATACACCATGTTTGGTGTCGTAAGCGACCTCATCATCCTCTTTCTTTCACTTCCCACACTCTAGATAAACACAAAAAACGTATTGTTTCTTTTTCTTCCAAAAATGCCACGTTTATAAATACATTCATTTCCAAAGTTGATTGTGTAAAGTTTAGAGTGGGTGTTTTTTCTGAATGACTACCGTGTTTCCACTTGTTTATAGAATGAAGATTCAAACATTTTTGAATTGCCTGTTTATTTATGCAACCGGGAAACGGCGAAAGTGACAAAAGGAATCAAAGAAAAATGAATCGTTTCTCTCAAAAGTTTACAGAGCCTTCCTTTTTTTCTCTCTCTTTTCTTCCATGAACAAAGGAAAACTGTAGTACGTCATGAAATAATAGCCTACACGGGGTGGAAGTGGATGCGAGTCATCTCTGGTTGATGCAAAAGTTTCCAGCATTTTTTAACCAAATCTTTTGTCGAGCTCCAGTACTAAATCCGGAGTTGTTTTCCTACCGTAACAACAGCAAGAATAGTCCTAAACAAAATGAAGGATGTAAAACGATGCATAAAACCCATATTCACCTACGGTGGTTTGAACTTATGACATACTGAATTCTACCAGGCTATCTCACTGACAGAGCTAAATTGAAAAGTCTTAAATATTAACAGAATTTTTTTCACAGAGATACGGGCATTCTGATGGTTACCTTTTTACAAGAAGATATATAGTTTTATATTTCATTTTCTATTTGTTATATATACAATACAAATGTTATAGTAATCATCTTCATTAGGAATAGACGTTGGAGTGGAGTTTCATCCTGAAGCAAGCAGGCTTGTAATTCATATAAATTTACAACATCATTATTCAATCATCAGTTTTCCCTGTCTTTCTGGGGAATGGTGAAGTAGATGTAAAGTGAGTGGGCTGCGATAAGAAAATCCGAAACTCTGCTTACGTATACTGGGTTCAAATGTAATAGGTGCAAAAAAACGAGTGCGTTTATTGATTCATTTTCTGTCGGGATTTACTGTATTAATTTGATCTAACAGGCCTTACTGTTGCAGAGTTAATCTCCACTCTAACTTCTATTCCGACTGGAGATAGATACTATAACTTCAGTATTGTAAATATAACAATTAAAGAGAAAATATAGAAATATATTATGCACATCTATATGATAATTTTCGTTATTATCTAAGACTTCTCACTTTAGCTCACTCAGCGAGAATGTTACAGTAGGAAAACGAAGTCGACTCCACACTTTGTAATGGAATTTAACAATGAAGTATGATTGAAGTTCTGGAGTATCTGTTTGACCTTTAACCCTTTGTATTCTTCTTTAAGGTTACCAAGATTTGGTGCACTCAATATCTTGAAAAGCCCGTGGCTGATGTGTCTGTCCATGTACGATTAGAATTGACATGAAACAGAGCTGATGACACAACCCCGAAAGTTATACACATCATTGTTCAGATGTTGGGAGTCAACCGCAGTGGCAGGACAAACCTTTTGCTCGGCGAACGAAGTCGCCTCTAGAGTGCTAAAGGGTTATAAATCCTACCCGTTATATCTTGGTTAGCATAAACAATAAAATAGATAATTACTTATCAATGAACAAATAGGTCTGGTTAGTCACTCAACGGAAGCTGTCACATGTCCCAGATCATTTAATAGCATGCTGCGTTGGAGATGATGGATTGAAAAAGTGGAGATCAGTGGATAGGTTACTTCTCTCATCTTTTGTTGGGTAGTGATCTCAAAAACAAACGTGAATACTGCTAGACATTAAATATAAACTTACATGGCAAATTAAACCTCGACACTAAAAACCTATCAAAGCGGGATGGGGGTGTCAAAGAACAAAAAACAAACGTTTTTTCTAAACATGATATATATATATATATATATATATATATATATATATATATATATTGCCAGCCAACTAGTTAGCCAGCCAGCCAGACTAAATTGAAAACTGAAGGTAACCTATTTTAATAGTTTTGGTTAAAGTTTTGGTCGATGGTTTGTAATAAGATTGAATGATATTGAATCAACTACGAATGGAGCCAACTTTGGCCCTAGGTCACCTTTATGGAGCACCTGATGGTGATCCCTCGAGCTTTGGCTAACAATAACAGAGCTGAGTCAAAGCGAGGCTCCTAATGACTAGAGGTATATTTTCGTACTATACTGACTTAATAAATCGCGCCTGCTACTAATGGAGAATCACGGGAGCTCCGCACAGAATTGAAATCTTTAGCCCCGCATAGGATGGAAATATTCTTACTATCATTATTATTAAATCTCACTGCTTACACCAGAAAAGAAAAATGTGACAGTATACATAATTTGATTTTTAAAAATGATATTCAATCTTTTATCATTACTCATAGTTATACGATACCAAGGCAGCAGTTTCACATTTATGCTAATAAAAACAACGAACAAACATTGTCTAATCAACTTTTTTGTCACTTTTTCTTGTTTGCAGTCAGATATATATGGCTCGGCTGCATTAGCAAAGCCTATGTTTCATGTTAACCTTGGTCTGGTTTTAGATTTATTCAGGTTTCATTGTCTTTCATTACAGTGAAATGTTCTGCTTTATCAACGTTGTAATACGTTATACTGTAAGACTGGAAGAAATTAACATGAGCGTGACTTTCCATCTGACCTCCACTCTTTAATCCGTGATTATATGTTTAATTTTCTTATCAAGCATCATATCGATGAAGACGTTAGACAAATTGTGGGTATTTTTCGTTAGTCACCATCAAAAGCTAACGTTCAGGATTTAAAAGTACGGAAGCCTATGAGAGATTTAGTTGCTGTTTCTTTTTCTCGTCGACTGGAAATTCACGGTGTTAAATTTTAAAAGTTTTATCTCAAATAATCGAAACATATCAACCTTTCTCCCGAAAAGTTAGTCTTGTATATCTATAGTTCGGTTCCAGATGAGTCAAGTTGTCCGATTTTTGCAGCTTGCCCGAAGAGGCTAATGTTAATAAAATCAGAGACCCCTGTGGCGATCCTATTGATTGTCCCGAAGAGGCCCTCCTCTTTTACCCCCACCGGACACTCTAACTGGCCTGGCTGCGAACGACGGGAAATGAAAAGAGAAAAAAATTGGGCTGTTGCATTTCCCTGGACGTAATGATGACATGTTTCGTGTGAAC
Source organism: Thysanoteuthis rhombus (assembly GCA_963457665.1). Classification (NCBI taxonomy): domain Eukaryota; kingdom Metazoa; phylum Mollusca; class Cephalopoda; order Oegopsida; family Thysanoteuthidae; genus Thysanoteuthis; species Thysanoteuthis major. The sequence goes on from OY735222.1 coordinate 38,537,752, forward strand.
ATTCTGCAACAATAATTCTTTTGACTGTTCTGCTTAGTTTCAGAGAATAGAAATGTAATGAAAACAAATTGAACAAAAGCTTCAATTAATTCGTCGCTCAGATTTGACAAAGGAGCAACAAAGCGTGGTGTTTCTTTTGTCCGTTTGGTTTCATTTTTGGCGCAAGTGTTTTAGTTTCTTCCTTTCAGGACGCATTTATCTCTGAATAGCAGGAATTCCAGCGATTGAGTCGCTTTTGAGGGGGCGCAAAAATAAGAATTTGAGGATTTCAATAAAACTCTGGATGGAAGGGAAAAATTTTATCTTCTCGAATCAGAGAAAAAAAAAGCCAAATATTTTACAGGTCTGGTTAGTCACTCAATAGAAACCATCACATGACCTCCCCCCAGCCATATTGAGGATGATCAATTTGGAGACTGGAAAAGGAGTGATCGATGAATAAGTTACTTCTCTCACCTTTTGTTGAGCAGTGATCACTGAAAAAGTCTGCATTAAAGAAAACACAATCAAAGGGATCAATAAACTTTCATTGCAAATCGACCACCCACCCAAAACCTATTTTGGCGAGGAATTTTCAAATAACAAAAAAAACATTTTCCCTGTAGACATAGCAAAGAATACATGTTGAAATGTTCATCCCTCTAGCTCTATTTTTGCTACTTCATACCCTTTTGTGCTATTTATCGGATTCTTGCGCTGTATGGTACGTATTGAAAACATGACAAGAGATTTCTGCTTTCTCCAAAGATTTCCAATGCGATAGGGATTAGGACTCATTGCTAGTCAGTTTAGAGTAGTTCACCCCCCTTTTTCAACTATTTTTGCCTGAATTTGGATAAATGCTCCAGTTTTTATTGTACTAGATCACTCATGGTCGTCAGACAGAACCTGGTTTGCGTACACTGGGTAGCATATTTTGCTCTAAAATCAATTGGTATTCCTTTGATTCCATGGTTCTTTAGATACAGTCAAGGCCTTCATTACCAGAACAATAATGAAAAACCGTATGGATAAAGAAGCTGTACATACGATTTTGTCCCTACCTACAAGAAAGGGTAGAAAATGTAAGTCCAACCCATCTGAGCGTAGATATTGGCCATACATAGAAATCAAGGTCCCGAAAAACTGATTTTGGCACGTAAGACCTTCTGTATCAGGGGCCGATCTTAAAATCATTGGAAAAAACGTCAGCACAGGCACTATGAACTTTTTGAGACCTCTTATTTCAAGGGTCAACAGCAAGCTAATTGATTGATAAGAATACGCCGTTTTTTTCTCAATCTCGTCTATTCTCTCGTTGACACGCTGATTTGAGACTTTGGTATCCAGTACTGTGACCTTGTGGTGTTTATGCAAAAGAAATGGAAAAAAAGAGAGGAGGGGGGAGGTATCGAGCCATTTTTAAAGACCCCGTAATGCTACATACACCAGGTCAAATGATATTGTATTGAAAACAAAAACGATTGAATTATACAAAAGATATACTTATTCGAGTTAAAAATTGGGCCCCACAAGCGCACCTGTGGGCAAGAACAAAAAGTCAGTGAAAATTTTGATGGAGGTGCAACGGCAACTCATTGCTCCTTGTGCAAGGGGAGGTGCTGTCCCGAGACAACTTGCCCCGAGACTCAGCATACTTAACCTTTTTTTAGGACACGAGAAGAATCTTTTGCCAGGTCTTCAAAATATGTGAAATTGTGCAAATAACTTGATCCCCTGAACTAAAGAAAATACCAGACAAATTAGCAAGAAAACGCCATCACATTTTGCTTATATACTTTTTAGTTGATCGTTGGATAATTAACTGCGGGCGTAATGCATGTTTAAGTACGTCCCGTGCTAAGCATTGTGGTCGTAGAACAGAGAACGTTGCGTGATCTGCACTCGACCTAAATTGTCACGTACAAGATCAGGTGAGCTCAGTACGTGTGGGTGAATAACGTAGAGAAGAATTACTATGATGGGGTTTGAACAACAGCAGATATAGGCTCTTTTTTTCTTCCTTTTTCAAGTAGGTTCCATGAGCCAAGCGGTTAGTAGCACGTAAAATGAAATCAGCGAGCCTTGTTCAAACTCTGACAATCTGCATCTACTTCGAACTAATGTCTTTGGGAAAGGCATGAATCTACACCCCCCCATGATAACCGTCGGCGAAGCGACGGGTCGTGGACTAGTCTATTATGATACACTCATTTGTTGATGCCATTGTTTCGAAGCCAAATCCGGCGCAATTGTTATTATATAAAACATGCCAATTGGGTTATGAAAAAAAAGAGAGAATCTTTTACATTTTTCGCCCAAGCGGCGGCTTTGTCTATTGTAATTTGCTAATTACTCTAATTACGTTAACACTTCCTTTCTAAGGTCAAAGTGCTGAGTGCGTCAGGCCTATTGTGTCTATGCAGTTCTCTCTTATTTTGGGAGCGTTCATGATGTGACCTTTCGTCTTTACAAAATCTGGCTAACGAGTTCTCCGCACACTACAGCCAACTTTATGTACAGGGTATGCATGCAGTCTGGAAACGGAGGCGTATAAACAGGACTTTATTTAACTGGAAATTTCTCAGAAAGCACATACATCTGCCAACTCCATTGTCAGGAGGAGTAATTATGGAAAGATCTGCACCAAAATTTGAAACTTGTGGAGATATCGTGTGGATAGGTATGGCATTTCGATGATTAGTGGCTTGGATATATTATTAACGTCGACATAAATGTATGAAAAAAAAAAAAAAGGGAAAAAATCTTTGAAAGAACAAAAGAATCCTGGAACCACTCTAAAATTTAGCTGCGTTTTTCTTATCCCATTACCAATCCCATTACCAATCGTTCAACGAAATCTCATTGAAATTCATCGAGTACTTTCGGAGATATTGCGTGGGCCTCAAACGGGCAGACGGAAAGACCACAAGACGTGACCGAATACATGAGCCTCACCAACTTAAATAGCATGTTCAATATGTTCTCAGTCAATACCAATTTAAAGTTCGACGCATATGTCCATATTTAATACTAACGATGTATTCGAGAAGACGATTTATCCAACTTACAAACAGTTCAAACTTTGAATTGAGAAACATTTCGATAATTGGTGCAGGCACGTGCGCACACAAAAATACAATGATTGGAAATCATTGCAATAACGCATTAGGGATAGCCTTTTTTTTCAATTTGCCATTTTGAGTGGCTAAAAGTGGCTTGATCTTTTTAATGATTAAGATGAGGTAGATTTAATTTCCAGGCAACGCCCAAAAAACTCATACAAAGGTTCCGAAAAGTGTGTAAGTATAGAACGGATCAATCAGATATTGGCGTCCGAATAAACATTTAAAGGTCATCTCTGCTTTTGTCAATGAGATTACTAATTACCTTCCCTTCCATTTAATTGAGTTGGAACAAAGACTATTTTCAAATAATTATTTTATTTTGCGTATAATTAGACAGCCTTATGTAAAGAATTAGTTTAATTTTATAATTACACTGCTGTTGTGTATTTGTTATTCAAAGAAAGCAAGCGAAAATAATTAAAAGAAAACATTCATCACGGCTTTTATTTCAACCTAATAGACTCAACCCCCACCCCTTGGACCACCTAAATTCGCTCCTTGGGGGATCCCACCCGGTTGGGAACCACTGCTGTAACTCAAAGAGAGACTTTGAAATGAATCGGTGATCATGAATGAAGAGAAAGAGTGGCACACCAGTTTTCATGGAATAAAGCCAACTTAATAAACCTAGAATAAAAGTAAATAGTTAGACAATGGGTGAAGCTTACGAGCGAGATATGCTATCATCCTGTTAGGAAGCCTAGCATAGATATCAATACCTGGAGAATAGATCAACTGAAACGTTGTGGTAACAATAAAAGCAACATAAAGAAGGAATTCATTAATCTGAATAATTTGGAATGATAATAATACTTCTTAGAATTATAGATGGCATCTTCTACGCCTGACAAAGGTTGTAGAATGAATCGACCGAAACCTTTTGAGATCAGTATAAGCAGCATAAAGAATGGGTTCAAAATCCAAACAGCTTTTAGAATGATGACGAATCTTCTTGAAAATTACAGTCTTTCTTATTGACTATAAAGAAATCTGCACATTTGAATTTTCAAAGTGGCTCAAATACACTGAAGTGTTTAAATTTGTCATGTTTAAAAATAATCTCTATTGCTTTGTCAAGTACAGTTCTCGCTTTGTTCATTTTGCCATAATCCGTTCGGGGTTGTTGTTCACCTTGAAGTATCGTGGAATCACGTCTGTCTTGACGTCTGGACGCATCTGGTGTCGCTGCAGGATGCCCTTTTTTTTCTGAATGTCGTAACAATGAAATAGCTATGTTCGCAACCAATTCAAAGTTGTAAAGAAGAAAAAAATACGAGAAAAAAAGTTACAAAATCGAGGAAAAACTCCAGGGTGTCACTTTATTGCCCATTTCAGAGAACTCGAGAAATTTTGAACGATTTTGAAACCCTTGAAAACGAGCAAAAAAAAAAGGTCTTATTGAATAGAATGGGCTACGTAGCGATTTAAATTGAGTATCACTGGAATGCTAACAAAGTGTTAACGGGCTTCCATTGCCACTTTTCGAGCTGGGGGGTGGGCAAAAAGATATATCCGAAGGTCAAGTTGTTTGGTAAGAGATTCGTAGCGCTTAAGCCGTAACCCGTCACAAGCTGTCACGGTTCGTGGAGGCCGCTTGATCTCCAGCCATCCTACGGTTCCAAATTTCAAACCCCTGCCTAGGTGAGAAGGCCTGATTCAGAGAAGGGGGGTTCAAATGTTTTCTTTACTTTGCTACATCTCCCCCGTCGGACGCCAATGCTCGAAAGTTTCTATATTTTTTATTCAGACAAGTATCTCTTGTGTCGTTGATTTCAACCGATGAGTTCTTCGGTCTTCTTTAGGTTTTTGTTGTATCTGGTAGTCCTTGGGGTTATAAGGTCTGCCTGGGAAAGTATCCAAAGATTTTGATGACTGTTATGAAAAATGGGAGGGGCACAGGGATAAGCACCTGAGGTACCAAAGGGAATACTTTGAACGGGACTCGTGTTCTTGGTAGGCAATTCTTTTTTGCTAATTTTGAATTTCTGGATACCTCCCAGACCTTTTACACAAAAGATCTCAATATGTGAGAAATAGGAAAGAAAAGGGAAGATTGAATTTTTTTTTCCTGAAAGAATAGGGTGTATAGAGATTGGTTAGGAATGTTGGCTATGGAACTTTCTTCCAAGTAGAAGATAAGCCTAGAATTTATACGGACATAGAATGTAAGCCTTCTGTCAGCCCCCAGAAATTTGATATATCATCATGATTTTCCTTGCATGTGTGTACTTTGAAGATCTTTTTGCCGGGCACTGTTCATATCCATCTTGACTGCGTTTTGATTGGCTGTGTCTGCTGTTTGCTACATCAACTGTCCAATTCGGTAATCCAGTCTAAACAAAACATATCTCACACCTTGTATTAACATTTTATCAACCTATTCATCAGAAACGAATCTGCTGTCTGCTTTTTCTTCTCTTTCAACGTCGGGTGTAAAGCAACTATTCACACTCAATTACCTAAAGTACCTCGGTAAGGCGAAGGTTAGCAAGTTGGACTTGCAAACCGAGGCAAGGGAGTCCGAATTCTCTCTGGCGCTTTACATTAGTGGCCTGGTGCTATAGCCGGTGAACAGTAGCAAGTTTCCTGCCGTATCATCATCATCATCATCATCAGTCTTTTAGCGTCCGTCGTTGGACATAGACCTTCCCCAGGATTTGCCATTCTTCTCTATCATGGGCGTCACGGAGCCAGTACTTCCTGAACTTGTCTAGCTCATCTCTCCATCTAACATTTTGCCGGCCTCGGTTGCGCATATGGTCTCGGGGAATCCATGTTATGAGTCGTGATGTCCATCGATTGTCAGCCATTCTTGCAACATGGCCAGCCCACCACCATTTGAGATTTTTTATGGATTCTATGATGTCTCTAACTCTTGTCTTTTCCCGGATGTGCTGTGCTGTTTTGTGGTCTCTCCATGTGAGGCCCAGCATTATTCTTTCATGTGCACGTTGCATGGTTCTCAGCTTACGGGTCTGTTTCTTGGTTAAGTTCCATGTTTCAGCTCCATAAGTGACTATTGGGAGGATGCATTGGTTATACACCCTTCTCTTTAGGATTAATGGGATCTTATTATTTTTGAAGGTTGAGCTAGCTCTGCCAAAGGCTTGCCATCCTAGTGTGATTCTTCGCTTGATTTCTTCTTCTTTTGAGGGTCTCATGGAGATTCGTTGCCCGTATAGGAATGATTAACAATCTCGTTTCACAATCGACTTCGAGTTAGATCGATCCACACTTAATGATCTATTATCATTGCCTTGTTTCAGACTATGCTAGAGGTAGGAAATATCCGTGGATGCATAACATAGAGTGATTATAAGCTAGCCAGTTTGACACCCCCCTAATCCAGTGAGTTTAATCCTTATATGGATGTCCCACACTTGTATCCTTGTGACATAATCAAGCTAAACTTGGTAAATATGCTTACGAATTCTCTGTGACAAGCACTTGGTATGTGTGTGCGTATGTGTGTCTGTGTGTGAGTGTGAGTGTTGAGTGCCACTCACCTGTCTCAGACTCCTGCAAAATAAAAGTTTCATATGAAATAATAAAAAAAATAGGACAGATAACTCTAGCAAAGGGGAGAGCAACTCTACATAGTTAATTTCTGCTCGGTCCAGAGCCGATCCAATCAAGTTTCGGTATTTGCTCTTTGATTACTGAATTTGTTTATAAAAAATTTATTACGGAGAAAAACAAATAATGGAAATATCTTTTTTTTCAGATAAGAAGCTCCTTATTCAATCTTGTGACGTCTCAAAAAATATCGAAGTGATCAATTCAAATCTGTTACTCCGAGTTAAATTTCATGGCGTAATCAAATAAAGAGAATACTCTAGTCCTGTATTTCCCAATCTTTTCCGTTTCACGGCACGATGAGCCGGGATCTAATAAAGTCGAGGCACACCATTCGTATTTAAGGATAAATTTGATCATTTTAAAGAAAATGAATGATAATATTGCTCATAACTTGAACAAACTAATAACTTAACAACTTTATTGCCAAAAGTACATTGTGTATCATGGTTTTCAGAAGATTTTGAACGTTTTGTGCGTATTTGTTATTACTACAAATTGAATCAAGAATTCGTTGAAAAATATGCTACTCATTAAGAATGATGTGTTATTTTTAGATGTAGAGAAGTCCGTGGTATGAGCTAGTTGGCGCGCACACACACACACACACACACACACACACACACACATATATATATATATATATATATATATATATAAAGTATCCTAAATTTATCCATCCATTTCTCTTCATAAAATACTGTATGTTGCATGACCAACTACTACTACTACTACTACTACTACTACTACTACTACTACTATTATTATTATTATTATTATTATTATTATTATTATTATTATCAATTTCACACCAGTTCGTTGTTGTTAAAGTAATAACAACAACAACAACAACAATAATAATAATAATAATAATAATAATAATAATAATAATAATAATAATAATAATAATAATAGTAATAATAATAATAATAATAATAATAATAATAATAATAATAATAATAAAGCACAAAGCCTTACACCTCAGAGATGACTAGGGTAAACTGTTCATGAAGATAAAAGAAGGCGACAGAAGACTCATAGAAGACTGTGTCCAGAGGGTCAAAACAAGTCTAGAAAAGCTTGTGCAAGCAAACGGCGAAGAAATTATGGAGTGTGCCTGAAGCAGTGCAACGAACAACAAAAAAGTTGAAAACAAAGGAGCAGCACAGAGAACAAGGAAATAAAATGGGAACAGAAGAAACTAAATGGAGAATTTAAAAAACAGATACAGGATATTGCAGACGAGAGATCATGGACATGGCTTCGAAAAGGAAACCTGAAGAGAGAAACAGAATCGCTCATCATGGCAGCCCAAAACAAATACATCAGGACAAACTATATCGAAACGAAAATCGACAGAACACAAACAAACAGCAAGTGCCGCCTGCGTGGGGAAAGAGACGAGACCATAAACCACATAACTAGTGAATGTAGCATCTAGCCCAGAAGGAGAATAAACACAAACGCGATCGAGTAGCAACAATGATACACTGGGAACTGAGCAAACGAATGGGACTAACCATGCAGAAAAGTGGTACCAGCATAAGTCGGAGACAGCCCTGGAGAAAAGAAATCACAAATTACTTTGGTACTTCAACTCTCAAACTGACCACCCCATCCAAGCAAAAAGACGGGAGTAGTAATCGTGGACAAGAAGAGGAGAACTTGCCGTGATGTGGCCGCGTCTGCTGACGACAGAGTAAATAAGAAAGAGAGTGAAATGCTGGGAAAATACCAAGACCTGGCATGAGAGATGAAGAAGGTGTGGAACATGAAAGTCAGGGTAGTACCAGTAATAGTAGGGGCACTCCAAACTGTACCAAAGACACTGAAGGCGAGATTGGAGGACCTAGGGATGAAAAGAAGGATCAGGACTATACAAGCCACAGTACTGCTGGGGACTGCACGAATACTGGGGAAAGTGTTAGAAATATGTGCTCTACGATCCCCGCTGGCTGCAGAAGAGTCAGGGAAAGAAAAATTTAAAAACAAACAATCAAACAAACAAAACAAAAAACACCACAACATTACACAAATAGGGTTGGAGGTTCGAACCACAGCGCTGCTGTGATAGGCGAGGGGGGATGAGAGGAGGGCTGAAGAACTGAGGAGACTTTCTGTCACTCAGCCATCAGCGATAATCACTGAGCAACTGGTGTGAATAATAATGATTACCAAGTCCGGTCTGGATGAGGTGGTCGGTTTGGATGTCAAAGTCCCAGAGTAATTCGTGGTTTCCATTCTCCAGGGCTGCCTCTGGTTTGTGCTGGTACCACTTTTCCCGCATGGTTGAATCCCATTCGTTTAAACACTGGAAACTGAGTAAACGAATGGGAAAAATACTGATTTTTTTCTTAAATCTATCCATTTTCTCACCTAAGAAGAGATATGCGAAAATCAATTTGTTATTGTTTGTTTGGTGAAATTAAACATATCGTATATGTTTGTTAGTTTGGTGAGATAAATTCTATTCCATTCTGTTCATCGTATCGAAAAAAATCACACACAAGTCATTTTTGTTGTTTGACTCGTCGTCAGTTATTGTGTACGTATGGTTTTACGTGTATGACTCATCTATTTTTGGTGAGGTATACTTGTTATTATACAAAACAAAGTCAACTCTAAATTTTAATAATAATAATAATAATAATAATAATGATAATAATGATAATAATAATAATCTGAGGAGACTTATTGTCACTCAGCCTTCAGCGATAACCACTGGGCAACCGGTGTGAAACTGTAAATCGTAGAATTACTGCGACCTATGAGTACTAGGAGAGGAGGGCTGGAGACTTAAGGAGACTTGCTGTCACTCAAACTCCAGCGGTTACCACCAGGCAACTGGTGTGAGATTCCAAATAATAATAATAATTTTCATTCTATTGAATATGGCTCTGTTATCCTTTACATTCTGATTTGTTTCCCCCCCCCCCCCCAGATACTACAGCCTTTCAGGTTCCAATTTCTCGGAATACCTTTAACAGAGCAACGGATATTTTACAAGTTTCTTACAAGTCTAGTAAAAAGCACTTTGAAGAGCTCAGCTCGAAGACGACACAGGAAACGTTCCACGGAATTCAGTATTGTTAAACCAGAGGTGTTGCTCAACAAAACTACTTTCTAAAGGGAGTCGAGATACGGTGTGCTGTAAAAGCTATCACGTTACTTGCCAAAGATGTGCGCACGTGTGTGTGTAAAGCGATGGGCTTCTTACAACAACCAAACCAGGATTGCTATATTAGCCATTTTCCGGCTAGATATAGCTTATATATCCAATTTACCCGAAAAAAAATCTACTATGGCTGATTGAATCTGATACGTTGGATTAAAAGTAAATTTTCAGTTTTTATTAATAAGTTGTACGTGATTATAGAGATATTTTATTTGATAAATGATCTTTGAATGAATAAATATATAAAACATTTAAAACGTATGAAATATATAAAATTTAGCCAATTCTAGCCATTTTTGTGGATAGTTTTAGCTATAAATGTCAAACCATGCACTGACACGAACGTAGTTCAGGTAACAAGTCGAATAGATGTATACTTGTTCTGCAACGCCTGATTCACACATGCTGAAATTTGGTGGCAAGGAAATGAAGGCGTCGATGGAGGTAGTGGATAAAAAGTATTGACATGCGTGCCAAGACATTGTTTTCCTTTTTGCGCTGAATAAACAGATAAATCACTTGATACGATACACGACGAATCAGTTCCATAGAAACAAATGAAACATACGTCTGCATGCAAAGGAAGAAATATTTACTTGACAAGTGTCTCGTCTCGGCTCCTTAGCTGTTTTGGGATAATATTTTTTTTACTAGTAGAATACCCGTGGTTTTGCTACCGGTATACCCAGGAATAGACTGATTACCGTGGCCCTGGGGTAGAATGCTCACCTCTGGTATATTACTGTGGTTCAATCCTCTACAAAGACGTACCAATGACTTTAAAAATAAAACTTGATACCGTTATGCTAAGCACTCTACACAGAGACTAGGATTGAGGAACTTCACACTGAAGCTAAGCGGTTACGGACAAATCACGTTGGATACACCGATTCTGCTGAGATCAGCGAATTGCTGCCCAATGCCTTGCTGGTGGTTGGTGATTTTTCCCTCCTTGGGCTATAACCTACTTATGTACCCCTGGTAGTAGCTGTCATCCTTACCACATGTCGCTGATCATAAAATTTTGGCTCCTCAGAGTATATATATTTCAAATTCTCCGCTAGCTTTCTATGACTAAATGGCGAAACGGCCTAACCATGTTTACTCAGCTTCTCTTCGTACTGCAGTACAAGGTGATGTAACGGTCACTGTTGAAGTGGAATCGGCGAACTGCGTTCGAATTTCGGCTGAGGCTACTTTTTTTCAATTAGCATTGATGCCTTTAAGAAAGGCCTGCATCTCTATCCCTGCCATCAATCCCTGTGGTTCCCAACAGGGGGAGGGAAATTAGGTAGTCGGGGTGGGGTAATAAGGTCATTTGGTGAAATTGAAAATAGTGGTGAATGTTTTTACTTGAAGGTAGTGGGGTTGTGTGACACAAGATGGATTATAACTGTAACAAAGGTCAGAATTTCCCTTACTATTTAATTGCTTATTAGAATAATCCTACATTTAGCTTCGAGGTTTTTTTCCCACTGAGTCAAATTGATTTTATTAACTTCAATAAAATTTTCAATTTCCGCGAACGACAACGAAGGGGTGAAACTAGTACGTATTCTTATTCATAAAAGTGAGGAATGACCTTGAAAAGGTTGGGAACCACTGCTCTTTCCCCTCGTCAAATATCTTGACTGCATTTGTACGTGTTCGCACTCTGTGTACAGGTACTTATGTACATCTGAGGTATTTCATGCATTCAAATGTGTGGAGGTACGTGCATATTTTATGTATACGTGTGGAAGCTTATTACCAGAAAAAAAAACTTGGTTAAGAATCCGTGTAAAATCCCCAGGTCTGCGACCACGAACGTGTGAAGTAAAATCGAGTTTTAATAGATATTTCCTCAAGTGAGTGTTTCCTTATTTCCCCTCTCTCTTTTGTCAGTGAAACAAAAAAGGATCTCCGTCTGGCATCCAGCTTAACGTGAAATATTACCCACTGTAAGTAATATATTTCATGTTACAAGCATAACAGATAAATTAGCCCTTCAATATGTGATGTAAGTAAATGTATCTTGAGATGGTTTTATATTCAGCAAAATCAGATTCAAAGTCAACAGTTCGAGAGATGCCTTTATTGCATACAGCTTTCAAATGAGGTATTTGATACGTTGAAGCAACAATTAAAAATTGACTTTCAAAAGAGTGAAAAAAGCACACACACAGTCGGAATGAAAAAAAGATAAGAAATGCATAAATCATAAAAACATCATCTCAGTATAAGGTTGTTGCAAAAAATGATGGCGTTTTTTCACCATCAACTTTAAAGCAGTATACCTCAGCTTAGAATAAAAGTAATCAATCAAAATAAGAACCTTCAGAATCTACACATATTTACCAATTAGAAAGTCTGTTTATTACGGAAGCATACAATTCTGTAGCACTGGAACCAATGAATTTTTCAAAGACGTTTTGAGCTTCTGCTTGGTTGTTGAAGACCTTCCCTAGCAGGAAGTGATCGAAATGTTTGAAAAAGTGATCGTCAGTCGGAAAGAGGTCTGGAGAGTAAGCTGAAGTTTCGTAGCCTGATTCGTTCAATTTCTGCTTATTCATTCGGTCGTGCGTTGTCACGAGTAGAAAACTCAAATGGCAATGGGCTGGACATTACGACTCACAACGAGGATCCCCAGAGACCGTATGCGAAATTATGGCCGACAGAATAGATAGAGAGGTCTGGCGAGTCTATGTCCAACAATGATGATGATGAAAATGAACTGCCCAAACGTGGAACGAATCTGGTACAAGGCTGCAGATGTGGGACACCCACTAAGGATCAGATCACACTACAACAGTGAATTGCCTCAGTTCTATCTTCACATACAATGGAACGTTCGTCAAGTTGAAGATAATGCCCGGTCGTCAGAACCTCTCACTCTGCCTCATCTAGTTCTGAGGAAAGCAGAATGCGATACATCAAACTGCCTTTCCTCCGAGACTGGTCACTCTTTCAAGGCTGGAGTGATCAAAATGCCGTACTATTTCCCATTGCTGGTGGGGAGAAGAGATAAATTTGCGCCTTTCCCAAGGAAAATTAGTGCTGAGTGAATATAAATAGCCCCGCCAGGAATTTGAAATCGAGTCGCCAATTCCATTATCCGAGCCGTTATCGACTATGCCAGTCGCACTTCCAACATAACACTAATGGTGCACGAAAATAGCCTGGTAACCGCCACTCCACGGTAAGTATAGGTCTATTAAGCCTAGCTTAGTATAGGACAAGGCTATAAATGTTGGAGCTATTGGTGCGAATCGAAGTCACTACAGCAGTAAAGGTCTACGAGACTACCTTGTTATTTTCGATACTTATTGAGCGCAAGTATTCAGAGAACAATTAGAGTGGGCATCCAGTCATGATCAGACTATTGAAGTTATGACAAAGCTCTGACATGCGAATTTCAAGGATAAATGTCCTGGATTTTGGAAGGAGATATGTCATAAAAGCCCCCTAAATTTATGAACGATATAAGTATATTTGATTTTTCAAGTTTTAATTCATTAAGCTCCTAGTTTAAAAATATATATTTTTAAAAAGCTGTTTATCTATAATCCTTTAACTAAACCTAAAATATATATAAGTGACACTCCCAAAACAGGATTATTAGAAAAATTACCATTCCGACACACGGGGCTAAAATGGTCCGCCATAATTACACTACAGTTTTAATGGTCAATGGAGCTAGCTTGCTAACCATTGTATCACGGTGGGACGCTCATTAGTTATTACTGATTGTATAAGACCCGTAACCATTGCTCAGTCTGGCACAAGGTCACAAGCTGGTATTGCCCAAGTGAAAAACAAACCCTCTATAGCAGTTTGCAAGCAAGCCTCTCTGCTGGAGGGTCAAAGATATAACATTTTTTCAACACAGATTTATTCATTTATTAGAATGAAATAAGCCCTCGAGAATCTGTACGATAAATTTCGTTGATGTCAAAGACTTTTCGATTGCCTCTGTCGGCAAAAGTGCCGGTCATCAATCAGTTGGTGATGATTTCAAATCACGGTAGACGGATGTTGATTTTATAGATGTATTTATTTATTAGAATGAAATAAGCCCTTGCGTTTCTGTGACACATATTTCGTAGATAAGTAAGAGTTATCAAATCGACTCATACTGTCAGAGAGCCGGTTATTACTCAAATCACAGTAGGGAAATATTAACTTTATTGACGTTTTTTTACATTTGAATGAAATAAGTCCTTATGTATTCTAACATAAATTTGTCAATTTAGCTCAGCCGGTAAGAAACACAACTGCCAATCAGTTGGGAGTCTTTTTGAAGTAGAATGTTAATTTTCACACACCTCATTTTGTTGAGGGTCGTTTTTATTGTTTTTGTTACAGTACAGAGTCAACTCCAGGTATGGACGAAAAGGGTTAAGATTTGTACTAAGAAACGAGAGGAGAAGAAAAGAGAAGCAGGAAACGAAATAAGAAGAAAGAAGTGATAGGAGGACACAGATAAACAAAAACAAACATGATGATGATTAGCGATATGTATTTGTCGTCTGTCACGCTTACGTCATCAGTGACGTCTGGTGACGTAACTTAGTAGAAATAGAATTCAATGTTCCGTTTAACTTGATAAATGGTACGTTCACTTGATTTTATCTTCAAATAGTCCAATATTAATGAGGTATTGAGCATAAACAAGAAAATGCAGCGATGCGTGATGTTTTTAAAAGTAATATTTCACAAATACAATGCAATTTCATAATAGATTAAGACCGTCATTTTTTTGGACGGCAAAGTGTAAACTAGTTAAATCTAAAAGAGTTAATAGCTCTTCAGAAGGGAAGTATAGGTCTATTCACAATAAGACATACCGATCATAGTAGACAAATATGCAAATTTTGTTTGCGCAGTGATTTCATTGGTTGATTTGCCTTCCTATTATGACATAATGAAATTCTTAAGACTTTATATCTGATCACACATTAAAACGACTCGACTTAGGTTGAGACTAAAATAAATAGGATGCTTGAATTGCCATAAACAAATTAGCTTATAAAATAGCTTCGGGTTCCTTTATGCGGATCCATACATAAATAACCCCGTCATTTTTGACGGATGTATGCTAGTATATATATATATATATATATATATATATATATATATATATATATATATATATATATAGTATACATACACTCCCAAGGAATGCACTTTTGGGTGGTATGTATAAATATAGATTTCTGTGCAGGAAGGTTAAGGATAGCAATTTCTGGAGAAAACACTGCTTATTTCCAGGTGTTTCACATTAGATATGCGCCAATTAGTAGAATATAGTATATCATAGCGTGTCTAAATTAAGGGACAGAGTAGGGTTTCTGCTTGCGAAGGAAAGGTGTAGATAATATCACAGAATCATATGTTTCAGTTTTGTATGCATTTCGCTGGTATTCAAACCATTCTTCTTCTAGATCTTAGTTTCCCCTATGCTTGCAATACGTTTACTGATTGCTTTTGTTGGAGCCTGTGTACGCTGCAGAATTCCAGTTGGTAGACAGCAGGATATGTTTCTGTTGAGAGAAAGTTTCACTGAAGTAATTATCAGTGTTTTTATCCTAAGATCTGTCTATAGCCAAATGGGTATTTTTTTTTTTCAGCGATCATTTGCGTGTCGGCGAACAAAACATAACAGCAGCAGGTTTAATTTTTTTCTTTCATGTTTTAATCTTCTCCTTGGTTGTTATATTTAGCTGGATCTCTCCTTTATATTCTGAGAATAACCCTTGCAGAATTCTGGACCATAACTGTACAACTTTCCATAAGATACAATAGTGATGATTACTGGATACGTGCAGATCTGTCTCATGAAAGTATCAGGTTGATGAGTTTTAAGCGTATTTTTTTTGACAAAATCAGGAATGCTTTTAAATTCAGAGCATCATTATCCAGTTGTCTCCTTGCTCGGCTCATTTATTCTCGGTCTATATCTTCTCTATTCGTTTCTTTCAACACGACGATTATGTGTTAAGATATTGATACATATTATCCAACAGAATGATTATGAATTACGCTGCATTATATTAAAAAAAACTTATTTGGAATGATTTCTCGTCACTCTACAGTTAATATATCACTTGGCCTAGACAACGAGAGTGGAAATTCGGAGTGAAAACAGTTATTTGGGCTTTTGCATTACCGGCGACTGTTTAACTCTATGGTAAGAGTAACGCTACGTTGAAGCAGCTACCCTATCGGTTGCTGGTTTGAGTCCCATTTTCTTTGATTATTTATTCTATTTACGTTGTCGAGGCCAAGTGATTTATTAACCAAGTAATGGCATAAAATCATTTCAAATAAGAGTTTCGATATAATTCAGTGCAATTCTTAATCATATGCCTATGTTTATATTGCGGATGTGAAGTGATCCGACTGAATGTTGATTAAAGTACCATGTGGAAGGTAAAGAAAAAAAACTGAAGAGAAAGTTAGTATTACATCTCATTTTTTTATGATTCTGTGGGCATGTTTCAATGCATTTCGACGGATGTTAACCATCCTTTTCAGAGAAAATATATCTATCGGAACATGCCCCCAGATTATTGAAAATATTTGAGATGTAACACCAACTTTCTCTTGAGTTTTTTATTTTCGCATTCCAATTGTCGCTTTTATCAACATATTTATATATACAAAAGTTGCAGTAATTATTTTCAGTCGGGATAGAAGTTGGACTGGAGTATCACTCAGCAGCAGCTTTTTTGCTTTAAGGAAGCAATATTTTTTATCCTCACCAAATTAAAGGGATTATACTTTTCACTGCTTTCATTATCACGTCACGTTAAACTGAATGTACCTATATATAAAACTAACATTCTCCTCCTGTGATTCGAAATCACGACGTAGTGATTGCTAGGCAGCTCTCTTATTAACTGAACTAAACTATCAAGTTTTATATACCTGTGAATTTATTTATTTTATCTTCTGTCGGAATAGAAATAGGGGTGGAGTTTGACCAAGCAGCAGTCACGCTTGTTAATTTTAAATTTACAACAACAGCAACCATTGAACGCAAACGCTGAATGCTCCCTATTCAAGATATCCCATATTTTCTCTTCCTTACGACGCTTTTCTTCTCTTAAAAACCCAGGGTTTAAAATTTCTCTGCGCCTTATATTCCGAAAGCAACAATTTTCAGACATCTTGCATCTTATACAACAAAAACTGAGATCTACAGCAGTCGCCTCTTGGAGGGGCACCTACTTTGGCGTAATGGTCAACAAGCTCCCTTGAGATAAACTAAGAAAATATTTAGGGTTTCTCATTGGGGGATTGATAGTTATCAAGCTGGTCAGCATAAAGGAGCTGGTACGTTCGATACTCGCTGGGTGCTTCATACTTATGTCTCTGTGCCTGACATAAGATAGTGAATTGCAATAGGTAGCGAGATGAGGTGCTTAATCTTCAGGTAATGTATAGTCAGCTAGTCTTGAAGATCATTATAATGCAATGTCTCCATTCTGTCTCCATACAACGTCCCTTCCAGGGTGCATGACAGGAAAAAGCGTATGGATATCGTGGGATGCCCAGTCATCAGAATCCTCTCTCGACATCGCTGATGTAATCTAGAAGAAAGCAGAGAGCAGTACGCCTGGCATCTGCCGGGGCTACCGGAAATATGTTAAATTAGGCGTTAAAATACCTTGACGGGGGATCCATTTCCTGGTTTGGAAATCAAAGTTGTCTTTCCAAAGGTTAGAGCGCTATCTATCTATTTCACCCATTGCTTGGAGATGGATCCATGCCTTTCCCAAGGGTATGAGTGTGAGGTCAACATAAACAGCCAAAACTGGAGTTTCTCGATATCATTGCTCAAGCTGTTACCGACAACGCCAACCACACCTCAAAGGTGTAGGTCTTGAGTCGTGAGTCCGATTCTCATTAGGAACTTTATACAAATAGTCTTGTGACAAACCGTACGTAAATATGGTGAAGTGAGATGCTTAACCTTCAGGTAACGTATAGCAGTATAGTAGGCTGGTCGAGCAAATCATGACTACTCAGTAGTGAGTTGGATTCTCACTGGGTGCCCCATACTTGTAAGCTAAGTAAATACCCATAAATGGCGAAGGGACGTTTAACCCTCTGGTAATCTGTAGCCAGCTAGTCTAAAATATGAACATTTTTCAGTAATGAGTTCGATTCTCACTGGGAGTTACATGCAACAGATCCTGTGCCATGTTAGACTAAGCTTGTATGCTCTTTGAAACTAGCTGTAGAAAAGATTGCTGCATCTTATGTACCAAATAACATAGAACTTTAGTTCGAACCATTGGCACACACAAAGCATGGCATACACCCAAAGCGCAACTTTAGGTGTGGGTGGGGATGCTCTGAGCATCCTTCTTTAATTATCATGAGTGAGAAGCACTAGGATGGCCACATTGTTACACCACATGTAAATTACAGGGATAAATTAGTAGGTAAAAATACAATGCAGGGATCTACATTATCACATACATCACAGTACCCAGAGTCAACTGACAGTAAAACCATCCCCGACGCAAACTAGGGGTAGTATAGAATTTTGTGCCAAATTCATGACATTAGTGCCCTGATTAAAAATAACAGCCATTTTCTTGTTTCAGAGCATCGTGCATGAAGACCATTGAACGATTTTTCACGAAGATTGGAAGTGAGAGAACCGTGATAGTTAATTTAACAAGTCAAAACTAATACTTTCCGTGGGTCGAGGCAAACTCTTCGTTCTTACTCTATTGAGTGAAGAAAGGAAAGAAACTGGCAAACTGACCTTGAGCACATGACAGACCAATTGGCATCAGTGAAAACAAGGAAGGTGCAGTTGTAATTTTTATGTAGTGCCATAATTTGTTAATTAAAAGATTAACAGGCTTGACTTGTATTTTTAAGCTAATATTGTGGTAAGGTTATTTAAAATATAGGTGTCAGTGTGTCAAATGCTTTGACAGGGGTGAAAGAAAAAAAACTAACTTCAACCACACCACAGACCAATTTGTATCAATGAAATCAAGGAAGTTACGGTTGTAATTTTCATGTAGTGCCATGATTTGTTAATTAAAAGATTACTGAACTTGACTTGTATTTTTGAGTCGATTTGAGTAATCAAACAACGTATTTCTTATGGGAATACAGGCAGACGACTCTCCTTACTTGGAAAAATCTCTGACATTTTATATTCCGAGCCATATCACAGACTTTTAAAATGGCACCAAGATTAGGATTGAGGATCCTCTCTCAGAGGCTAAGGGCTTATGGCCAAATCACGTTGGATACATCAGTTCTTATAAGATCATCGAGGTTAAGCAAGGTCAAGCCTGGTCAGTATCTAGATGCAGGGCCATCATGGAGTACCAGGTGCCATGAGCAGAACGAAACTACGACAGACTTGGTAAGCCAGAAGTGTGTCTTACTAACAATTACCCATGTGTACCTACCCCCATGAAATTCTCGATGAGTGAACGATGATACGTACGTACATGTGCGATACTTAGCTAAAGGGCTCCATTTCAGTCACATTGTAAGTTTGTTTTTCCGCCTCTCTTTTTATTTGGACCTTTTCTATTATTATTTGTTTTTCTTATTCATGCAGTAAATTCAAATTGAATATAAGTCATAAAATACCTTATAGTGTTCCAAAGCACCTGATAAAAAGTATAATTTCAGGGAAAATCCTATTCGTAAAAAAATTGAGAAGTTTTTTGTTTTTCGTGATTCACCGTTTTTGTTATTGACTGAGAAAAATATCTGAAAAACTCGCTGGCGGGCTTTTTTTGAGAAATCGCAGAGATGAGGTGTGAAATAGATTTAATAAGGATTGGGGTTCTGATTTAAAAAAATGAATCATAAATACAATAGCCTCAATCGAGAAGTAACACTTGCATTATTTCCTGACCACCGACTATTTCTTTTGGATTCTTAATGCAGTCCTCGAGTAATATCATCAGCATTATTGACCCTCAAGTTTAGAACTATGCAATGTGCACAAGAGGGAATCATGCTCGACATCATTTGGGAAGATCACAAGGAAGCACAGTATATTTAGAGAAAAATAGAATCAGAGATATAGAATCCATGAGTAAAGTCAATGGCAATGGGCATGTGGGAAGAATGTCAGACAATTGCTATTTATAACGACTCACGACACGGATCCAGATGCGAAACCGTGACCAGCAGAATATTATACGGCGTGATGAGCTAGAAAGTTCAGGAGACTCTGCGATGCCCATGATATAGAGATCTCGCGAATCTTTGAGAAGGTCTACATCCAAAGACGAACGCTAAAAGTCTGTGCTGCTGATGGTAATTCTAACAATGCATTTCTACAACCAAATAATTTACTATGCATTTCTAGAATAAATCATTAACAATTGTGCGAAGCAAAACACCTGTCCGTTGCTTTCATCTTAAACGTAAGACTATTTGTCATTCAGCGGGCAGAACGTGTTCTCTGACAGCGTTTGTTCAATGTCGGCCCAGGTTTCTTGAAGTGGAATCAGTAGCTATCAAGATCATCGTCAATAGAGTAAAATCAGCACCCCTCCAAAATGAAAAAAAAAAAAAAAGAGAAAGAAATAATCAGGGACTGTAAGCATAATGTCCGGAGAAAAAAATCCTCTTCATTTGTTCCGCTTTCCTTCTCTTCCGGTTGCACTTTTACATGTGCCAGCCACATGACACGCCTTTTTCAATTCTTCACCCTCCTCCGTTCGCTTGATTCTGAGATCTTTTGCTTTTAAAGGGAAACGCAAAGAGGATAAAAAAACAACAAAAAAACAGGTATCAGTTTCGGATACGAACTAATTCTTTTTTTTCTTTATCTTCTTCTTCTTCCTCTTCTTCTTGGTGTTGTTGTTGTTGCTCTTTTTCTTCTTCATCTTCTTCAACATTATTATTATCATTATTATTATTATTATTATTTGGAATCTCACACCAGTTGCCTGGTGGTAACCGCTGGAGTTTGAGTGACAGCAAGTCTCCTCAAGTCTCCAGCCCTCCTCCTCTAGTACTCATAGGTCGCAGTAATTCTGCGATTTACAGTTTCACACCGGTTGCCCAGTGGTTATCGCTGAAGGCTGAGTGACAATAAGTCTCCTCAGGTCTTCAGCTAACGTCTCCTCCCTTTTTCACTTTTTCACCTATTATGTCAGGGCTAAAATTCGTTGCAGTGTTTATATCTCTAGCACCTTCCTCAGTATCCGTGCAGTTCCCAGTAGTGCTGTGGTCTGTACGGTCTCTATCCTTCCCTTAATCCCGATCTCCTCCAGTCTCACCCTCAGCGTTTTGGGGACTGTTCCCAGTGCGCCCACTATGACCGGTACTACACTGGTTTATTATTATTTGCAATTTCTCACCAGTTGCCTAGTGGTTACTGCTGGAGGTTGAGTGACAGCAAGTCTTCTAGAGTCTCCAGCCCTCCTCTCCACATTCTCGTAGACCATAGCAATGCTGTGGTTTAAAGTTTCATACCAATTGCTCGGTGGTCATCGCCGAAGATTGAGTGGCAGTAAGTCTCCACAGATCTTCACCCCACATCTCATCTCTCCTCGCCTATCACACCAGTGCTATAGTTCACATCTCCGCTATTATTTTCCTTCCTCCTCTGTCCGGCCACTGCTAACATTTATGGTTGTAAACCTTATATTTGTAGTATTTTTCTCAGTATCCGTGCAGTTCCTACCAGTGCTGTGGTCTGTACTGTCTCAATCCTCCCTTTTATCCCGAGATCTTCCAGTCTTGCCTTCAGTGTCTTTGGGACAGTTCTGAGTGCACCTATTATTACTGGTACTACCCTGACTTTCATGTTCCACATGTTCCACATCTTCCTCAGTTCTCTTGCCAGATCTTGGTATTATCTCCTTCTTCTTTACTCTATAGTCTGCAGGCATGGCTACGTCTATTATTTAGCAGGTTTTCCTCTTCTTGTCTACGATTACCAAATCCAGTCTTCTCGCCTGGTTGAGGTGGTCTGTTTGGCTATTGAAGTCCCAAAGTAATTTGCGGTTTCCATTCTCCAGGGCTGTCTTTGGCTTATGCTGGTACCACTAATCCATATGCTTAAATCCCATTCGCTTACTTAGTTCCCAGCGTATCACTGTTGCTACTCTATCGTGTCAATGTTTATACTCCTTCTGGGCTAGTTGACTACATTCACTAGTTAAGTGGTTTACAGTTTCATCTCTTTCTTCACACAGGCGGCACGGTGTTTGTCTGTATTCTGTCAAATTTCGTTTTGATATAGTTTGTTCATATGCATATGTTTTAAGCTGCCATGATAAGCGATCCCGTTTCTCTCTTCAGATTTCCTTTTCGTAGCCATGTCCATGATCTCTCGTCTGCCACATCCTGTCTTTTAAATTCTCCGTATATTTTTTTCTTTTCCCTTGCATTTTCACACCAGTTGTCTGGTAGACACCACTGGAGATTGAGTGATAGCAAGTCTCATCAAGTTTCAAGACCGCTCCTTCTCATTCTCTCAGTCCACAATAATGCTGTGGATTACAGTTTCACAATGCTGTGGATTTCAGTATTCATGCAAAAGACAGTAGCGCTGTGGTCTGTATTGTCTTAATCCTTCCTCTTATCCCCATTTCCTCCGACCTCGTTTTCAGTATTACTATGAGAAACGGTCAAAAAAACCTTCATAAGAACTGTTAATATAAGTTTCTTCTGGTCTAAAGTTGTCTGGCTGAATATGTACGAATCACATATTCAAGCCGCACTAATAAGACTTAAAGGGCTGAAAATTCAAACATTTACTCTCTGTTATGTCAAAAGAAAACTTTTTTGTTTTTTGAAAATTCTCCCCTATTCATATTTTGGGGTGGGGGTGGGGGAATAGGAATGCAAATTATGGCTAAATTGATTGCTTCCTTGTTTTTAACAACATTGACATTTTTTTTTTGTTTTTTGAAAGTTCAGACTTTCCTGTGATCACTGCCCAACGAAGAGCAGGAGAAGTAAATTATTCTTTGATCATCGTTTTTTCCGCAATTATTTGATTGATCACCTCAAACACGGCATTAGGCCAAAAGATGTTTATCTCGGGACGGTTTCAGTTGAGTGACTTAAAAGACCTATCATTATTATTATTATTATTATTATTATTATTATTATTATTATTATTATTATTATTATTATTTGCGAAGGTCAACAACTGGGTCTCAACCAGAGATCCAAGGCTGGCCACCTTGTGTTATGTGAGTTATAAGGGCTCGAAATTACATAAAAACAACGGGCAAAACTTTTACATGTAAAGAAGATACAACATTCTCATAAGCATACATATACATAATATGATGTATGCTAAGTATTGTACATACATTCACATCGACGAAAAATTCTAATGATGTGCACAGTGGAGATTAGAGCTATTTTCTGTATTTCATATTTACTAGGCTGTCCATCATCATCATCATCATCATCATCATTCTTTTATTGTCCGTCACTGGACATAGAACATCCGCTGGATTCACCACACCTTGAACTAGTCTAATTCTTCTCTCCATCCGGCCAGTTACGCATTTGATCTCTGGGGATCCATGGTGTGAATCGTGATGACCACCAGTTGTCTGCTATTCTTGCAACATGACCAGCCCATTGCCATTTGAGTTTTGTAATGGATTCCATGATGTCTCGGACTCCGTTTTTTCCCCTTTTATATTGTGCTGCCTTGTGATCCCTCCATGATTCTTACATGTGCATGTTGCATGGTTCTCAGTTTGAGGGTCAGACTCTTGGTTAGGTTCCATGTTTCAGCTCCATAGGTGACTATCGGAAGGATGCATTGGTTGTGTACTCTTTTTTTCTCAGGACTAATGGGATTTGCTTGTTTTTGAAAGTTGAGTTGGCTCAACTGAAGGCTTGCCATCCTGGAGTGATACTTTGTTTGATTTAATCTTCTACCAGCTTACCCAAACTCTGCCCCGATATGATCTTCCGAAATCTAGACTGGGAAAATAAAAGAATCAGAATAGACAGCGAATACCAAAACAACCTCAGATTTGCAGACAGCATAGTCCTTTACGCAGAGAACCTACACGATCTCCAACAAATGTGAGACAAACAGAATGAAGAAAACAGGAAAGTCGTCCTATACACGAACTTCAGCAAAAAAGGGTCATGTGCAACAAACACGTCTAAAAAAAGTACACAGCGATCAAAATTGAAAATGCAAAGCTTGAGAAAGTAGCCCACTACCTAGGACAACGAATCGTCCACATTCTACTTATTTTTATTTCAAGGTCCTTGTATTTTGCTAGTTTTACGGATTCTCCTCCTCCTCCTCCACCTCCTCCTTCTTCTTCTTCTTCTTCTTCTTCTTCTTCTTCTTCTTCTTCTTCTTCTTCTTCTTCTTGTGCTTCTTCTCCTCCCCCCTCCTCCTCCTCATCATCCTTCCTGCTTCACCCTTGTTTCATTGAGCAAAAAAAACGTGTGATTCTCTCTGAATGAACTGAACAACAAAACCCACAGAAAGCGTTATAAGCTGTATGTCTCTACAGATGGATACTTGAGGTTTACGCACGATATATCAGAACTTACATCTGAAGGTCATGTGGGTGGGTTCTGTTCTATCAACCTTAAAACCGGAGTAAAGTGTTCACTCTAGAAATATGAAATTATAGACTCTCGGTTTCGGTCAATCAGCCAGCAATGAACACTATTCTAGCAAAACACATCGTGAAATTGAATCATCATCATCATCATCATCATCATCATCATCATCATCATCAGTCTTTTAACGTCCGTTGTTGGACATAGACCTTCCCCAAGATTCGCCACAATTCCCTATCATGGGCATCGCGGAGCCAGTATTTGAGTATCTGTCAAGTTCATCGCTCCATCTTGTGTTCTGTCGGCCTCTGTTTCTTATGTGATCTCTGGGGATCCATGTTGTGAGACGTGATGTCCATCGGTTTTTAATTGAATATACTGACCCTAATCACTTTGAATACATTCTTTTGTTTATTTTGTTCTAAAAAAATTTTATTGGATGGAATATTATAAATCATCATTATTTAAATTTTTTATGACTACTTTTTATTTACATTTTAATTAATTTGTTGGTTTTCATCGTAACTTTTGCTCAGACCGATCTCCTTCCGGCAGTGAGTGAATAATATTCGATCGGAAAATTGAGAGAAGCCTCAGGTGTTATTTGAACCCATATCCTCAACAGGAAGCACCGTTAACACCTTACCAATTGTGCTACCTAGACTTAACCGAAAAACAGAAGTTTAAATGACACCCCTTGAACCAAAAGTAGCCAGAAACATCTAAAATAAAACACATTTGTTCCAAAAGAAGAGAGCCCGAGGGACCAAAGTCAAGTGATTGAATGACGATTTATGCAAAAATCGTTCACGGGTAGATTTTCATTCTGAAGATTTCTTTCTATCAAGTCAAAACAACTGGGGAAACTGTATGCATTAATATGAATATTTCGAGAAAAGTCGTTGATTATGAAGAGAATAGGAATTTGTATGAACTTTTCCATCAATTTTGCAAATGAAACATTCAACAGATTATCATGAAATTGTTATATCTGTTGTCAGAGTTACTATTTATTTGAAGTCAAACCGGGGTCACCAGGTTGTTAGAGTCACCTCAAGTCGTCAGGATGTGGAAGGTGGTCCGATACTTGCGTGGTCAGCTATCGGTACTGAGTCGAGACCTGTTTTTCATTGCAACTACTCAGACATGACCATTAGTGAACAGATAGGCTTCACGATGAAAAAAGGGGTGCAGGTTCGAATCTTGCCGACAGCTTATCAATGACTATGGAACGACGATCTGGATAGGTTCCAGTAGAGTCCTCCTTATTCCTTTGGAATTCATCTTTGTATTCATTATACGGGTTGACTGCGAACACAGACCCCTCACTTGAATATAACGTGTCCATTTTGGTTACATTTGGTGTAATTGCAAAGGCTACAGAGGTATAATTCTCTGGAAGAACGGCTTTGCTGATAACCGTTGACATCTACACCGGGTAAGTGCATATATACCTTGCCTCCTCTTCGAGGGCAGGATGTGACACAAGGTCGGTTGGGTGGGAAGTTTCAAAAATAGTTTTAGTCATCGCAACCAGTGTTTCGAAGGCACTGATATGAGCAACCATCATCTTCGTGAGGTGTAGCCCTGACATTTACTGTTCTCTCTATACTGAGCTTGCAAAAGCTTTTTAGAACTTACAGGCCACCGGACGAATCAAGGTCCGACCGTATGAGAAACCTGTGTCCTGGTTGGTATACGTCGCTTAAAGCTATCAGCCATTTTCCCAACCTTCAGAACGCTTTTCTTCCTTTTGTTTCACTACATCTTAGTCACAATTCATAAATAACAACGTTTTCTAAACAATGAACTTCTAAGGAGTCAATTACCAAATACTATTCCTTAAAGTCCTCAATGGATACATTGTCACGTTGCAGTTATCATCATCTGACTAAATTCGACAACCAGAACATTTTAATCGCCGACGTTTTCCTTGAAATAAAGGGGAAGGTCAGAAAACCAAAGATAAAATGGGTGAGAATAAATTTCTTTATGACCATTGATTATCTTCACATGACATACACGTACGACCAAAAACAGAGCAACACATACGTAGTTCGTTGGAAGACAAGAAAAGTTCATCTTCTCCTGGGAAGGTCAAAGTTACAAAGGCCTTCCTTTTAAGTAAGAAGAATTTCTTTGAAAACAAAGTATCAAAGTCAGTAACAGATAAAAATCGACAGCTCTCACTGTGAATATAACACTCTCGACCCCAATTATTTTAAAGAAGTGCGGCTCTAACAAATTGCTGAACTTTTGAGCCCCCCTCCCCCCAAAAAACACAACATTTAAGCCAATTTCAAGTGGAGCACCTCGAAATATTTTCAATCTATTTTTGACACTTGACAAAATGTAAATTTGTCGAGTAAAATTAATGTAACCTTTCTCAGAGAAAGATTAAAGGGTGTAAGCTAAGAAGTGCGGTCCTTACAAGATAGATGTGCCGTCTCTTCAACAGATCTCTCAATAGCTACTTATTAGAGTGTCGGTTGTTTTATTTTCTCATCTCATACTCGAATGAAAATAATTTATGGGTCTCGGAATCGTACCAACATTAATTCGCCGTTATATTTCTTGGTGTAGCGTATGTGATGGTATTGTACATGGTCTTTATTTCATAGGGGTATGGAATGAGAAAATAAAGCAGCCGGCACTCCAATGAGTAGCTAATAAGAGATCCCATGGAGGACTTTACATCTTGTAATGAACCAAATTTCATGCTTTGTGCGAATGAAGAATGTTTCCATTTGCAAAATATTATGGAAAAAAATCATATGATTATTTCCAGGAGACCCAAATTAAGAATGGTAATCAAAGCTATTTTCCCTTGTACGAAAACAAAAAAAAAATCCCAATGTTGTGAAAATGAAATTCATTTTCATCAAATTGGTGCAAATAATTGCAGTTTTCACCAGAAAATTCAGAAGCAGCTCAGAATAAAAGTTATCGATAAAAATAAGAGCCCTAAGAATCTGCGTATTTTTGCCAACTAGAAGTCCATTAATTCTTGGATCCTGGAACCAATGAATTCTTCAAAATCTTTTTAAGCTGTTGTTTGGTTGTTGGAGACCTTTCCCTGCAGGAAGCATTCGAAATGTTTGAAAAAGTGGTACTCGGTCGGAGAGAGTACGTAGCCTGTTTCGTTCAATTTTGATGGGTAATTCGTGCAACATACAAGATATATTGCTTTTCCAATGCGGTGCTAATGTCGAAAAACTGCTGAATTGCTCACGTTCAGTTCTTCTGCAACCGTTTGAGTTGTTTTGCTTGGATTCGCCTCAATCATTGCCCTCAATTGGTTGTCTCCACTCACAGAAGGACGCCCACGTCTTCAAGGCTCTTGTCCCCATTTCAAAATTTTTGGAACCAATGTTGAGCTGTGCATTCGATGATGGTCTCCTAGCCAAATTCTTGGTAGATATTGTGAGCAGTTTCAGCTGATTTACGCATCATGTTGAACTCTTACAAAAACAATCGCTCGAATTTACCTTTTACCCAATTTTGTAAACCAGAATGAGAAGTGAAAGAAAATGTTTAACATAGATAAATAGACCGCTTCAAAGTGGTATATTACATGGACTTAGTTAAAAAAGGGTTTATTCCAAAATAAGCGTCGATGCTTAATTCAACAAAACCTGCAACTATTCCTGCTCCAACTCCATCCTCCGCAGAGATCATATGCGAAACAGTAGCCGGCAAAATATAAGACAGCATGGCGATCTAGACAAGTTCCGACAGTACTAGCTCTGCGACACCCATGATAGAGAATTTCGTTGAATGTTGGATAATGTCTATGTCTAACGATAGGAGCTAATAGGATGATGATGATGATGATGATGATGATGATGATGATGATGATGATGATGATGATGATGATAATGATGATGATGATGATGTTTAGTAATGATGATGATGGTAAATAGCGTACACTCAGTGGTATCTTATTTGAGCGCATAAAACAAATGAGTGTGTTCAGTGATAGAAATGGGTTTGGAGAACTAGGAGTACGGCAATGTTTCCATTCATAGACATTGAACATACAAGAAAGCTCAGAATTTAGAAGTAGGTATACCAATGAAAGGGGTTATATCTTATTTAATCGTGAATCGTTCTGACAAAAATACTGATGTTTTCTTCTCCGTTCCACCTGCTATTTCTATAAGTGAAAAATAACTTTCTATCGTCACAGACTCAAACTTTTCAAGTAGTTAGTAAAAACAGGATGAGCGCAAATCTAGAATGCTTTTTTTAAACAAATGGGCGGCGGCGAAACGAATCCAAGTTTTATAAGTTGAAATATTGAAGAATTTCTTCTCTAAAAATAAGTTTCTTCATCAACAGTAATGATTCAGAATATTTTTTTTACTCTGAATTTCCCACGGGATACATGGTTGAGTCGACAAAGACGTTGATTAAGCGGATCTTAATAACCTGGTTCAATCCTGGGGTCGGATAGTTCTGAAAAGATATATAATTTGGAAGAGGAAAGTAAGCGACATTATAAGGTCAAATCAATTAGGAAGAATTGTTACGAGATAACTTTTGGTACAGACAATCTAGCCCCATAGATTGAATAAAAAGTTTGATTCGAATTTCTCAGGTTATCGACTAATAACGGGCACCTAAAGAAGACTGGATGGTACAGCGGCAGAAACGTTGTGACAATAGAGAAACAAGAGGAAAGCACGTCCGAGTGAATCACTGCATGATAATGTTTCAGGATTAATTTGCAAATAATAAAAAATTAAATTCGACAACAGTCGAATCAAAATCATAATTGTCCTCTATATAGAACCGCCACCGTCAAAAATAGTCACTAATTTGCGCGATTGAAAATTTGAAATGGAAAAAATAAAACGTGTAACAATGTAAAATATTTCACCTCAGTATTTCGAACAACATTTATCATATCTCTGATTTCTTTCTCATAGACAACGGAAGGGTGGACTCACATTCCATCAACGTTAATCGAAGATGAAGATACCAGTCCAAATAATTCATAGAATAATAAAAGGAATTCATCTCAAGCCCAGAAAAGCCCAGGCAGAAGGAAGGGTACACTGACCGAAACGTAGTGATTAGAAACAACAATGATGGGGATACTTATCCAAGTAGTACACACATATAATAATTCGATGTTATATGTCACGCTAAGGGACTCAACTGACGTTGTACAATTGAATTCTATTCACGCAACCGTCGTAGTAAAATAGAATTGCATTCGTGTTCTAATGACGTAATAAAAATGCTGCATTCAAAGAATAATATAAAATTAGGAAAAATTATAAGAACAAAAGCAAAAAATAATAAAAGTCTGTCTATGGTCAACAGAATACCATTCCCCAAGCTCATTTCAATACAAATCTCTGTCATCCACGTATATGAGGCGTAACGTGTATTCTTATATTTCGTATATCTCGTCATTTTTGATAGCAAGGGTAAACTAGTTGATGAAATAATGACAATACATCTCAGAATCTGGAATATAACCAGGAAGGCTGGAGAACGCATCGGCTGAAATACTGTGATCGAATTAACAAAGAAGAAAATACCAATCCAAGTGATTAATGGAATGGTGACAATACCTCATTTCAGAACACTTGATATGTAGGGCTGGGAAATGTATCGGCCGAAACATTGTTATCGAATTGACAGAGATGAGGATACAGGTTTGAGTGATTAATGGAATCATAATATTTCATTTCAGAACTTGATATGCAACGCAAAAGCACGGAGAACGCATCTGCTGAAACAGTGATGAATGAATAAAGATGAGTGATTTGTGGAATAATGACAGTACCTCATTTCAGAACACTCAAAGACAACGACGACGGCTGGAGAATACATCGGCTGAAACACTGTGATCAAATCAACAAAGAGGATACTAGTCTGAGTTATAAATGTAACTATGAAAATACTCAGATCGCTTCAAGCACGGCGACAAAGGCTGGAGAATACATCGGCTGAAGCATTGTGATCGAATTAAATGAGTATACTAGTCTGAGTAATCAATGGAATAATGATAGCATTTATGCATTTTAGAACATCAGACACAGCGAGGAAGTGCGGAGAATCTATCGGCTGAAACGTGATGAAATAGCAAAAAAGAGTATACAAGTCCGAATCATTCGTGTAATGAAGACAAAGATATTAACTCTTTACTAGTATTTCTCTTTAAATTCCATCAGATATATCATTAGTCTGCTACGATATATTATACAAACATGGAACCGAGTCGAAGAAGGATATGAAGTTTTTGATTATGGGAGCATCTGGACTATAACAATAAAATAGGATCGGATTCATGAATCATTAGTCAACTTTCTGTTCCGCTTGGAAGGAATTTTTAGCACAATTTGCCACCCTTCCATTTTCCCCGTTTTCTTTATTTTGGCATGAACAGAGGTGGGGGGTTCTCATCTCTTCCCAGTGTAGCAGGCTCTTAATATCGCATATCATCGCATGAGCCAAATTTAAAACCTTTCCAGCTGGGTGCTTAAAATGCCACTGGGCCAACCAGAGCGTATCAAGAAAGTATGTATAATGATGGAAAGATTGAGAATCTCAAATAGGAGGAAAGAGTGGGAGAAAAAGGTCTGCACCGAAGGATAGCACCAATCTCTTCATCAACCATAAGTTTTTAAAAAGGAAACAATTTGCTACTAAAAGAGTGCTTTTTGCTTGATACATTATTTTTACACGTGTTCAATATATATATATATATATATATATATATATATATATATATATATATATATATATATATATATATATATATGCATGTACAATTTCCTCTAAAACTCAAAACACCACAACACCACGCACAGTTGTCGAGCCTTGAGGATATCCGCAAATTTTATTTTTGTAACTCAAATACACCAATTAAAATTATGCTGGACGCCTGTTATAGAGCAATTGTTAGAAAGCTTGTCTCGCAGACCAGTTTCGGGTTCGACCTTCGCAAGGTGCCTCACACTTGTGGCTCTGTGTCTGATTAAGCAAAGCTTAAAGGTATCAGTTATGTCAATTACAAGACTAGCTGCTGCAGGGTGAAATTCAACTCCACTATTTTGACTGAAGATGATTATTGAAACTTTTTTATCGTATATATATAACAAATAAAAAATTATAAAAATGTATATATGCTTCTTTGTATAAATTTATTCATTTATTAGAATGAAACCAGCCCGGTTGCATCTATATGATAAATGTTCGCTGATATTTAAGACTTGTCAATTTAGCTCTGTCACTAAGAGAGTCCCGTGGCAATCAATTGGTCGTAAGTTGGAGAATGCGAATTTTACATATCCATTTACACTCCTAATTTCGGTGACGGAAGAAAAATGAAATCAAAACCATTTTCTGAGTTTGGGTGCCTGTCATCGAGCAAGGATTAAAAGACTAATCTAGCAGATCTGTTGTGGGTTCGATCGTCAATCTTAGTAAACATTAGTTATACGAATTGAATATACGTTAGGTACCTCCCTTCCCCCATAATCAAAAACAAAAATATTAACAAAAAACACTACTCAAGGGATATTATACATATAAAGACCACAGTCATTAAGTTTGTTTGTTCCAACTTTTGTGTGTCTCTTCACATCACTGTGAAGATACAAGACTTATGTGCCTATCGGCTGAGGTATGACTGATAGCTGATACACAGATACAGATAATTTCCTGTGTCTGAGACTATGTTTAGCAGGAAAACATGTCTCACCCCCCTGTGAAGCTGATTAAAGGATAGAGGGAGCATTATGTGACTGAAAACGATGATTAAAAATTGAAATAATTCAAAATAATAATCTATCCATGGATAAGATGAAATTTTTGACGGATACCCTACTAGTTTATTATGTAAAGCAATTCTATCTGCTCATATTCTTTCATGTGCACGTTGCATATTTCTCAGTTTGCAGGTCAGTCTCTTGGTAAGGTTCCATGTTTCAGCTCCATAAGTGACTATCGGGAGGATGCATTGGTTGTATACCGATCTTTTTAAAATAGTATCAGATAAATTATTAATTTGCAATGGTATAAATAAATGTACTTGGGCCATGAATAAAGGTACTTATATTTTGAATATAGGTTTATGAATGCCTCTCCAGACAATGGAACGACACTAGTATATGCCTGTGCGAAGCGTATGAGGATTCTCGGATGCCTCGTCGTCCGAATCCCCTTCTGACCTAACTGATGTATTTGAGGAAAGCACTCAGCTTGGCTGCAGGAGCTGCCGAAGGGAAGTCAATTGGTTTGGAATTCGACTTCACAATTTGTCCCTGGTATTTTGTTATAAAATTGTGATAACTGGGAGATTGTGATGGATTCATGCTTTTTTGTGAAGTGAACATAAACAGCCCCGACCGCAGTTTGAACTCGAGTCGCCGATTACCATTGTTCGCGCCGTTGCCGCTACGCCAAAAGCATATTCTTCTCGAATAAAGGTCTTTATTAGTTTGAGTAAACCAGGCCATTGATGTTGGTTTTTCAATAACATAAAACAGTTACATGATACTATGTTTCCAGACACATAAAATAGTATTTATATCTTTGGTGTCAACGGTCAGAGAGATAATTTTAATGATGAAACAGTTATAAACATTGGCTTTTGACGCGAGCTCAAAAGAGAAAAAATATTTCTTAGAACCGTAAATAATCTTCGGTGTAAATTAATTCGCCATAAATTTTAACGAATACCGACAATGTCCGTTTTGAAGTAGATTACCTGTAATTATTGTAGCCTTGATGAATGTAATAATCAGTAATGAACGACAACGGTAACACAAAACTATGTCTCTTGCAAAATAAACACATAGACATACACATGCACACGCAGATTTATAAACATACACACACTTACGTACATATGTACAAACACACACACACACACACACACACACACACACGCGCGCACACACTCACACATGCACAAGCATAAACATTCACGTATGCACATACACACATAGGACAAAGAAATATACACAGATTCACTCACAGGTTCACGTACAACACATTCAAACACTTACGTACATATGCAAAGATGCGTATGTTCGCATACACATAGGCATACACATATGCATGTATATACATTTGATACACATAGAGACGTGTACAGACTCAAAACTATACACACGTACTCTCAGACTCACATAACATACACTCGGACACGCGCATATGCACATATCTTACTCATATATTTACTCGCCCACACATCGGAAAAACGATTTTTGAGTCACGTAAATTGTTTTAATGGTGTCCACTTTATTCTTACCTAATAAGTAGATTATGCAGAAAAGCAGTTGATATAAAGACCTCAGACTCGGCTGCTTCCCGTGTCGCGACACAAGAAACAACTAACATTCCAAGGGAATTTATGAATCACCGCCAAATATATATGCTGCTTTTCACCTCGTAAATTAAGCAGCGATGGCGGTAAAGCTACCTTGATGAAAATACTACCAGCATGGTTTAAATAATAAATTCATGATTATGTGGTTAGTCACTCGATAGGGTGATCAATTAAAGAACCGGAAAAAGACAAGATCAATGGATAGGTCACTCTTCTTGCCTTTTTTGTACAAATGAAGAAAAAACAAAATAAGCATGAATGCTGTTGGGCACAAATTAAGGGACTGATTTGGCATAATGTTTCATTATTTCATTGAACCCCCCCCCCAATAACACCTATTTGTAGAAATTGAGAAAAACAAAAACAAAATCGAAAATAAACCCCCATCTCATGGGGGGGGGTACATGTGCAAAATTTCAAGTATCTACTCTGAATGGTTTGGGTTGGGCAAAGTATGGATAGATAGTCAATATTATCATCAGCTATTTAACGTATGTCACCAGACTTCTCTATCGTGGGCGTCGCGGAGCCAATATTTTCTGAACTTTTCTAGTTCTTAACGCCATGTTATATTTTCTGGGTTGCAGTTTCACAAATTCTTGCAACATAACCAGTCCATTGCCATTTGGGTTTTCTATATGCCGAATTCCAATTTTTCCTCGAATATTTTGTGCAGTCTTCTGATCTCCTTATGTGATGTTGAGTACTATTCTCTCATGTGCACGTTGCTTGGTTCTCAATTCGAGGGTAAACATTTTAATAAGTTTTCATGTTTCATCAGCACTATAGGTGACTATCGTAAGGATGCACTGGTTGTACATCCTTCTTTTTAAGACGAATGGGATTTTCTTGTCTTTGAAGGTTTTGCTTGCTGTACTGCCAGCTTGCCAATTTAGAGTGATTCTCCGCTTGATTTTCTCTTCTTTCCAGGAATTCATGGAGATTCATTGTCCAAGGTGGATGTAGTAGTCAACCTTCTTTAGTTCTGCCTTTTCAATTCTGATTATTGTGTCTTTGTCCCATCCATGTTTGTTGTAAATTACATTTGTTTTATTGAAATTCATGTTGAGACCTCCTTTCTTGCTTTTCTCATTCAATTCGTCTAGCTTTGGGTGAGGGTGACTACAAGGGCGACTATCCAAACATAGCACCAAAAATGTCACTTTAAAAACAACTATTCCAACTGGATCAGCGGCTCCAAAAAGCCCAGCCCCATTTACACTTTGGGTGTAGATGATATGCTCCAAGGGTAACTATCCAAACAAAACTGGATGGATGCATACATATGAATGTCAGTAGACATAAATAATCTAAACCCAGCAACAATGATTAAACTGGTCCGTTGTGGTAGCGGTAATTATTGATTTTGTATCCATTTCTCGAACGATCTATGGAGACTCAATCATTGTTTTTGGTAATTATGGATTTTTTAGAGACCAGGAGTGCTAGCCCGATGCCCCAAATGGACTGTTTTACAAGACCAAAGAGATAAGACTGCCTGGTAAATAATCATTATGTGTGATACGGAATATTTTCCTCGTCTATGTGTTCATTTGTTAACAATGTTTCGGTCGTTTGCTCACCGGCCTTCGTCGGATGCTGTTGGTTCTATAATGATCAATACACAGTGTTAGACGAGAATTGCCCTGCTAATTACTAATAGCTGGATGGAGGAGTGGTTTCATGATTTTCCCAAATGCATAAGTAGGAACGAGGAATGAAATGAAACGGTTGGTATGTTTTTATCTTGTTCTGCAAGAAAAAAAAAAAGAAAAAGAAAAATATTTACTGCAGAAATGCATCGCTGATGAAATTATATTAGAAATTAATTGGAAAGCCTTTTATTACAGAAAGTGCATTGAAAATAATTTTACTATAGAACTGTGCAGAAAATAATAATATTGTCGGTGGTCAGGAATAGATGAAAGCATCACAGACAGAATAGGGCTATTAGATTTATATTGTAATTTTTTTTGCTATTGGTTTTACTATGAAATTATCCATTTTATATAATTTTTGAATTGATTTATTACAGAAATGCATTGAAAATTTGATAGAAATGGATTATTTACGGTCAAGAAATAATGCTAGCATTACCCACGGAATAGGTACATTATACAGTTACTAGTATAGCACCAGTCAAGAAATGACAGGATTTTCATGCAATCTAAGGATAGATCAATAGTCTGGAATATTTGTATCTTTAAACATAGTTTAATATATATATATATATATATATATATATATATATATATATATATATATATATATATATATATATATATATATGCCCTTTTGGCAATGTTAATTCTAAAAATAATAAAGTAAACAACTTTTTAACTCACATGATGCCTAAAGGAAAGGAAAATTAAAAGTAAGGTTCAATCGATTAGAAAACCTACGAGGGCTTTTAGTTGCTATATTTACACATAAATACTATCGAGAGTGTCGTAGTGTTATCATAATCCACTTTCAGCTTGCTAGACCTGTTGAAGCTTCACCAGAAACAAGGTAACTGTATCTTTTGAGAATACATTCCTTCCTCTATCTGTTTCCGGCCTCTCACGGCACTTGACAAGAGGTTGGACTTTCTCAGTTTTGGAATTTTACCCATAGTTCCTTGAATAGTGGTGTGAGAAGAGATGTATTCATGTCTTTCCCCAAGGGCACGCAGGATGTCTCAGCTAGAGGTTAAACTCGGCTTGCTAATTTCAGTTTCCATGTAGCTAATTGCTTGGCCCCTGCCACTTACAACCTTATCTTCTATGTTACGTGAATCTCCGCGTAGATGTATATCGGTAAACTCTTGCCCAATCAGTCAATCGCAGGCGTTGCATGATCTTTCTAACCCATTCTCAAATTCTGACTGCCTCCAACAGAACGACTGCATAAAAATAAACCTCAGAGTATATATGTCGCATAGGGTCTGCCAGTAATTTCTCTCCTTTCTTGCAAAATGATCTACAATTTCCTCTTGTTGACAAATTAACCTTGTATGGCCTTTTAGCCCGTGGGGTTTTACGTAACATTTGACATATGCACGCTTCTGAGTGGTTACACGACGCAGAAAGTAATATTCGACTAATGTTTCCTGAATGTTCATTTCATTTTCATTAATTTGAATTTAACCGTGTATATTTATATATTATTTCCTTGAATAATATATTCTAATAATTGAATAATATATTTTATTTCCGTGAATAATAAGAAGTCTGCTGTGGGTACTTATAATTTCTTTTCCCGTCGGCCTCTTAATGACTACAAACAAAATTAATGAAAGTCGGGGAGGTATGTAATTCCAAGCCACGAGGCATGTCAAACATTATCTATTCAGGAAGACGTGGTAAAAAGATTTGAACTGCTTCAGTAATTAATCACTCAATGTCCGAACGTTCATGCTTCATTCAAATGTCGGTTAAGGAAGATATATAAAATGCTCAAAGCGTCGAAAAGAATAGTAAATTAGATTGTTCTTGACTGACTTTTTCTGAAATGAGTGTATTGATAATTATTTATGATATGGTTGGACTATGTCTATGTCAATAGTTCTCAACGTTTTTCAATTAATCCTCAGCCTCCTGATCACACTTTTCAGTGTCATAACCCGTCCCCCAGCACCTAAAATTCATCTTAGCGGCATAGTATGAAGAAATTATCTAAAAGTCTGTGAATGTAAAATTACAATGCAATGTTACTCCTTTGTTTTTGTATTCCTAAAGCGGCAAACCGGAGTAGGCCATGTATCACGTTTGCCAAATCGTTGAGAGATAAAACATACAAAAGATACACTTTCACTGGCTTTAAAATC
Organism: Thysanoteuthis rhombus; assembly: GCA_963457665.1. Taxonomy (NCBI): domain Eukaryota; kingdom Metazoa; phylum Mollusca; class Cephalopoda; order Oegopsida; family Thysanoteuthidae; genus Thysanoteuthis; species Thysanoteuthis major. The sequence goes on from OY735222.1 coordinate 38,575,311, forward strand.
CGTTCACTGGCTTTGAAAAAAAATCCTTACTCTGCACGCCGTTGTATGTTCTCTATGTGATTTGGGGGTTTAATCTTCTTCCATAAAAGTTTCTTAATACTAGGTTGGGTTGAGGATTCATTACATCCCATATCACCTTCCATATATGCTTTATTCTTTTATCTCCAGCAGCATAGAAAATCCAGCTTTGCAGAGATACGTGGAACCAAAAGGTCCATCAGGGACGTTGTAATTTAAACAAACATCCTGGTTGAGAACCATTGATCTATGGGTTCATTTAGTCACAAAATTACTATTCTTATTGCGAACGTGTAAGCATATTCATAGTATTGGAGAAAAATATCCACTTTGCATTGCTTGCCTAAATTGACGTAAGATTTGTTAATTTAGTTCAGTCGGTTAGAGACACGACTACCAATCAGTTGGACATGATTTCAAATAATGAGTGAATTTTAATTTGTTGGGGATTGTTCTCATTGTTGCAATTACGGTAGAAAAACAAAGTCAACTCCAGGCTTGGACTGGAATTTGACGATTGATGGCGTAGGAGGTTTGAAAGAGATATATCATTTAAGGAAAAGGACAAAATGAAAACAAGAATGAAAATGATGTTTTCGGACGACTATCTTTGTCTTCGTTGTTTATTTCTATCGCAACATTTCTTCAGGATGAGAATTGAAGAGAAAAGGAAGGCTGTAACACGCGATGACACTTTCAAATCTGGTATGGCCGACCATACGTGGAAGAAGTTGGATGGACATGGGTCCTAACTGAATGGAGTGCAAATTATAGACAGTGAGAAAGATTGGCGAAAACAACACCTTTGTTAGGTCGGAACACTTAGCCGACCGACCATCGATATGAATAGCATCTGAGGAGCTCTCATCGAAAACGACGTTTTGGAGAAAGCGAACAGGTCATCTAATGTAAGGGAAGCAATTTGAAATTTGATACCGGAACGCAACCTTGATATAAAGGAACGTATATACAAAAACAGATGTGACGTGTTCAGTTCCATCGAGCATACCTTCTGGGAAATGATTTGACATTTTAGACGCAGGAACACTCAATGAATGTTGGGGGTACACAAACGAAATGTTGTGAAAAAATGAACAAGCAGATGAGGAAAATAGTTCGACCATATCATACAATGATCTCTTCATATGTTTCGCTAATATGTTCGGAGATTCAGATTTGAATTTCATTGAAATATCCATAAACCTGTGGAAATTTCCGTCATTCTCAGTTAAGGAGTCAATAAAGCGCCAAATTTTGTTTAAGCATCGACGCTGCATTGTGTTTTTGAACTTTACCTCTTGTATTATGTCGACGATTTCACTGAATACAGACGATACATTCACTGGTAGTACAAAAGCATGATTTTGACAGATAAAATTACAACCTTGATGGAAATACAGGTCGTCATCTGGCAGTAGGCCTGATTTCTGCATTGTAACTCATTACAACATGGTTGACATTTATCTTTCCAAGGACATCTCTATTTTTTCTATTAGCCGTTATTTTCTTTAAATGTGTTTGTCAACTGGAGAAGGAAATAACACAATCTAAAGGTTACCCTTGCATTATCCATCTATGTATTTATCTATCAACTCTAGTACAAACATCTCTTTTTCTGGGGGTTTTCTTCTTCACATTTATCCATCTCAGTCCATTCGTACCCATCTCTCTCTTTCTCTCTCTTCCCCTCCCCTCTCCCTTTCTATTCGATTGAATCTATCTTTATCTATTTTGATACATCTTGATCCGAACATATCTATCAATTAGAGACTGTCAGCCGAAACTGTCGCCCAAAACTGTCAAATGTAGGTGTCTTCAGTTTTCAAGTTGGTATGGCTGGCTGACTGGTTGGCTATGTATTATGTACGTGTTACCCATACAGGCCACACTGATGGAGGTAGATGGCTAAAAATTGGATACATTTACTCCTTATGTCTTGAAAATTTTCTTTTCCAAAAATACCATCCAAATAGGTTTTCCATAGGGTTCCATTTGTGATGTAAGTTCATGCTAAATTGACCTGAATTGACTCTTTAATTTGCGTACAGTAGCCTTCACTCTTGTTTTCGAAAATTTGAACTTTTTTAGTGATCACAGCCCAACAAAAGTCGAAGGAAATTATTTATTCATCGATCATCTTTTTTTCAATTGTCTCAACGGCATGCTACCAAATGACATTGCTCACATAACGGTTTCTATTGTTATGACAAACCAGACCTATCTATCTATCTATCTATCTATCTATCTACACACACACACACACACACACACATATATATATATATATATATATATATATATCATTTTACATTAATATTATCTAAGTCCATTGTTTCTCTCTGCATGTGTCTATGCATAATGACTCCAATACAAAACTGTTTTGTTGTAGTTATCCTTGGTCTCTGTCTCTTCCTGTCTGTTGTTTCAATATTTGCTAAGCTTATTACAGCACAAGGTCAAACGGGAGAAATTGTCAAGTGGAAAACTGCTATGCCAACTTTCAGCCTGCCTAGAAAATCGGCATTCGGAACCCTGTTATTTTTTGCTTAGGCACGAATTTCTACCACTAGAACGATATCAAATTCGTTGCTATAAGCGCTTATATTTCTCTTTTGTCGAACTCCAGTGCAAGTTAGAGCTGACTTCGTTTTTCCCTCGTGCCAAAGAACAGGAACAAGAACAATCCTCACTTTATTCAGAGGATTAAACTCTTTTCTGTTTGTCTACTCCATCGCATTAAACCAAATCGCAGTATAAAATTAACATTTCCCTATCGTGATTTGACATCAGGACCAAGTGATTGCTAGGCTGTTCTACCAACTGAGCCAAACTGAAAATTCTTACGTATCTACAAATCTATTTTATATACCTACAATACAGAAGTTACAGTAATCATTTTCAGCTGGGATGGAAGCAAAAGTGGATTTTCGACCTGCAGCAGTCAGGCTTTTTTTTTCTGATAAAAGCAAAAACATTATGCTATGTTAAATTTCCTGAAGACCAATGGAGAACTTTTAACGTGTCGTTGCATTGACAACGATGCAAACATTTTCTTACAGATGGGAGGGTCAACCCATCACATTCCCATTAGAGACGTGGGCGCCTAGCTGTGTAGTAATGGATAACGAACTTGCTGCGTTGACATTTACTACATTGAGTTCGATCCTGGACGACAGTCATGGAATTGTTTTACAGATTTGTGTTTCTAAAACAATACTCATACATCCACGAATGTATATTTGCGAATGCCTTTACTTTGAATGAGTCTTGCTTCATTTCTAACCTCATTTGGTAACAGTACATTGCCTTACAGCAGCTGGTCCCCAACTGAGGGGGGATCTCCAAGGGGACATTTAGGTAATCCAGGCAGGGATTGATTAAAAATAAAAGTCACGCTGAATGTTCGTGGCATAAGGATAATAGGAGTGCTCGATACAAGATGGAATATAACTGTGCTACCAAAGATCTGCATTTCCCTTACGGGTGTTGTTTATTAAACGTTTTAAAACTTAGTTATTGTGTTAGCCTTTTGTCATTGTGTTTATTAACTGCAATAAAAAATCAATTCTTGTAAACAACTGAGAAGGATTGAAGGTTAGGGAACTAGTCATCTTATTGAAAGAAAAGCGGGGAATGACTTTTGAAACGTTTGGAAACATTGCCTTAGAGCACATGGTTAGCAAACTAATATCATAGACCAGTCAGTCCTTAATTGGTGACTCATACTAGTAGCCTTGTGTCGTACAATCAAAATTAATGCATGAAAGCTAGATGTTTAGCAATCTCGCCTCGAAATCCCTTTCTACTGTAGAGAGCTTGATTCTCCCTGGTTTCCCTACACACTTGGTCTTGTAATGTATTAAGCTAAGAATAGTAAATATCACTGTCAAAGAAATGACTCAATATGCTTGTTCACTGAAGCGTGTTGGTCAGCTATCTCTTCTCAAAGACGGTTACTGTTGTAGTGAATTCGATGGTCAACACGTGGCCTCGTGCCTTACTAAGGTAAGATTATGAAATGTGATTGACAAAAAAACAGATCTCTTTGGTCACTTACAGGAACGTGATGGCTGGCGATCTCAGCTTCAACCCCTTATTATTTCAGTGAGTTCAATCCTCATTGGTTTCTTCACGTTTGTGGCTTTGATTTACATATTTGTACTTAGAAAACAACACAGAGACATTTATGAATGGGTAATTTTAACTTTTATCGTTTCAAAATGGCTGCGGCTCCAGAGAGTTAAAGTTAGCATTTTTATGGTAAGGGTTAAGGTTAGGTTTAGCAAATTTTAGGGTTAGGGTTAAATCAAGTTTTTTTAGGGTTTTTATTAGTATTTTTAGGCTTAAGGCTTGTGTTTGTATTTTTAGACCCAATGTTAGAATTTTTATGGTAGGTATTTTAGAGTTAGGATTAGGGTTAGTTTGTCATCAGCTTCTATTATTCTGTAGCAGGAACGGTGATCATTTTCAAACGGGAAAGGTAACAGTTATCCATGAATGTATATTTGAGAATGCATATACGTTGAGTGACTTTTGTTTCGTTTCTAAACTCATTGGGTGAGATATATAAGTACAGTAAACTCTTGTTGAAAGGACGCTCGTTCTTATGGTACAATTTGATGACATATGCATTTTAATATAGTTTTATATTCTCACATGACTATCGTCAGAGATTAGTTTGCAGCAACAACACATAAAGATTTCAGTGCCTCATTTTAAAAACTAGAATTATGAAAGCCTCTAAATAAAACCGCCAGACCAATGCCGCATCAAGGGGAAGGGTAATAAAAAGTAGTTTTTTTCTGTACTTCTAGGTTTTTCATCATTAATACACTTTGTTTAGAATCGACCCGTGATAACGGCACCCTAATATACTTGATGGTGTTAATATAAGGGGAATCTGCTCTATACTGATAAACTTGCATGCTCTCTCTCTCACACACACACACGCACAACCTCTCCAAACCACAAACTTGCGGATTACACTAGTGCAATTTCTATTTCTGTTGAGGCCTTGTTTTCGTAATCAGAACTCAGCGTCCAGTATTATTTTATGGATTTCCTAAATCATATTGGAGACATTAACATGCCAAGAACCATTTTCTTAAGAGCTATTTGATGTGGCTGTTTCTGGCTCTAAATCAGTTCAAGACCGAGTTATGGCGAGCAACTGAAAGCGGCAGACCAGAAAACAGCTTTGTTTAATTTATTCTCACACCATTATTTAATTTGGGACGACAGAAGAGAAAGCATCCCCCGCTTCGTTGTACATAGACGGACGCTGGCTCAATTATTATTGTTTTGTCTATTATAAAGGAACTTGCAATTTCTTCTTTATCAAAAGGCACGCCTCCCGATATTTTGTTAAGGAAAACGAAATACTAACAAAATAAATATTACAATGTTCAAGACCCACTATGTAGCAATGGTTAGCAAGATGGCATCGCAGACCATTGTAACTTAACCCTTTAAAGACTCTTAGGACATATAATTAAAGCCCGAAGTTTCTATGACTGCTGGGATATATGTCCTGTATACTCCCTTCAGAAGTCAGGGGCGTACCGATGGGGGTGTAGGTTAGTGGCTCCTATCCGTCATTGCTCTATCTGTTGGCAAATTACAAAGGGATTTATTGAAGGAATCTAGCGATTTTTAAGAGATCTTTGAAATGGATCCTCGAAACGAATGAAATTTTCGTGTACATTTGTAGGTAATATCTGATTTCTTCATCTTTTTTTGATCTTCGATTCGAAGTTAAATGCATCTTTGTCGACAAATTACCTGCCATTTTATCAACAAATTAATTCAGACAAGACTGGCTGTTGCAGGATCGAACTCCGCTCCAACTTTTATTCTGATTGAAAAGGGTTACTACAACTTTTGTATTGTATATATGATCGATTAAAAAATGATTGAAATGTATATTTTTATATTTCTATTTATTAGAATCTGTATGATACATTTTCATTAATATCTAAGACTCGTTGATTTAGGTTAGTCAGTAAGGTAGCCTCCTGGCTATAATTTGGCCGTGAGTTCAAATCATGAAAGGGATATGTGTATTTTACATATCGGTCTGCCACCTGCGCTCCGATTTTTGAGGGGATTGTTCTTGTCGTTTTTATTCTTGTTACGCTGGAAAAATAAAATTGACTTCGATTTCGGAGTTTCACAAAAATGCTTACACAACTTACTTGAAAAGTCCGAAAGTATTAGACACAGAAAGTTATGATATGAAACAACCAGAAGACGAAGAGAAGATTGTTTTGACATTAAACCATTAATTGAAGGTTATTGGTATTTCCCAACAGTTGATAAAAATCGATAGAACTTCTTTTATTCTGATTGGTCACAACTTTGTTTATTTATGAGTCATAATTACTTTCAACGGACAAGAACTGTTACCTTGCAATGGATAACTTGTCACCTTCCAGAGTTAACGGGTTAATATCGCTAAATAAATACAGACACGACAAGTGGAATATTCTCACGCATAAATTTCAGATTTTTAGAAATAGTATCCTTTTAATCATCGACCCCACCCGCTAAACTGAAGTCTTGAAATGATCGACATTTGCACGGGAAAGACCAGACCAAGAATAAAATGAGATAAAGTTGAACAGAACTAACAACAAACTGGTAATTTACAAAGAAATCCTTTAATGAACCTGGGACGCCGGTCTTAAGATAAGTAAGTATTTTGTTTCATATTGTTTTATATTTATGCTTATATGTAATCATAAATCAACTATTTTATTTGATCTCTTGTATCTTGAATGCCTTTGAAATAGGTTTTATGTGAACTACAAAGAATATACAATATCTAACCTGTTTTGAAAAGCGACCCTGGGATAAGCGTGTGAGGTCCAAATGGGAGTTCTTTCAAGGGGATTGAGACGCCATTGCCCTAGGTAGGCTTGTTCTTTTACTTATTATCAAATGGATGGATAAATACTGGACAGACTTACTATGGAATCCCCACAGCATTAACTATATTCAACACTTGATTTTTTTCCTAATATGAGACCTTAAAGAACCAGACAGGCTGCGGCAGAATCAAAGTCTATTCCGACTAAACATGATTACTACGACTTTTTTTTATTGTATATATAATAAATACTAACTTACTTTTTGTGTACATATATTCATTCATTAGAATGAAGTGTTAACGTGCGTATGATGAAATACACGTTAATATCTAAGCCTTGACGATGTCACTCAGTCTGTAAGTTAGTCTCTTGTCCATCTGTTGATAGTGAGTAGAAATCACGGTAGAGGTGATTTTAACACATCGGTTAACACCCCTAATTTTGGTGAGGATTGCTCTTGTTGTTCTTGCTCTGGTTGAAAATGAATTCAACACCACTTTGACAAAAACTCAATACTACGAGATCCATTACGTTTGTATAACTGGAATTGCTGTTGAAGAGAATTGTTCTAAAATTACAAGAGATACGCTTGTTGATTGATATTAACTTTCGACTAAACTTCCTTTCATCTCATTGTCAAGCTCCTTTTGAGTTTTATCTTTATTTTTCTCACCTGACAGCAATGACGATTTCAGACATCTGATTAAGACTAAGAAGTGAAAAGTTTGAAATGATAATATTATTCCAAAACTACGTGTTCCATTTCAACTCCTTTATTAATAATTCCTCTAAGTAGGATTTGCTAACTTTGACAGAACAAGTCAATCTGAGTCGGGCACTAGAAGTGAGAATGTATGTGTCATCAGTTTTTGCGTACGTTACTGTGTTAGTGTTATTTGAGCATGACGTCACTTTGTTTTTCTTTTGGTTGTTGTAATCCATCATTGTTCTATACGAAAATGAAGTCAAAACCCCAAATTTTGACAAAAGAAAGGAGAAGCTTACTCAACCTAACGGTTAGCATCGAACATAAGAAAGAAAAGAAAGGCCTACTCAGCCTAATGGTTAATCCGTTATTGATCTCGAAAGCAAGGGGGAAAATGTTTTGCTATCAGTTGGAATCGATCCCAAAAAGCTGCTGATGCTTGGCAAAACGCCCGGGACCACCGCGGAACGGAAATACAACATAAATTTGTAATTTATATGTAATTATAAACAATATGGTTGGCCGAATACCTCAAAGTCACGGACGAACATCTACTGCCTTTGTAAAATTCTTACGCTTTCATATTGTTTAATGGTAGATAGAGAAAAAAGGGAGAGAGAGGGAGAAATAAAGAGAAGATGGAAAGCTATAATGACTGATTTCCTGTCGATATCCAAGTTGCCTCAAATTATATCTAAAATTATCCAGATTTTCATGCCATTTATCCAGGCAAATATCTAGATTTTTTTTTATATCGAATCCCTTTCGATTCTTAGATTCAAAAATCTTTTTCAGTTGAAGGAAAAAACTTTTACAGAAGTTGAAATATTTCTAAAACTTATAAGCTACGGAATGTAGTTTGACTCTGAAGAATTCTTATTTCTGTTTCCTTTAATCGGAACTTTCAGACCGTCATCTTACGGTCGCAGATCGAAAAGATAGGCTACGTCATGTAATATTAAATTCAAGACACTGCAACTAATTTGTTTGTAAATGTTCACAAGATTGTCTCTCGATGAAACGTGCCAGGTATCGCTATTCAAATGTGACTGTTGCATATATATATATATATATATATATATATATATATATATATATATATATATATATATATATATATATATATATATAAAATTAACTCGCCATGAAAATTAATAACATCCGTAGCATCAACATTTGTAATCGTGTAAAAAAATTCCGAGGAAAAATGATTATAGTCAGAATAAATTTTACTTATGACATCATGACAGCGCTTCTCAGGAAAACATCTAAAATAGAGTAAAGGAAGATCTACATTATTTAGAATTTATGCTTTTAATAAATCGATCAAAATAAGGCACCCAAAAGATCAAAAAAGTTTTTTTCGAAGATTGAATCTTTCTGAAGGGGTTTACTGCCAATTTTCAAGTCTGTAGACGAAATGGTATATTCAGGAGCGCTGAAACACAAAAACATAAATAAACAGACAAACACGCAGAAGTATAAAAAAAGGGATAGAACCCTTTGCCATCTCTGATGGCTACGGTAGTTCAATATATATATATATATATATAATTATTAATGATAATTGTTTCATCTACAGACAACTGGTTCATTGTATTACAACCCTTCAGTGTGGCTATGTCCAATACCGCTAGGTAGGTTCGAAACCTTCGCTCCAGACCCAGATGCTCTACCCTTGCTCTATGCAGAACTAGTATAGAAGTATTTGATAGGATGAAATCAACTTGCATATACCAAATCTAGAGTTGCATTCTTTTTAATGGTTGTAATCATTTGAAACATTTGCGACATGAATTTTTGTAGATCTCAGTCGGTAAGAGAACCACCCACTGATTGTGGTAGCGAATCAGAGTAAGGAAACGTTCAGTCAATAAAATGGTTTAATTGCGAAAATGCTGAATTAATTTTCACCCAATAACCGAATTTTCTTCTTCTCCCGCCCACATATACACCTGGATAAGAGGAGTGAATGTCTATATAAACAAAGTTCTTGGCACATGAAACAATATTTTTTGCAGGAAGTGCGCTTTTCTGAATCAATCGTAAGTCAGACGAAATTGGCATTTTTTTAATACTCCCTCGAAAATTCTAATAAACATATGAACCCTTACTTTTGATAGAAGAAACATGACTTAACCTTAAAAATGTAAGAAGATCAATTTCCTGAGGATTTGATTTGGTAAAAAAGGTTGTTTTCATAAGGAACCTCAAAGGTTTCCCATATTCAAAATCAATCATAAAACGGAAATATTGCATCACGGCATAAAACTATGTATATATGTATAGTAAGCGAAGTGTTGTTTTTATAGAAAGAGAGCTCGATATTAAAAAAAATGATAGTGCTAGTATAATCCATTATATATATATATATATATATATATATATATATATATATATATATATATATATATATATATATATGTACTTTTTAAAAGTTCGTTTCCCGTCACTTTTTCGCTTTTGCAAAGAAGAGCAAAAAGTGAAATAGCGTTCAGTTTGTTTTGCAGCAAACCATTGTAAGGGTAACACGTATTTTCTTCTCCTCTCTCTCTCTCTCTCGAACACCCAATTCTCCTGAACCTCTCACTATCCCAACCATAGGTCACTCAGTCTAACATACTAATTTTCACTTTTTTTATCATCCAGGAATGCACAAAAAATGCTCCCATATAAATCAATGCTAATAGCTTCGTAGTCATGATTTGGGTGGAGATCGTCGTAGTTGTTGTTGCAACGGTAGAAAACTAAATCAAACTCAGATTGTGTACTGGAGTTTGACAATTTAATTTTCACTTGATTTAATATAATTCAAGAGTGATGATTCTGAATCTGTTGTATAACATTCTTAATTATTAGTCGTTATTACCGGGCAGCTCATTGAAAATCGGCACTTAAATTGCTTTTTTGATGTTAAAACGCATGCGATATAGGCAGCTTAAAGCTTTAGACTGAGTAGATGAAGGGACCTCGAACATAGAGATAGAATCTAATCAAATAGATTAACGTGAATTAAATGTTTATTGAATGGAAAGACGATGATAAATCTTTTATCTGTGTCCATGAAAATCGAGGAGGTATCTGTATTCACTTGTATCCGTCCGTCTGTTTGTCCCAACAATATTTTCTAAGGTTCTGAATGAATTTCAATGACAGTAGAAGGGCAAGGAGAGGATTCAAAAAGAAATGATCGAATTTTGGGGTGGATCCATAACTTCTGAAATTTTGTGGAATAGTGGGCAATGAGTTGAATTTAGGTGACTGAATTTAGGAGAGGATCAAGGATTTTTTCAATTGCCTCCCTTTCATCGGATCTATATGTTCGTTCAATATCTCCGAAAGTTCACAATGGATTTCAATGAAATTCCAATAACATTTTGTCGATGGGTTTCAACTGAATTGTGCATTCAGTCCTATGAGGTTTCCAGTATATTTTTTCAAGTAAAATCATCAATTCATGTAAATAAGTGATCAGGGAATTTTCCTGCTCTTTCTATAACCTTTATTGTCTCCTTTCCGATAAATTATGTATTCTATCACGAAAAAAACGATCTTGAGGAGTATGCATGCGCGCCCAAGAAAGAGATTTCCCACGTATTGTACAAAAGATGGCACTAGTAACTTTTGAGTCAGCTTAATTTTACAGTCCACGAAAAAAGATTTGTTTATTCTGCTTTACGAATCATTACGACATTTTTGTTAGACCACCAGTTGAATGAATGTTTTCACAGTAAATATACGTATTTATCAACTAAACTTGCTTTGGGTTAAGCAAAAAGCCACAAGGGCGGGATATCCACGTGTATTAAACTCACCACAGTAGTAATAGTTTTCGAGACTCATCATCATCATAATCATTATCATCAGCAGTAGCAGCAGCAGCCGCCTTTTAACGTTTGTTATTGGACATAGACCTTACCTCTCAATTATGGGCGTTGCAAACCAAATACTTTCTGAACTTGCCTACTCCTTATTTTTGCCGGCCATAGTTTCGCATATGATCTCTTAAGATCCGTGTAGTGAGTCATGATGTCCAACGGTTGTCTGACATTCTTGCAACATGACCAACTAAGATAGTTTTCTTATGGTTTCAATGATATCTCTGACACTTGTTTTTTTCTCTATAAATACTGTTCTGTCTTGTGATCTCCCACTGTGATGTTGAGTATGATTCTCTCCGGTGCGTGTTACATAGTTCTCACTTTGAGGGTCAAATTGCTAAATCTATATGACACCGGGATGTTTTTCCATCGTAATTGAAAATCAGCATTCTGAATACTGATTTTCACCGAGGATCGAACCGAGACCGGTGGTAAATACTCAATAATCGCAATCACAATACAGACCCTGATTATAATTGTCTAAACTCAATGCTGATGATTTACTTTAGAAATGCATAACGAATAATTTGATCATCGAATTGTATCGCTAATGATACTACGATAGAAATGCATTGGAAATAAGATAGAAAGGAATTGCCAGTGTTCAGGAAATCATTCAAGTATTACTGACAAAATAGGGCTATCATGTGTATAATGTACATGTAATGTTATTGGGTTTTTTTAATAAGAATGTACTGCAAGTTATTTTACTATAAAAATGTATTGAAAATCATAACAAATAAAATTGTTATTGACAGAATAGGGCTATCTCATGTACACTGTAAATGCGTTACTAATGATTTTACGATAGAAATGCATTGTCAGTGATTTTTCTATAGATTAGCAGTGAAAATCAAGACAACAAGAACTGTCATAGACAGAATAGGGCTACCATACGCATACTGTAAATGCATTGCTAATGATTTTACTGAAGAAATGCATTGAAAACCAAGACAAAAAGAGCTCTTATTGACAGAATAGGGCTACCATATGTATACTGTAAATGCATTGCTAATGATTTCATTATAGAAATGCACTGAAAATCAAGAAGAGAAATATTGTCAGTTACGTAAAATAATCGTGAAACTTCAATTAAATAAAGTAATACGTCTTTCATGCAATGTCATTTATGCATAGCAAATTGCTCTGGTATTAATGCAGAACACTTGGAATATATATTACAACTGGAATATAGCTTAGTCTTGAATATCACGTTATACTTCCCTTTTATTTGTTGTGAAAGAAAAAAAGATTGCAAATAAGGAAGTTGTAACTTTTTGGCTAATATTCGCGGGAATTATCAATATTTATTCATGACGAATAACATGTGTTAATCTCCTTCAATGTGAACAGCGTTACTACTTTTCGCAACTTGTGCCTCGCTAAAGTGATACCCCTGCTTACGTAACGTGGGAAATAGTATTAGTCACTTCAATTCTTTAACCGTCCTTCTGTTTTCTTGAAAACCAAGTTAGAAAATTCAATAAAAAAAATGAGGTTTTTTCCTCAAAGGGGAAAAAAACCCCAAACAATTAAGCATTTGTTCCAAGAGTTCCAAGCTGGGAATTTTAATAATTGAACGCCTGTCGGGTCTCATTCGAATGGAACAAAATGAAGAAATGACACGTGTATCATTCCCGAAACTTAACTTGAGTTCTTTGTACGTGAGATGTTAACAGCTGCAATGAAAAAAAATAAGACATAACCATGCACACTCGAAGATAGCAAGAATTCAGAAGCAATACTTAGTTTCGTCAAGACGTTATATCACACTTATGTTGCACACTTTACATCGCTTCTAAAAATACAATGGGCGTATTTTTATTTACTTTTCATAATTCTATATTTCATTTATATATATATATATATATATATATATATATATATATATATATATATATATATATATATATATATATATATATATATATATATATAGTGCTTATATTAGAGACTGTTAACCAAAACTGTCAATATTGGTTCTCTACAGTTTTCAAGTTGGTCTAGCTGACTGGCTAGCTACGTACTTACCACGCACACAGATATCTTCAATAGAGTCAGAGGGCTGAAAATTTTAATATTTACCTCTCATTATGTCAACAATAACATTTTTTTAATTTCCACTTAATTAGGCTTTTCAGGGGGGTTCAAATTGCAATGTAAGTTCATGCTAAATCGGTCCCATGTTCGTGCCTGTTTCTTTCTTTCTTTATTTATTTATCTATTTTTTTTCAAAATTGTTAAGATGGATTTCTTCGTTTTTGAATTGGTAGACTGTCTTGCTAGCTATGTATCAAGAATACAGGATGCACTGACGGGGCTAGAGGGCTCGAAATGACCTGTCAACATAGGTTTCTGAGTATTTTAAAGGTATGCATCGTGTATACAGACCACATCAATGGATCTGAAGAACTGAAAATTCAAACATTTACTCCTTATGTGAAGACAGAAATTCCAGTTAAATAGGTCTTTGGGGGGTGGGTTCTATTCACATTATAAGTTTATGCTAAATTGGTCCCCAGTTTGTCTCATGAAGTATTCATACATTTTTCTTTTTGGAAATTCAGACTTTTTGTTAGTTTTCCTCAGACCAACGAAAGGCGAGAGAAATAACTTATCCATCGATCACTCTTTTTTTCCTATTTTTAATTGATCAACCCCAACACGGCATGCTGCCTAAAGACGGTCATCACGTGTGAGTTTCTATTGAGCGACTAACTAGACCAGTTTTTATATAGTTTTCATAATTTCGTATTTCAAATATATCTATATTTCGTACTTATATTTTTTATGCATGTTTTTTTTATACAGCATATAGATATATCAGCGAAGTTTCTTTCAGTTCATTTGGCCTTATGCCGCAAGCCTGCAACTTATATACTAAATCAAGTAGGTATCAAGAATTTTGAAGGTTGCAATTTTTATATAAAACTCTTGTTGCATAAGCACACACAAATGTGAGAGTTTGCTAGTATTCCTATCAATTTCTCACTCAAATTAGAGATCATTCTTATCATCCATAATAACGTTGTTTTGTCTAAGAATTTCATGTACTTTTCTGGGATAAGCGAATGGCCAAAACGCATGTCTCATAAAGAAATCAGCGATATGCTTGCCTTATGAACAGCCATGACAATACAACTGTTCATTCATCAAAGTTTATTTAACTGATAAGACAGTCGTTCTGTGGAGGTAATTCTTGTTTCTCACTTTCATTCATAACAATAAACTTATTATTCTGTTCTGCATCCAATTATAAAAAAAGATTGCATTTCTTTCCGTTCACATATTTGATCCAATGAAAACATTTCTGCCTATTAACTTCGAAGCTGTGTCTACGGTAAACACGTTAAAAATTTAATATAAGATAATAACAGGCAGGGTTAAATCTCACAACTCGATTTTATCATTCATGGTGGATGCCCAGCATCTTTGGGGGCGAAGGATAATTCGTGGATGTAAGACAATCCGACAAAATGGTAACAGTAATTTGACAATGCGGAATTGAAAGATTTAAAAAAAAAACGTTACATCAAAATTGTTGTTGTTGTTGTTATCATTATTATTATTATTATTATTATTATTATTATTATTATTATTATTATTATTATTATCATCATTATTATTAAGATAAAACTTTACTAAACATGCAACGGGTTACACTCTGCAGTTTTCTCCGACGCACAAACTTCTGACAACGTCTGTGAATTAGGGAAATGCATAAAGATCTATCTTGATAATAATAAAAAATTATATATAAATAAATTTTGGATAAATCTGCTTTTGAATACATTTTTGAAAATTTTTTTCCAATGTGTTCAGTGCTTAAAGCTGTAAAAGTTTCTAGTTTCCTCTCTCTCTCTCTATATATATATGTATATGTGTGTGCGTGCGCGCGCATGTGTGTGTGTGTGTGTGTGTAAGAAGTAAAAAGACATCCATATCTTGAAAAGGGGCCTTAATTTTAATATAATTTATAATGCAATTGAAAATTCCATCGATTTACCTATATTAAAGTATTTAATCTTCCAGGCAGCATATTTTTGGAAAGTCTTTTGGATGTTTAGCTTTCTGCATGAATATTCATCACATTTTCCAGGGCGAATACTCAAGTAAGCTTACTAAACCTGAAAATCATGGACAGAAAAAGCACCATGTTTGTGGGCTGTAGGCGGTTCAAACAAAAAATTCTGACCATGCAATCTCAAATCCCTCAATCGTTCACCTTTCGGAAACTCAGTAAATTAAGATTTATCTGAAAAGAAGTCAATGTACAAACAAGCTTGTCTGCTGCAGCGTCAAACTCCGCTCGAACTTTTAACCTGACTGAAGATGATTACTGCAAGTTTTTTTTATTATTGCATACGTAACAAATAAAAATTCATGAAAACTCATATTTTCTTTTATATATGAATGGATTCATTTGTTTGAACGAAATAAGCCCGTGCATATCTGTATTATAAATTTCTATCAACCTCCATAATTTGTCAATACAGCTAAATTAATAAGACAGATTTTTGTCTGGTCGTGAGGTCAAATCACAGTAGCCGAATGTATATTCTACACTCCTAATTTGGAGAAAGTTTTTGTTTTTGTTCTTGTTCTTGTTACGGTAGAAATATAAAGTCAACTCCAGTTAAAGTTTGACAAAATTCCTAGGGTCTACTCTCCACTGGCGGTGGAATCAGTAAAAAATGTGCAGACTCCGCTATTGGAGTGGAAGTCGGCGTCGGAGGTACCACAAATTGAGCTGTCGGAGTCAGAGTCGAAATATTTGTGTACCGACTCCACAGCCCTACTATTCCAATTATGAAAAATGAAGAAAAAAATCATTTCAAGACTGATGCCCACTTTTCAAATGTTGACTGGTTTGAAAAGTGTTTCTCTTCTGGTTGTTCTGCCACGATAGGGATGAAGAGACAGGTTTGTCGTTCTTGGATTAAATTAGACATAGTCTGAACACCAATGCCTTGCAATGGGTAATTTTTGTGGCACATTTGCTAATAGTGGATTTTCTTTTCCTAATTTGTTAACTGTAAAATCACAATGTTCACAGATGGAAGCGGGAATGGACCATTCCACATTTATACTGACCAACGGTTATTTCCCTTTTGAAATTTGAGTTCAATATTTATCAAATCTCGAAAAAAAAGTTACTGTTGGTCAGTATACATGGCTCATTCCAACAGTAAACATCATCTCAAAATTCTGCTTTTACTGGAAGTTCACTTATTTGAAAAGTGGCTTTCTTTCGGTTGCTCTGCTATAAACGATGTAAAGACACTGTTATCGTCCCTTGGATTGGACACAATCGGTTAATTAAGTAAATTTTGATGAGGATATCTTCGATGTCAAATTCCTAGCCAGAATATGGAGTTGACTTTATTTCCCTACCGTGATAAGAACAAGAACGACAAGAACAATCCTCACTGAATTTAGGGGAATGAAAATTAACTCACCGTGATTTGGAATGAAGACCAATTGTTTATATTGACAAATCTTACAAATCAACCCAAATTTATGATAAAAATACGCGAAAGCTTATCTCATTCTAATAAATAAATGCGTTTGTACAAAAAATATTTTTATTTTCATTTATGCAATTCTAACGTGGTAGTAATTATCTTCATTCAAAAAAGAATTTTGAGTGTAAGTTTACCTTTCCAACAGCTAGGCTGGCTAAATGCCGAGTCTATCATGTTTCATGTCGAAAACAATGTTCTGCTTACTCGCCTTGCTAACTGAGTCACTAGTGTTGGAAGTTCGATTCTCAGTGCATCTGTCACTTCTATGGTCTTGAGCAAGACAAATCCAGGTTTGGTAAATAACTCTAAATTGTCTTAGTATCTCCATGTGGAAGAATTGTTGATATGTTAGACTTGTTTTTTTCTGTAGCCAACTGAACAATAGTAATAAAAGTTAATCTTAAATGTCACATCTGAGTAAAATGATGGCGTCTATTTACTTGTCATTTCTCTCTCTTCCAACGCACACACACGCACGCACACACACACACACACACATATATATATATATATATATGAATTCTTATTCGCAAACATATATATCTATATACATATATAAATAAGGATACATATATATAGAAACCTGCATATAATACGTATACACAGAGGTACATACTCATACACACATACATATATACAGATATACACACAAACGTATATATACATGAATGTATGTGTATATATATATATATATATATATATATATATATATATATATATATATGGTGAGTATATGCATATGTATATTTGTATATGTGCGTATATGTTTCTTGCAGATGCACATTGTTAATTTGTGTATGTCCTTAGTTGCTGGCGCTTCTTGGCTGTCAAAGTCTGAACGTATCGGTTGTTCTTAATGGAAACAACGTTTAGTAAATAATGAAATTTCATTCACCTTACACAAATGAGCAACAGTAGCCACCAAAACTGGTGAAAAGTTCTATCCTTTCTTTTTAATTAAGTGCGTGCGTTTATGTGTTTGTTTATGTATTTGCTTGTTTCTTTGTGTATTCCAGTGCTCCTGGCCATACTGTTTTGAATACAAAATTGAAAATTGCTATGGATGACACCATAATTAATGCTCCTCTATTCAGGGTTGAGCACTCTTTAAGTGAGGTAACTCATCCATTGTAAGCTTATGCAATGCTATTCCATAGGAATATAGCACTCTGGTGGATGAGGAATTTCTGTGTAAATGGATATATCGCTTAAATTCAGCCTTGCTGTTCCGTAGTCCAGAGACAGGATATCGGCCTCCGGTTCCGATGTGAGGGTTTCAATTCTACCTCGCGGTACTGAATGGGGTAAAGTCTATTGCCACACTGAAGAGATGTAATACACCGAAACAGCTGTCTGAAGATGACACAATAATTATATATATATATATATATATATATATATATATATATATATATATATATATATATATATAAAAACTCAAATATAATACACACATACACACATATATATATATACCGGTATAAATAGGATACATATAATATAGATATATAGAAACGTGCATATAATACCAACTCACACACATACATATATTCATGTATAAATAGTGATACATATTGTATACATATATAGAAACACGCATATAATACAAACACATATATACTTATGTAAATTGGCTACAAATGATATACGTGTACAAAAACCAACAAAACCAAATTGAAAAAAAATGGATTTACCAAATAATCTACAGAATTGAAATTTTGCATCAGTATTCCGCTAAACCCATCCTAAAAAAAAATTTCTTGGTTTTTTGAAGGAAAGACTTTTTGACTTTTGAAGGCCCTTATTCTGGCGGGGGTATTTGTTTGTATATTTTCGTACCTCTGGTCATACCATTTCGTTTTAACGACTTGAAAATCAGTACTCAATAAGACTCATTTTTTTATTTCTGGAAAAAAAGCTTTCTTGACCTTCTAATAGCGTTATAAGTAGTACATTTCAAAATCAATATTAAACTTCAGTACAAGAAGCCGTCAATCGGATTTGTCACTAAAAACAATATATATATATATATATATATATATACAGATAATAGAAACAAGAAAACTAGACTCCATAAGGGCCTCAGACCTACTACCCCTCATACCCTGCAAGAGGAAAGCCCTAAGAGTAGCATCCTCCCTCAACCCATCACATTGACCCTTGGAAAGCATCCTGAAGACCCAAGCAAACACCCTGACCAGCAGGTAACCCCTACATCAACTCACACACACACTCTACCAAAAAATGAGGAAAGCCCCCTACCACTAAATATGGAAGGGGAGTTAGAAAACCTGATTCCAACACTAGTAAGCAGTTTAGAAAACTTACTAAAACACTACTACACACCACCAAAATACTAAACTGAACAACCCTCACCACACAGAACACTAATACACACAACTCCTACCATTAATATCCTCACACCCACATCTTAGAAACATTCAATAATGGAAGCTTCAAAGTCACCTAGACCCATAGGAAAAACTTCACCTTAGCCTGTTATAACCCTTGTTCAACTTATATATATATATATATATATATATATATATATATATATATATATATATATATATATATATCCTTTTAAATACTAAATAAATCATAAATAAATCTGCTTTGTCATTATCAATAACGATTGTTACATCTAATATTGACTTGCATTATCTAAATAAACCATCGCTCCTGAATCCAGTGGCGATGAGTATTTGTTTCTGCTTCGTCTGCTTGCCGGTCGTGTCAACAGTCACGGGTAGTAATACGGGTAGACCGAAATTTATTAAGATTATATCATCATTTGGTCAGTACATCACGCCACCATTTCTAATATAAGCTAGTTCAATATGTATTTACCGATAGTTCACTATAATAACTATATCTCTGAATGGATATTTACGGTAATTACGGTATACTTCGGTAACTTAAAATCATGATAACACAAGTCTGCTTACCGTTTGTAGATTCGATGGATAGCAACTCTTTTGGGTAGGAATGCATTGACAGTATACTATTAGCATCAGTTTCATTTTTTCACATTTCTTTTTATAAAATCCTTTTTTGGAAATTATACTTTGCTTTTGCGTCAAGGCATAACAGAATTTTGATTCCTCCCTGCCTTTTTGCAGGATTCGATTGGACATTACCGCTGTTGGTGATTTCTCTCAGCTACAGGGGTCAGTGAGACAGAATGAAATGTTGAGAAAAAAAGACAAAATGGAAGAATTTGGCACAATTTTTGAAAAAAATTTATAGGAACCACGTGGCCTTATTTATGTGATTTATCACGTGTGTTTTGATGAGTATAAACATTGATATTATTATCATAATTCATTGTTTTTTTTATTCATTTACACATTATTTGGGCTCCTGCTCATTGATGCAGTATTTTGGATTGTAGTATGAATTTCATCCCTTCCAACGTAGTATCCATGTAGTAGTTGACCTCATGGATTCAAACTAAAAACATATTCAAAGGATTTTGACTTCAATAAGTGTATATATATATATATATATATATATATATATATATATATATATATATATATATATATATATATGTGTATATATATATATACACATATATATATAGTGTCATCCACAGACAGCTGTTTCGATGTATTACATCTCTTCAGTGTGGCTATAGACTTTCCATTATCCCAGGCAGAAATGAAACCTTCGCTTCAGACCTGCAGGCCGATATCCTACCTCTGGACTACAGAACTGGACGGTCAGTAAGGCTGAATTTAAGCGATATATCTATTTACACAGAAATTCCTCATCCACCAGAGTGCTCTATTCCTACGGAAGAGCATTGCGTGTATATATATATATATATATACATATAATGTATTGTGTGCGTGTGTAAATATTACTCATTTTTATCAAGAACTACAGGAAACATTCATCAAAACTGATCTAATAAACATAATCCCGCTTTTTATCTGTGTTCTCCGTTCAGACCACAGGCAAGATTGAAAATGTGCAACTGCAAGAAACATTACATGCACAACTCTGAAAACAAAGATCAAACCTGAATAAATAATAAACAAGCAGTTTCTTTTTTTTCCCATGTTCCATTGGCCATTCCTGATTGTCTTTGAAAGCAATGCTTACTCAATACCAATTAATTTTCTCGTGAACTGCACTTCCTTTGTATGTACACACAAATATACCGATCTGTACCTACGTACATATCCACACAAAAACCTATGTATACATACAGAAAGACACATACTCATACGTATATATGCATATATACGCATGTAGATACATATGCATGAACATAAGTATGTACATGTGTATCTATACATACAACACACACACATATACATACAACACACACACACACACACATATACGTACAATACACACACACGCGCACACACACACACACACACACACACATATATATATATATATATATATATATATATAAAGGGGCAGCTGCCAGGAGAAAGGCACACCTGTCAAACCTACGACCTTGGAGTCCCCTTCCTATTCGTGCCATCTTGATGGATCATGGGATGCAAACCCTTGGTTTAAAGGATAGGGTTGGCATTGGGCAAGCTGTCTCCACCTTAAAACCCAATGGTTCAGGTTGGAGGGTTATTCTGCACACATGCCCCGCCATCTATGCTTTTACTACTGCAGAAATCCCTCCAAACTATCTTCACTTGTGAAGCCAAGCGATTCATTTATTCATATATACTAGATTGGATACCCGGCGTTGCCCGAGAAAAAAAACAACATGAAATCAAGTGATATTTTACATTTTTTTTGGAGATTTCCCAAAATGACAAAAGGCCAGAAAAATCCGGATGAATTTGTTGGTGCTTTCAACAAAGTGAAAGTGCCAGTTTTGGAAAATAAATGTAGGTTTGATTGGGGTTGGGTCTATTTACGATGTAAAAATAAATCGGAATTGTACTATTACTTTCCACACACTGCACAGTCATCCGTCGTACTAAACTATGTCTTGGAAGTACAACGTTTACTTCTGTTGTGAAGCCGAAATTTTTCTCTTTATAGGGATGGGTTCATTCGTGATTATTTTCAGATAGAGTTTCATGTATAAGAGAACTGATTTCGAATGGTCGTATTTCGGACAGAAAGTAAGGGTCCATCTTAGCGTTATAGCTAAATTGTTAATAGAACTCCGACAGCACCCCAAACGTAAACATTTTGTCTGAGAAAAGGACACTTTTCCAAAGGTAACAGAGGTTTGATCCAAAGCAGCAAGAACTTAATCGGGTGAAAATTATCAATACGCCCTTTGGTCTTCACTGATGAAACAAATTTTCTTTTGAGAAAACGACAAAACAAAACAAAAAAATCTTAATTTCGATATTAGTACCAAATGAATATAAGTGGTTCACAATATTTCATATGAAAAAGCAAAAATAATGAAATGTAGTCGGCCGTACAAGTTTGTGGCCACTAAACCTGTAAACGAACTATTAGAAATGTCTTATATACATAAAAATACGCATAAATTCAGGGTAATATAATTTTACCAGGAAAAACATACTGATACGTTCTTTGGCCTTCACTGTAGAATCGACTTTGATCTAAAAAAACAACCAAATGAAATAAGGTGGAGGCAAATAGGATTCCTACATAAGAAATTATGGTTTACAATCATTCATCTTCATCAGTCTTTAATCGTCTGTCGTTGGACATAGACCTTTCCCGGGATTCGCCAGACCTCTCTATCATGGGTATCGCTGAGCCAGTACTCTCTGAAGTTTTCAAGTTCGTCTGTCCATCTTATTCTACCGGCCTAAATTATACATGTGATCTCGGGCTATCCATGTCGCTAGTCGCGATGTCCATCAGTTGTCTGCCATTCTTGCCACATGACCAGCCCATTGCCATTTGAGTTTTCTAATGGATTCCATGATTTCTAACTCCTGTTTCCCACTATTTTTCACTTTCCATCGATGATAAAATACAGTCAGATGTCCAATTTCGAGGTAAGTATGCCTGGATTTGAACTTAGAAAATGACTTTAAAAAACATTACGTGAAGATTTTAGATAATATAACTTAGTTAAGTAATGTATGCAAAAGAATATAGTTTAATAAAACTTATATATATATATATACATATATATATATATATATATACATATATATATATATATATATATATATATATATATATATATATATATATATATATATATATATATATATTGTACAGTGGGGGGAAACGAATTTTGGAGCATTTACAAAATATTCGTTTAATATACTTCTGATGTTTAGTTCAAATCTATACAAGCAATGTATTTCGATATAGAATTAACAATTAAGTAAATTGAGCATTGAGCTTCGGAAGTATATTAAATGTATGTTTTGTGAGTGACCAAATACTTGTTTCCCGGCTCTCTCTCTCTCTCTCTCTCTCTCTCTATATATATATATATATATATATATATATATATATATATATATATATATATGTAAAAAAACACGAAGACATGTGGATCAACGAACTTAAAACCCTATATCCTAATGGATTAAATACTAAACTGAACAACCCTCACAACACAGAACACTAATATACACAACTCCTACCATTAATATCCTCACACCCACATCTAAGACACATTCAATAATGGAAGCTTCAAAGTCACCGAGACCCATAGGAAAAACTTCAGCTTAGCCTGTTATAACCCCTGTCCAAATCATAGCCAAAACATTTTCAGTAACTCTTAAGGTTGATACCTATGTAGCTCCTTGACCCCACCACCCCTCCTTCTACACTATCCCAAACATACCAAAAAATCCACCTCCACAACACTACCCCCTACCTTGACACACTCTGCCCTCCCCAAGACCAACTGCTGCTGCTTTACCAAAGTCCTGATACCTGCTGGTCATTCTTCTATTCAGCAGGAGGCTTTTAGTAGCCCTAACAACAAAACTTACCCACAATGCATAGCCCCCTGGCAGTGGACTCTGGTTCCACATGGTACATTTTAATACACACTCACACAGCACACACCACTGATGATGGGAAGAATCCCGAAACATGTATGGACTATTGACATATAAGGATTAATAAACCTCACCAGCAAAAACTTCACTCCCGAGTCTGTCTCACTCTCTAAAGTACACATTACACACACATATATATATATATATATATATATATATATATATATATATATATATATATATATATATATATATATATATATATATTTCTAGAATCTCCGGCAAGTAGGCACATACACGAATTGAAATCGTGTAACTGCAAGAAACATTACATGCAAAACAAGGAGTTAATCTAAATAAACAATTTAGCAGTTTCTTTTTCAGTCAGGATTTCATAACTGATTGTCTTTGATTTACTAGCTTAAAACCAACGTAATACCTATTTATTTTTCCGTAAAGTGCGCTTCCTTTGTAGTCAATGCCATATCGGTTCATTCGTTGCTGCTGGATGCATTTGAACCCAGATCCTATTTATTTGTGCCATGCACCAATCAGCAAAGATGGATGAAAGGAGGCGATATCTTTGCCACTTGACGCTTGAAGTCTTTCCGATCAAAGAACAGCAAGATGTAAGTAAAACCTTTAAAATGACTCATATATTTCCCAATTAAAATTTTCTACTCTTAGCAAGATTTGATGTATAGTTATTCGACTGCATCCCCACGAGGACAGAATGTAACACAGGGCCAGTTCTCAGGCCAGGGCCCACACGTGTACACGTACGTTCGATTGTAAATAAATAGTTGTTTTTGATATTGTTTTTATTAAATAAACTTAGGATCAAAGTAAAAAAATACTTCGTTTTAGTTCAGTTTGACCAAGGGTTTAAAAAAAAATCAAAACAAAGATAAGAACTATTTTTCTTACAATCAAAAGTTTAAAAAATGGTCAATACGTCAAAATGAAAAAGTTTAAATAATAGAAAATGTTTGATACGTAGTTTTATTCGCTAAGCAATTTCGTCGATCAGGTGCAACGTCTATTCTATGCGCAATCGCCAACAAGCCCGTCTGGTGGGCATATTCGCTCACGATATTGAGTTCAGTCAACTTTGGATTCCCCACTACGGTGGCTTTTAGCCAAACTAGCGTAAGCCCAGTTAATACTTATAGTGCCACACTATGGAGAAGTGGTTAAGCTACTAATGTTCAAATGTAAGTGTGCACATGGTTGATTTATTCTTTGGTACTAAATTATTCATTCGCTGTCACAGGCTACCTCAATAATGTGACTTTATGGCAGACTAAGAACTTCCGATCTTACCACCAAGAAAGTTTACTGCGTCGCATTTCCAACCTGAGGACGAGTGATGATACGCAGCGAAATTTGTGTCGACTACATTGCCAAGAAAAGGGTAATTTCTATTCCGATGCATCATTCAAGCGAGCCAATTGCTCGCAGTAGCGTTTTGCAATCATCCAGGTTCAATAAATTTGTAATGAAGAATTCCATCAATATAGAGAAAAATATTTTCTCTCATCAGATTCCTCTTGGTTTCAGATATTGAAGACTGTCGTCCTGGATCAAGTCACAATTTTTCTCGTATTGGATTCTCATAATAAGTCCTCTTTTCATCACCATTGATAATCTGTGTGAAATAGTATGGCGGAAGTTTTTTCAGTGATGTAATCCTCTCCTTCTCCAACTTCCTTTTTTTTTTTTCGAAAAAGTGCGCAGAATATGGCGTTTTTTTTCTTAAGAAACAACTCTGTCTATTCCTGCAGTTACTATGGGGAATGTGTTCGGACGGACGACTGCCAATTGAGACTTGCTGGAAGAGCCAGGTGGTCACAAGTGGTTCGTTGTAGCGTTAGGTGGTTTTGGAATTTATACGGCGGATGAATTTTGATTTTCATTGGTTCATTTTATTATTATCATTAGGTTATTATCTTGATCAGGA
Organism: Thysanoteuthis rhombus; assembly: GCA_963457665.1. Classification (NCBI taxonomy): domain Eukaryota; kingdom Metazoa; phylum Mollusca; class Cephalopoda; order Oegopsida; family Thysanoteuthidae; genus Thysanoteuthis; species Thysanoteuthis major. Next base: position 38,601,205 of record OY735222.1, read on the forward strand.
ACGAGCTTTTTTCAGCGACTAGCGAAACAGGAAAATATATAGAAATAACGTAATAGATAAGACAGTACTATAACGCGCTTCCACAAATAATCATTGATTAGAACATTAAATGAAAGTAAACTTGAATTCCTGGACCATATCATCAGAATGAGAAAAATAGAATGCCTTACATAACAAAGACGTGTACCCGGGAAAAATGGAAGAGGAAGAAGAAAAAAGATAGGTGATGTCAAAGAACTAACAATTCAAACTTTACTAGACATCATTGACACTGGGTCGTTCCACTTGAAAAGTCATGACCATGAAAATGTGCAATATGCAGGTCACTTTAGGTAAAAGTATAAAGTCACTAAAGAAGAAAAAGAATTCACAAGTCAGGCTGTTGCAGAGTCAGACTTCAATCCTTCTGCTATTCCAACTGAAGATGATTTCTGCAAATTTTGTATTAAGTACATAATGGATAAAATTTCATAAAAAGAGACACGACTGCGCATCAGTTGTTAGTGATTTCGAATCATTGTAGGGGAATGTTGATTTTTAATCCATCAAATTTGGCGAGTGTTCTTCTCGCTCTTGATACGATAGAAAAACTAATTCAACTCCAGGTTTGGACTAGACTTAGACAAAAAGAGAAAAACCCGATATTCGTTTTCATCATTTCATATTGGACCTTCCAACTTTTCTTTGGACAATATAAACTCCTTCCGTTATCAATGTGGACTCAATGATACAATCTACGACCCTCTTCAGGTGTAAAAAGGTCGTGGAATGAATCGGCCGAAATGTCACTTTTCTACAACAAAGATGAGAAAAAAAGATCAGATTGTCTGAACAAAAGTTGGTATGTTGATGACTCTTCTCAAAGTTACAGTCAATACATGTACAGTGACCCCTTGCTATTCACAGGTTTTCTATTCTCAGTTTCCATGATTCACCGTTTAGTCATGAATGATTTAATGGGAATATTCTCTTGAGCTCAGGAATTTTTTCCACATATATCAATGGTAACTGTCTCTCGCTTTGCGCCATTTTGGATAACGAAAAATTTCAATGGGAGCGTTCTACTTTTCGATAGTGGAGGAAAGCTCTGTTTTTGTTGTTTTCATCTCATCATTCAAGACATACGTTCTTCGATCTCATAATGAAGCTCAATACTTTTTTTCACGTAAGTTAATGGTAATTGTTTTTTTTTTTTCGCTTTACGCCATTTCGACTTACAAAAGATTTCAAAAAATTCGGAACATCCTACTCTGGGACAAACCTGTACCAATATATCTGATTTCCCAGCTTTTTTCATTACTACATTTCAGGTTTATATATCCTTTAGTCTTCCAATGAAGTTAATTTTTTCCTCATGAATTAATGGTTATTGTTTCTTCACTCAACACCATTTCGGTCTAGGAAAAGTTTTCTTGGGAACGCTCTACTTTTGTTTAGAGGCCGAGGGCTATACTGTCGTTTTGTTGCTCTTTTATCACTTCATTCAAGGCATATATATTCTTAAACCTTCAAATAAAAGGTTTCAGTTCATTCTGTAATGCGATACGCAATTTCGCGCGAAATTCTTTCTGCGTAACTTTCCTGTGCAAGGAGGACTTTCGTGTTCGTCGACCAAGAAGACTTTTAAGAACTCTTAGAAGCCAGATGAATTTTTCAGCTTTAAAAATAAATACCCTTGTCCTCAGTGTTTATGATCTGACATTTGTGGTCCTTGCAATCTGCCTGAATCACTAGTTAGAAATATCATTTAGGTTTTTCTAGTTGTTATTGACCGTGAAATCAGCCTTTAGGAAACCAATAAAAAAATATATGCAACCAACGCCTTGTTTCGAGCAAACTCTCCATTAAACGTCTCTTTTACATTCTGTATTTGAGGGTTGATCAATAAGTCTATACCTTCATGATGAAAAAAAACAAAAAAAAACCGTACATTTCACACAACAAATATCTATTTACCCACATTATCGCCTTCCTCTGGAATGCACTTATATTCAATGGTGAATACTGATCACATAACATTATTCGTTGAATTTTTCAGACAGAAATTAAACTAATACATATGCGTCAAGCTACGGACTTATTGACCCCCTTTTGTGTTGAGTATCATTCCTTAACTTCGGTTTGGATCAGCTGGCGAGGTTGCGTAACTATACGGGCTATAAATTACCTACCTGAAAAAGTGAGGATGAGAATTTATTCCCAACCTTTGTGAGGTGGGCAATTTCTGAGCTCTATCGACTATGTGTCGAACTCTTATGAAAATGCAACTGTGTGTCGGGCGTTAACGTTAAATCTCGTATACTGCGGCAGCAGTATGCAACATTGAAATACATCTTTTCAGAAAGAATACAACACTAGATATATTTGGTTGAGCTCAAATGCAGGAGTCTTGTCTGGTGACGACAAAATTGCCTGTGGTTTTCAAGGTTTTCTTTTTATAAAAAAGATAAACCATTTCAATTGCAAAGGTCTGTAATGTTATTCAGCAGCATGAAACCTACACACGATATTTGTTAACTTAGAAGTGTATGTCTATGTTAGTAAAGAGTGAAATTGATATGGCTGCCTAAGAGCTTATTTTAAGATTGTCTATTGTACCAATTTACAACTTGGATCAAAATCATCAAGAGCATCCCGTAGAATACGTACGGCATTCGATTTGAGTGAAATTAGTGACCGTACTGTTCAAAATTGTTCCAAGAAGTTTCCAACAGGAAATGAATCATTGAGATATGCACTGCGTAAAGGTTGACCGCAAATTATTGATGAACAACTGAGATCTTGTGGTGAATTTATTTCTCTTCAGACGTGTCAGATGATCAAGAGCAATGAAATTTTATACCTGTGCTTGCAACAGGAAACGGTGCATGATTGGAAAATTGTTGTCCTACGAACTCAGTAAATAGAACAAATAAAAAAAGACCGGTTGCTGCCGGGTCAAACTTTACTCTCTTCTATTTCAATGATTACCTTTGTATTGTATATATGTTAAAAATTATAAAATAAGTACTTTTTGGTAAAAATATATTAATTCATTGGAGTGAATCAATCTCCTGCATATCAGTATAAATAATTTTCGTTAATATCTATGACTTGTCAATTTAGCTCAGCAAGCGAGATAGACACCTGGCAATCAGTTGGCCATGAATTCAAATCACGATGGGGGAATGTGGGTTTTAAGCATCGGTTTACACTCCTCATTTTTATTGGGATAGTTCTTCTTGTTCTTGTGGTGAGAAAACAAAATCAACTTTAGGCTTTGTACTTGAGTTTGACAAAAATGCACGAAGTTTTTCCGTTGCCAAATGAAATTAGTTCTCCTGGGTATGTACTGGTTTCCGTCTTGTGTTGAGATGTACCATTGGTTTCATTAAACGTTGATAACTCGATAAACTAATATTAGCGTTTTCTTCCACTTCACGGACTTTTCATCGTAATTCCGTGTCTGTTATCTTAATCCCTTTCCATTCTTAGGCTATCCGTCTATTGTGTATTCAAACTCGTGGATCTGGGTGGTCATTACCTGAGGTATTGACAAACTCATGGCCTCCTAATGCCCCCTTTTTACCTTGTTTATTCATTTTTCGGAAAAGAACGAGAACTGTACGTGAACGTGTAGTCTTTCATTTGGAAAGAAGTATTTCATTCGTACAGTGTCGGTAGGGATGAGACTCGGTTAAACAATCAAATAAAAAGCTTGCTTCACAAACGAAATAAACTCCGACAAAAACTGTAAAAACCCGTCGAGGGCGAGGACTACAATAGACTGACAACAGATCCGCAAACTGCGACAATGGGTTTGAAATGACATCTTTTACTCGTTAAAATGAAAAAAAAAAAGATGAAAAACTTGCCTGTGGTCTGAAGAGAAAACAAAGGTATAAAGCTTGTTTATTCTTATCAAATAGTTTTGATAAATGATTCATTTAGTTCTTGATACAAATGAGTAATATTCACAATGCTATGTATCATCAGCAGCAGTGGTAGCCATTTCAGGTCCACTACAGGACAAAGGCCGCTCACAACCTCCAATGAAGATCGTATGATCAGATTTGGTTTTAAGAAGATAGTGGCAAATGGAGCTCATTTGTTGCCATTTTTTTCTGGTGAGCTTGATTCAGAGTTGTCCTTTCCTTAGACTGGTTGCCTTGTGAGGCTATAGAATCAAATCTGTTCCGCTATTTTTCTCATACCAAGGTAAGGAGAGATGGTATGGGCATTAATGCGTAGTGACGTAAATAGCCTCAACCGGATTTTACGCCCGATTAACAGATTCCATTGTTCACGCCATTAATCGGCACGTCATGCGAACACCCATACAATTATATATATATAAAGATAGATATAGATATAGATAATGAAGAAATGTATATATGACAAAATGATTATAAATTATATTATATTGAAAGTTTCATTTGAAATGATTTCCTGTTATTACATGGTGAATATATCATCTAGCCTAGACAACGTGAATAGAATGAATATATATATATATATATATATATATATATATATATATACAAATATATGCAGAGCATCTGGGTAGGTAAGGTGTGCAGTTCCCGCCCTAATCATGAGCATAGTTCTCCTGTGCCTCTCAAATTCAGGATATGAACATGTAGGGATGTCAGTCAACTTTGTGTCGTTGGAAACTTCAACTCATATTCTAGGAAAAAAGGCAGTAGGAATTCTGCCTTTGATAGATGAAATGAACATCGGAGATATTTTGTAGTCGCAATAGAGGAAATGAGGAATTTATTTTGCCGTCTGCATGTGTTATAATGGTTAATTTCTATGATATTTCAAAATTTAATCCTGAAAATGATACAAAACGTCTTTCCATTTATATAGAAAACGGGGTTATTTGTTTTTGAAATTTGTCTTTACATTAAAAAAAAGAAAGGAAAGACACCTAGAAAACCAATTACAAAAACTCTCTGTCTGAAATATACACTCACGTTTTAGAAATCTACAAATAACGAAATTTGCTATAATTTTCCGTACGTATGAATCCCACCGTATTTCAAGGAAGAAATATCAGAGGAAACTGAAAGTTGTTTATACCATGACAGATACATAATATAATTTTTTTTAATGAAATTATTCTGATGAAGGTTAATTAATGATCTGAATCTGAAACATTTAAAACCGTAAAATATCTAAAATCCATAATTTTGATCAAACGTTGATGTCAAGGGGAGGTAATCAATGGACCATAACGAAGCTATTATTTACTTAATCTCAAACTACTGCTATTTTAGTTCCGGTTTTCTTTCTCTTCTTACATTGTCCTTAATTTGGAGAGAAATATCGACGAGCATATTTTTCAGGTTTCGAATTTAGTCAGAAGACAATAAATGCAATGTGAGAACGTATTATGTAGATACTAATTGAGAACTCGGATGAATAGTATTTGGTAATTGACAGCTTAGAATTTAATCGTTTGGACAACGATGCCATTTATCAACCCTGATCAATGTAACGAAGCCAAAGGAGGAAAAGTATTGAGAAAGGTGTAAAAATGATTGATTGATAGTTCTTACCGTTATCATACCCACCTGGTGTAGAGGTTTGCAGCGATTGGCAAAGTGAGATTCCAGGTGAATAGGAACTTGCTGATCAAACAAATTTATATTTTGAAGATGATTTCTGACCAGATGAACGCAGATATGATGCCCCTGGAATAGCTCTGTGTAGTCTAGACTAGTAGGATCATAGTTTATCCTGAGATCAAGTAAAGATTTCTTTATATGTCTTCGCAACTATTGGTGTGAGGACTAGAGAGATTTTTAGGAAGTTCCTGTACCACACGTTCGCGTATGAGGTTCCCTATGTTAAAAAAAACCTTGTTGCACATCTTGTTCTCGTAGGGGTCTGGGTAAATTGGAGCAAGGCTGTTCTTCTAGAATGAGGCCTATCCATTGCATTCCGAGACTCAACCATTGCACTGCCATAGCATCAAATGTGAGCAACCTTGACTCAATATTTCTAAATGTGGGGTCTGCGTACACACTCACACCTTATATCAAGGTGTGCCAATCTAAACCAGGGAAATAAAAAAAAATTATAACCTTGCAACCTGGAGCAGTAGTTAGCAAACTAATATAATAGGTCATTACCACTGTAGTGAGTTCAGTCTCTAGTGGGTGTCTTAAAATTGTCGTCTTGGGCTTTTTCTCTGGTGCAGTGCTTAGCAAACTAATCGTACAAGTCCATTATTATTGTAATGAGTTCGATCTTACTGATTGCTCCAGAATTATGACCTTATACCGTACTAAGCTAAACCCATTGAATATTAATACCGGATCGCATTCCATTATAAATTTCTTTTCACTTCTGCCCACAAAGTTGGAATAGGTATAAGCTTCCACATCTATCTATCTATCTCTCTATCAATATATCTGTTTGTCCAAACAGCATATCCAAAATTTGTTGAATTTTGATGCAGATCCAGGAGTTTTTTTTCAGATTGAGAGATATCTTTCATTTTCACCGTAAAATCATATGTGTTCACTCATATTTGTCTACACAATATCTCCAAAAGTTTTCAATTAATTTCTGTGATATCTTATGGGAATAAGAAATAATTCTGAATAATTGAATGTTCGAGAAGACGGAGAGATTTTTTTTATTGATTGAAGCAATCATACAAAATTCGAAACTTGTGCTGATACATTCACCCAGTCTTAGCCCTATAGGAACTGAATTTCATTCAGGGTATGCACTCTCTGAGTGACTACAAGTTTAGCTCTGCCAACAAAGTTCGGAGGGGCATTTGTATTCACTCGTCTGTCCCTCTGTCTGTCCACACGGTATCTCAAAAAGTTCTCAATGAATATCATTGACATTTCGTGATGGGCTACTAAACAATGGATGTAATTTTTGGTCGGATCCATCAAGAGATATTTTTTTCTGCGGGAAAAGAGGTTAAAAACGAACACCTAATGAAAAGATGAATTTAAATTTCGAGGAAAGTAGCTCAATATTAGTGCATTTAAAATCGCATTTGTTGTTTTTCAATTTTTAATCACCATCCAGTTTCAGCTAATGTGTGACTTGGGCTGAGGCATTCGCTCTCTGAGTGCTTTCTGGTTTAACTTGAGATCAATGCCCCAAACCAGTTTAACAGAACTGAAGGGTTAGTTGTGTGTCATTTATTTCGGATGCACGAATCAATTGTGGAATCGGAGACATCCTTCTGAATGTGTCATTCATGAAATACATGCGTGACGAGTGAATCGAAGCAGAAGTCAGATTTAAATTATGAAACGCCAACCGGAAGACGGAAACGCGTCACTACGACACGGCTGAATGGGTGGATACATTGAGCAGGTAGGCAAGATATCTATTCAGCATTATCTAGGGTTGCTTTATTTGAAGATTCAGAAATGAGGATGTCCCCGAAGACATCCTGCTCCTACTCGGCACACACTTTTGAGCTTGAAGCAGCTATAATAATCAATTTTGTGGGCTTTTGAATGATTGAAAAAAAATCTTTCCGGATGGAAATGTCGAGACTTAAATGGAGGATCTGTCCGGAAAATACAGATGTATAGCAATCCTTCGTAAAACGCCCCTTTTCTCAAGAGACAACCCTTTATCGAGTACGGAGGTCGGTGAGTTCCGGTTTATGCTGCATTGGTCAGCTTAGTGATCCTTGCAACCCCAAGTCTGGTCAAGACTGGGACTTTATTCCTTCAATTTCTATGATCATCCCTTTGGCTGAGCGCACATGAAAGCTTCTCCTAATGAAGAGTTCTCTATTCTACACGCTTTTATCCGGCATCAAAATCATGTGTGTGAGACAGACGTGCTTACCATTGCACTATCTAAGCATCACCTTTCCTTTTTTTTTGATGATATGCAACCCTTTCTAAGGTGCTCGGTCTATTGAACCCACTGGTTTTGCTGTTTAGTACAACATTTCAGCCGATCCATTCCACAGCCTTCGTCAGGTGTGCAGTTAGCAATGGTAAAATGGCAGTTTCTTCTCCCAATAAATAGGTAACGAGCAAAAAAGAAATGTTAGCTTCTATATCGACCAGTTTGTTTCATTCCCAATAACATAATTCCAGCCACATCTGCAATACCGTCCTTAGCAACGTATATAGTACAAGGGATTAGATATTTATACACATGGATGCGCTCCTATACCCTTCCCTGCTTACCAAAGAAATCCACACTTCCCTGAAATCTTCAGCCATAGTCAATAGGAAGCGTGTTAGTCTTTTTTGATAAGTTTGATTATTTGTTTATTCATGTAGACTTGTGGGTCGTTGGGCTGCAAAAACTCCTCTGCAGTTTCAGTAGCTAGTAGGGATACCCGGGATGGAGCTGGTAGCTGTTAACACTGAACACTTCTCCTTCACCCAGGCTTGGGACCAGTTATGCTGACTGCCAAAACATAATTTTTTTCTGTTATGGTAATCATTTCTTAGATCAGTGACGATAAACCCTTTGAGCACGATGCGTCGAAATTTTAATTTAAAAAAAATATAATCCTGTTGTTGAAATGTCACTTACATGTATAAATCTACGTAGATTTTAGTTTTTCGTAAATGCTTCTAGATAAGCAGCCTATTTTTCCAATATATCTATAAAACTAGAAGTTTAGTAAAATATAAGTTGAAATTTCAATATATACTTATAAAATTGGGGGCTCGATGGAATATAAGATGAAGATTCAATATATATCTATACAACTAGGATAAAGAATAAGCTTTCAGCGAGACACGAATTCTAGGGCTTTGAACATCGGGCCATCGCTTTACGGTAGCAAGCCAGCAGTGTTGATCGGAAATAAGAAGTAAGCTCTCAGTGAGATTTGATATATTTGCTCGCTACCGTAGAGTGACGGCCTGAGTTGAAGTTGTGATGGAAACAACTTGAACAAGCTTGGCTACGCTAGGGTCAAAGACTTTCGCTTCATTAAAATCTAAAAAGTAAACAAGACAGAATTTATATCTCTGGACAATAATATTCCAAAACTACATTTAAACTCCCTTAAAAGTTCGAAATTTACAAATAAAAGAATAAAACAAATACAAACTTTGAAACAAACAAAATAGTACAAGGAACATACTCTTAAAATCAATCATCTTTTTCTCAAATCTATCAGTTGTCTCGCCCAGGAATGGATATGCGAACATTAATTTAGTGTTTGGTTGGTGAAATAAAATATATTCTGTTCTATTCTATTCATAGTAGCGAAAGAATCTGACACAGTCATTTTTGCTGTTTGAAGTGTCGTCAGTTATTGTGTACGTCATAGTTTTGAGTGTATGACTCATCCTATTTTTGGTGAGGCAATCTTGTTACGATACACCAACTGTAGAGTTTGACAAAATTAAGTTGAAGGTAAATTGTAGTCAAAATTGATACAATTGGGTTACAATGCTTCATCTAATAATAGAAAATAAACATTAAAATAATGGTTGATTTTGTTTATGTCAAACTGGCCAAGGTGAGAGATATGTTAATAGCGAGTGTTCGGGCGCATGAGAAAATGATTTGAAATGTCTAAACATCCCCCGTGAATGACAAAACGAGGAGCCTCTATCGGAAGTGGGCATCTGGCGGAAAACATTTGTTTGACATTTATTACAGGAAGGAGGTCAGAAAGAGGAGGTTGAATTGGGGAAGTTCAGAAAGCAGTTAAAAGCGGTTTCATTATTTTGAGGCTATTCGCTTTTTTCTTTTTTTTTCTTTCTATTTTTGTCTTCGCAGGATATGGCCACCATTCCGATATACCTTTTGGGATGAGAAGCCAATTTTGTCGATCACCTTGTTCCTTAAACGACTGCAGAAATTTACTTATAAATAGTTTTATTTACTTGGCATTTTTATGCGAAAAGAGTTGTATCTTATATCAGGTAGCCTCAGAAGTTCATGGTGATACTCGGGAAGACGCTTCGCGCGAAGTCGCTATGATTGACTTGAGTTTAACTTCGTGAACCCATCTCTCGCGTTTGATTCAGAAATATTGAACAGCCGTGGCCATCAAAACCATTTTTTGCGTTTATGTATTTGTTTATGAGTTTTTCTGTGTGTTTCAGCGCTCCTGGTCATAACCTTTTGTCAATAGACATGAAAATTGGCATTTCATCCATTATATCCATTATATCCGTCCTAAAAATGTTTCTTATTATTTCTATTCTTTGAAAAAAAAAAGCTTTTCCGAACTTATAAAGGACTTATTCTGACGGGTTTATTAATAACATCTAGATTCTCCAGAATCTAGATGGTTCTAAATGTTTTTTCAAAACTCATTTTTGGATGTTTTCCAGTGGAAAATGCCACTGAACTCTTGAATTGAATTCATTTTGACCATATTTATTCATCGATGGAATTTTTGATAAGACTTCAAACTCTGACGCTACGGTTGTTCTTTTATTGAAAACGATGGCGAGAATAAATTCATATATTTAAAGACTCTTATTAAAGAAGAGGGGGTGGAGTTGCGAGACGGAAAACGAAATCGAGTTTCAGTCGAGGATGTTTACGTTCACTTTGCACTAATACTCTTGGGAAAAGCATGATTCCACTTCGCTCCCCTCCCCAGCTACAAACTGATTTTCTTTCAGCGTATGCGCTTTCTGAGTGCCTCTTACCTCTGCCAATAAAGTTAGGAGAGGTATTTGTATTCACTCATAAGCAAATACACAAACCTATGCACATATAAGAGAAAGGATAGAACCTTCCACCATCTTTAATGGCTAAAGAGGTTCAATATCTCTAAATCAAATGAGAGAGATGGGTTCTTGAAGTGAGGTTGTAGCCCTTTAATCCAGTAAGTTCATCTAAGACATTGGTGGCGAACCTATGACACGCGTGCCAGAAGTGACATGCCGTGAGTTTTCAGGTGACACACAATGAGCTTTAAGAAAAAAAAATCTGTTTTAATTTCATTTTTTAAAAGTTTAATTCTCCCGAAAGAGCATTTACTGATCATGCTACCCGGGGTAGAAACTTGGAATTCTGATCGTGTATACATGAGGGATATTTCGAGCTTTCTTATGTGGACACAGAACATGATTTTACGAGGTTTTATCCTGACGTTCGATGAACTTGAGAAGTGAAACGGCTTTGTGAAAGAAGGAGAATGAGATTCTTTACTTCCTGGTGGAGGAATTCCAAGAAACGCGTGAAATTTCTGTCAAGACGCGAAAAGAACTGATTAACTTGACAGAGTAACACGTTGATCGAGCTATTCAAATTCCAAGAACTTTTGGGAAGCTCCACATATTATGTTGAGATTTTCAAGATATTTTCCGTGCGCACACATAAACACTCACATAAGTATGCACGCATATAGACGTGGGTACACGCCCCTCTATATATGTACACAATATAAACATGTTTACTAGCACACTTAAAGATACGCACAAATGCTCAAACACCACTGATTTACGGTGTTTTGTATTTTGGGATGTGCTGTCTGCTACGGATGTACAAAAACAGCTTTTTGGCAAAATATAGGGAAGGTGGTCCCGTTTGTAGGAATTAGAGAATTACAGGGGAAACAGAATTTGGATTAGACACTCTTGTCAGCGGATTATACTGTCTAATCCAAATTTTGTTTTTCTTTCATTAATTCTCTTATTTATATTTCTTCGTCGGTTGTAACAGCGGATGAGTGCAGGAATGTAACTTTACAATTTACAATCGAGACAACCTTCCACACATTGTACCGAAGAGGCTTTCACTGCCCATTGCATTTTACAGACACAAAAATATTTTTATGTTTTTGTGCATCCGTAGCGCATAGCGCACCCAAGATACAGAGCACTATGCACCACTGTCTCATATATATATATATATATATATATATATATATATATATATATATATATATATATATATATCCATACACTCAAGTACATACATACGTATGCATACCACAAATACGTATAAAACTGCCCACTGACATAGACGCACGCATACACGCGCTACCATACATCCATGTCTAAACACAACGATACGCATACACACGTATACATCTTTAGACTACAGACTTATTGACGAAACTACCGATACACACACACACGTATATATATATATATATATATGTATATATATATATATATGTATATATATATATATATAGAGAGAGAGAGACAGACTGACAGACAGACAGACAGAGACAGAGAGACACAGAGACAGAGACAGAGACAGAGACAGAGAGAGGGGAGTTGCCAGCCACACACCTATCTTTTCTTCCAGGACTTGGGATTCTTCGAGGCTATCTTTATATGACTAAAAAGCTCCAACTGCCCAGCTATGTAATCTGTTTGAGAGACGTAGATTCATGCCTTTGCTCAATGTCATTAGTGCGAAGAAACGGTGACGATAATCGTAACATCACTTTCATGACCTTCCCGTATAGATTTTTTTTTAAATCGTCACGTTCATGCCCATTAAAGCCCTAGATAGAGACAGGCGGAAGGAAAGTTGGAGTAAATAGAAACCTCCCGTGTCATCGATATAAATCTGTGTCTTGCAATAGTTCCATTGATTTAAACAATCGCTACAAGACGACGATTCACGAAGTCAATTCAGTTTAAATTAACGGAACAATACTTTTGTTATAACAACTGCTGATATAAGTAATTGAAATAATGATGTCAGCAACAAAAAAGTATAATTTACACACATGTCCCAACCTCCAAAAATGTATTTCTAACATCTCAAGGATGATCAGGTAAGGAAAGTTGAAATTGTTTTCTTGCTAAAGTTGGATTAGTCATTTTGGAGATATTTAGGTCGCTGACTTCTTTTGACTTACTTTTCCATAGAAGTGTCACTGTCGCTTGTTAATAGTTTTTAGATTAGAAACCGTCAACAAAAACTGTCCTCATAGGTTTCGTCAGTTTTCAAGTTAGCCTGGTTGGCTGGCTTTATGTACAAATGTGACCCTGAGAAAGTTTTCAGCAAATTAGTTTTTGAAAATTAGCCCCAAAAATATATTGGGTTTTGCGGGGAGGGGTGATTTACAATTTTGTGTCAGCTTTTGGGGGACTGTAGACCTGAACTGTCACCAAAATCGTCAATGTTGGTTTCTTCAGTTTTTAAAAGAGGGGTCAGGCTGGTTATTTATGTATCTCTACATGTATTACGCATACTGGCTGCACCAATGGAGCTAAAGGGCTGAAAATTTCAACATTTACTCCTTATTACGGCTAAAAACGTTTTTTTGTTTCTTGACACTCCCGTAGCCTTTTAGTGGGGGGTTCAATCTGTAATGTAAGTTAATGCTAAATTGGCCCCTTAGTTGATGCCCGGCAGCATTCGAGCTTTTTTGTTGTTGAAATTTTAGACTTTTTGACGGATCACTGCCCAACCAAAGGTAAGAAAAGAAACTTCATTGATCATCCCCTTTTTTCCAATTTTCCAATTGATCAACCCTAACATGACATGCTGCCAAAAGACGTCGGTCAGGTGACAGTTTCTGGCGAGTTACTAACCAGTCCTGTATTCTCAGTATGTTTTGTAAATCGATTTCTTTCAATCGATGCCGTCAGGAAAAAAAAATGTGTCACTGACCGAGGACAGTAGTGAGTCACAGTTGCACGAACTGTTACGGAGTCCCTCAAATGGAGGGAAGATCCCGAAAGCTTCCCATAGTCATCTGCCCTTCCCACACTCTTGAGCTCTTGTCAGTGCCGGGATTTTCTGCACCGCAACCCCACCATCACGTCATATCTTTTTTCCTTTTTCTTTTGGCTATATGCTGGTTCAGTATAATGCTTCCAAAACGGCGCATGTCTCCTGTTACACAAAAACAAACCCCTCCATTTTGCGCCTGTTTGTTTATTTGGCTCCTTTATCACGTCTGCATTAGTAGATGGCCTCCCCATAGTGATGAGTCTCATGTTAAGCAAACATTTGGCATAACACTTAATGCGATTCCATAAGCTCTCGATCAATGCTCCAGCACCACGGCTGAAAAGGAAGAATAATGATGGTGAGCAAATATATGTATACGTACCAGGGGGGCGTCTCCGCGGAACTGTACTTTTCTATTGCCACAATTTGTTTCCCGCCAAGAAAACAAGGTCATATTTGAGTTGTAGTGATATTTAGTCCTATTATGAAACCATGACGAATGCTTCGGTGCGGAGTTGTACGGACTGACACGTCTATTGTGTCAAAGCATTGATATCTTGATCTTGTTGATTGAATGACTTTTGCTAAGCACGATCGATGATCAGATAAGTCGGTCTTTGAAAATTCGTTCTGGAAAATTCGGTCTATTTTTGATAACATTCAAGACCGAGCTTTCTGAGACCAACTGATTTTAGACCGAATTTTCTCATTTCTAGATGACTTTCTTTGCTAAAACTTCATATCATGATGATCTTTCACAATGGGTTCTGTCCTTTTTTTTAAATATATATATATGTGAGTGCGTTTCTGTTTTTGCGTTATTGTTAGTGCATTCCAGCGCTCCTGGCTATACCGTTTCGTCTGTAGTCTTGAAAATTGGCATCAGTACTCAACTAAAGCCCTTTTTAAAATAGTTTTTTTACTGATTTTTTACATGAAAAAAGCTTTTCTGACCTTTTGGGACCTTATTTTGAATGGGTATAATTTATTTATAACAGATTATTCCAGGTGGATTTTCTTACTTTATTTGAGATGTACTCCAATGGAAAACGCTAGTGATGTCATAAATAGAATTCATTCTGACCATATTTATTCTTCGATGGAATGTTTTTTTGCATGACTTAAAATCTTGACGCAACGGTTGTTCAGTTATTGACTTCGATGATGATTCTTACTTTTTTTAGTTCCATTTTTCTAGCATCAATATTTCCTTAATGACATTCCATTAATTTCCATCCTTTCAATTTCTTTAAGAAAATAATATATCCACAGTTTTTGAGAACAAATTTTACCATGACTAAATTTTCTGAGATTGATTTTTTCAAGTTGTAGTACGATAATTATCCTAAGAATCAACCAATAGGAAATTTTCAAATACAAGATATCTCGCGAAAATCTTTTTCGTTCGGTATTTTCTTTTTCTGGTAATGGATCGGATTTTGTGATACAAGGTGATGCGTAGATAGTAATGAAGGCAGTGAAAGCAAAGACTGTCCTGGACGGTCAGCTGACTTGATATCTCACGAGATATTTCTTCGTCGTGAGCCTTCTCATTCTGGTTGTGAATTGGACAGTGAATGAGACAATTCATAATTGGCGATGAAGGCGGTTGGTACAGTGAGCGCCCCGGGTAGCTGACGAAGATATCTCGCAAGACATTTGGGGGCCGGGGTTCTTTTTACTCTTCAGTGAATCAGATAGGGATTCAAGATTGTCAATTGGTGGAATTCCGAAAATATCTTCGTTGGAAAATTTTTTGCTTGTTAGTTTTAATAGTAGAAGATTCAAAATATCCTCCACTAAATTCATAGCAGGTGATTGACCAGGCCATGTATGATAAGATTTCAAAGCCCCTTCCTCTCAACCTGGAATCGGCAGATATAACAGCATAGCAAGGATTATCACCCTGCTGGGAGAAAACATTTTCATCCAAATAGTCCCTGGGCAGTGGGAAGTGATCCACCACCAGGGATGTATTCTGAATTGAGCTCAATTGGCGCAGTGTTGAGGGCTTACGAAAAAATTGAGGCATAAGAGAAGTCTTGGGCCTACTAAAAGAATATTTCAAATCATTTTGTTCGGGGTCATTTTTTTTATTTTCTTCCAAAGAGTTATTTTAAGAAATCTAAATATAATAAAATTATAAAAACATAAGAATAAAAATATAAAATTCAACTGTAAACACATACTAAAAATCAAAATATATTAAATGCAAACTTATTTTATTTATTCTAAATTAGAATTAAAAAAATCACACTTATGTATTCATGAGCATAGCTATGTTTATATATATATATATATATATATATATATATATATATATATATATATATATATATATATAAATATAATTCAAAATAAAAATAATATATATATATATACATATATATTTATATATAATTCAAAATAAAAATAATATATACATATATATATATAAAATTCAAAATAAAAACAATATATATATATATATATATATATATATATATACATATAATTCAAAATAAAAACAATACAAAACCGTTGCATAACAATTTATTTTTCACAATGGAACAAAACTTACAGTACAGTAAACAGTACGGCACCAGTATCACCTTGCATGAAAGAATCTGACATCAGATTGAATACTCGAAGACTCCAAATCCGATAAAGGGACAGTCAGTCAGTCAGTATTACTACACTGGGATGAGATACCAATAGAGTAGCTCATTACAAAATATCACCATAATTCATAATGCACAAAACTTACCCTATAACAGTGCACATTCTTTCATTTTCGTTTAATATCGAAATTGTTTTGAGGGTAAAATGCAAATACAACAATACACTATTTGCACCATGGTTCATGGTAAATCCGGTATTACAAAAAAACAAAACAAAAAAACTCTGTGGTGCCCCCCCCACACACACACACACCTTCGCTTGACGCCCTGGGCACGTGCTTATTTTGCTTAATGTTTAATCCAGGGCTGAAGGCACCTTTCAGGGGCATCGTTGACCAACTTAGATCTGTTCTCATCACTAAGGATCACTTGTGAAAACTAGTTTCGTCTTTGTAACTCTAGACAAAATGGCACCGGTTCTCGACATTTTTAAGACTCATGAGAGTTTTTTTTGACACACCTTTTGAACTGAAAACCCCTTTCAGACAATCTTGTAGTCAACGTTCAACCAGACACACAACTCTTTTGACAGTTCTAAATTCCTGGGTTGTTTGAGTGATAGTTGAGGTTAACGTAACGGTGCCACTTTGGCCAATCTCTTTCTCTCTCTATTTCTCCCTCCTCCTCTCTCTCTCTCTCTGACTATATATATATATATATATATATATATATATATATATATATATATATATATATATATATTTGTATGACTGTGATCATGTTTTTGTGCACGCCTGATAGTGGCAAAAGACGGGTAGGTAAGAAAAGAACTGACATCAGCAGCAGCAACCATTAATACAAGAAACTTAACTCCAGCGAGCATCAGCCTATTTATTTTTCTCAGATGAAGTATTGTAAACTTAACTCAGCCGTAAATCTACGACTCTATGTAAACAGCGCAGATCGGAAGTAAAGTATAAGCTCTCGGTGTAAATAATCTTTTTTTAACGTGTTGTGTTGCAAACGGAAACATGTATATTAAAGAGCATGTCACAAAGAATTGATAAATATTACGATATTAATCTACTAGGCGGAAATGGCAGTGCAGCTGTTGCTCTTGCAGTCGCATATGTATGAAATTATAATATAAGTGGAATTATGTGTTCTTATTCCGTGCTGTAGTTCGGGTTTACGGTCGACATTATGACAGATGAGCTCGAAGAAACGTCTCCCATCTACAACGCCACGACTAAGATTGAAAAATATACATTTTTGTCTTAGCTTGGGCTCAGCAACAGCTGTCGTAGTTGACGATTTAAATTTTCGCCCGAAAACGCGTTGGTTTGAGATCAGCAGCAGCTGTCGTATTTGACAATATGAATTATTTAATAAATCATAAGTGGATAAAGAATTAGATTAAAATAAAAGACAGTGTCGCACCGCTCGGACCAGTAAGTTATTATTTGCAACAAAAGTCTTTATTCTGCAATCCTGACTCTTCCAGCTTATTTTATTATTATTTATATATTTATGTTATGTATAATTCAAATTAAAATTTGGAGAACTCAGAATTATCAGAATATATTTGTTACTTACTTTTCTGTGAAATCTGAGAAAAATAGAATATATATATATATATATATATATATATATATATATATATATATATATATATATATATATATATATATTTGCAGAAAGTTGCCGGGATATTTTCTCTATTTCTCAATACCCAAATAACCCAAATACCTAATCTAGAGACTAATGTGGCTATTAGAGTAACTTTTCTCTTCAGGGAACTGCTTTTCTCAAATCAGTTACTGCTACCTTTACCCTTTAAAAAATGACCGCCATTCTAGCTGCAGAATAACGGACGCTAATGACGAACTAAACGAAACACTAACACTGACGATAAAGATACAAATCGTAGCCATATGAAAAAGCGATAATTTTATAACGGGAAAGGTAACGATTGCCTTTGAATCTGTTTTCTCTGTAGAATTCCAGTTGATGTTACAGTAACTGTCATAAAGAGGAGATAAAATTAATCCTCATGTAGAATCTAGTCGTTGAACACAACATACAAAGATCCCCAAAAGTATAAATATACAACGTATTGATAAGGTACTGTGATAAGTAAAAAAACATTGATTTGTTCTTCATCTGAATATTGCGCATCATAAATTCGTTCACGTACAACGGGAACAGTGTATCTGTATTGACGTTGCAAATCGTCATCGTAATTTCTTTTTAAGGTGCATCCAGAAATTTTGGTCTGATAAAGAACAAATTAATGGTGTTAATATTTGATCAATACGTTGAAAAGTTGATAACGATATACCGGAATTTGTATCTGGTCGGATATCCGGCGCCGGATTTAAAAAGGAAACGTATCCGATTTCACCGGATTTTGTGATATCTGGTAACCAGATTTCATGGAATCAGGCCTGTTTAGAGTGAAGGAAGAAGGAACGAAAGGGAGGAAGAATGGACGAAAGGAAGAAGGAGAGAAAGGAAATTAATTGAAGAAATAATGAAGTTGATCGTAAAATTAATATTGTAATTGTTTCGGTACCAGCGGGGGCGAACCTAATGATCTTCATTGGGGTGTGTCCATGAAGAAAAGGTGAGGAAATTCGAGATTTATACATGAACTATAATCCATTCCAAAAGGGGAGAAATTTGCTGACTGCCTTAGGGAAAGGGGGAGCAACAAATCCTAAATCAAAACACAATAAGAAAAACACAAATACAGCTTTTACGAGGTACTTTTTCAATGTTGTCAAGTATTTGATATTCATAGCTGAAACCATCTTTAAAATAGCGAAAAAAAAGCGTCTAGGTATTTCCGTTTCCAGCTAATGGCTTAAGATGCTATATGCATATCTATAGCACATTTATCAACTGCAATGACCATATGCTCAGAATCAAGAACAAATTATTAAAAATTGAACATTTGCTTTTATTAAACTTAGATTCATTTGACTATCGTGGATATGTTATCGGTTAAATTGGAAAAAGTAATCAGCTAGATGTAGCCGAAAAATGGCCAAATTAGCAGTCCAGTCGTAAGTGCGAGTTGTCCGTAAACCAGAGCGTTCGTATCACAGTGTACGAATTGCTTTCGTTTTTTAATTTTTTTGTTTTTGTTCTTATTGAAAGAAGTTGATTAATATAAAAATATACGTAAATGAATTAATTGATACGTTCAATGGTGTTCCCGTCTCTAATATTGTCCAGGTAATTATTTATTGCATTAGAAATAATAGTGAATAATAATTTTGGATAAACTTCATGATTTCAGGGCGTAAGTACATATTTTTTTTAATTAATTCATAAGTTGTTTCAACATGAGAATAACTTACAGTAGTAGGTTTTTGAAAAAAAATGAAAATCTGTGGGAGCATAAATCTGAAACTGCATTAGAGATCGAAAAATTCGAATTACCGTAAGACTGACATCATCAATGACAGAAAAATTACAGCTTGGAGGCCTGATATGGTCATTATCAATAAAGAATACAGTCATGCTATATTGATAGATATCTCATGCCCAACAGACAGGAATATTATGCGGAAAGGAAAGGAAAAATTTGAAAAAAATACAAAGCTCAAAGAAATGTAAAAATTATTAAAAAAATCGAATAAGTTGGTCCTAATTGTAATTAGATCTTATGGAGCAATTACTACAGACCTAAAAAAATCTTTCGCCTGAAACTGAATACCAATATATTCAAAAAATATTTTTAAAATGATATAATAGAACATGGCATAACAATACTGAAAATTTTCGATATATTGTATATCTTCGTCAGTCAAATTTCAAGAATAAAAAAAAACTTTCGTAAATGTTTACGGTGCAATCTGCAACGAAAACCGACATAGAATTCGAACGTCACACATCGAAGTTCAAATAATGTAGTGTTTTTAAAAATTTTTTTCAACTTTAAAAGCTGAAATGTGTGCTTTGTCAAAGAAAACGAAACACAACTTGAAAGCCACGCATTAATGTTACGAAAAACGTAGTGTATTTTAATTTTTTTGGTAAACAATTACCAAAGATTTTATCATGAATACGGACCGGACGGTAAACTTAATCTGTAGTACAGATAATCTATTCAATAATGTTATGTATGAATTATTGATTTATTGATAAATTTTGTTAGCTCGATAATCCGGTAACTGACCGGAGGTATGGTGCTGGTATCTGGAAAATTATTGTATGACTTTTGGGGGTCGTGTTTAATTACCGTAAGACGAAGGATTACCACTACCTCAAATTTAAGACGCTTATGGTAACATCAACCAGAATCCTATTCCCCACGATGTTCCTGTTTTTATGTAACAGTCAGCAAATATTCGGAGAAATCATTCTTGAAGAATGGATATAGATATTTTAGAATTGAAATTCTCCATATACTCCGGAGACTTTGAAGGACAACCTCTCCACACTATTACTTCCCACACTAGAACCGAAAATTCGGCTTTTTTACTGACATTAATCGATTGATATCGTTCAGTTTGAATTCTTGTGATTAAATCTGAAATAGCTGTAAATCTGACAATTGAATTAAAACTAAAAATGAATTATCATCAAAAATATTCTAAGAGACAAGTTTCAAGAAATTTTACTTGACTGTAGCAGTAACTGTATATAAGTGAATGTTCACGTTTATAGATTCAGTTTGCCTCTCTTTTTAATTTGCTTGCCTAACTTTTTAATTTGCTCGGAAAACAATACAGATCAATGATTCTGATCGTAGTGTGCACCCCTAAGAAGGGGGCATCTTGAAGACATAGGGGTACAATTTAGAATTCGGGAGTGAAGAACAGAAACCGCTCCGTAGCTCAAGCTGAGTCCTGTTGAAGACCCTACTGATAAATTCCCAATTATAGAATCTAACTTCATAATTGAAGAAATCTCTGTGTTAATGCTCTGTGATTACTTGACAACTGATCATTGTACCAAGTTGACGTTCACCAGATATTTTTAGTCAGCATACAAGGCATTGCAGTGTTGAAGTTGTTTTGATCAGGGATTCTCCAGTTTAATGAAAATGAATAAAAACAATTGATCATAGGTCTTTAATCTAAAATTGAAAATCTAAATGTAGTCATGAAATATCTAAATTTGTTACAGATCTAAATGTAGATATGAAATACCTTAATTGGCAGGAGGTCTAAATTTAGATATAAGATATCTAAATTAACAACAGAAGTAAGAATGAAAGAACTAAGTTACCGAAATAATTGGAATGGGCACTGCCCAAGTACTATTAATTCCAAATTATACAATAGTATTAATTCCTAATTACGCAATTATATTAATTAATAATTTCACCATAGATTTCATAGTAACAAATGCTTAGCTCATTAACTTTGTGAGGTGTAAAATCAATCAGGTAATTGCGTTGTTGTTACAAAAGTCCACACGATAGAAGGTTTACACAAATTTTAGTCAGATGGAGAGACTGGGGACGGTTGCAACAAGACTTATTCCTCCAATAAAGAAACACGCAAAATTAATAACACTCATACAGCACATGCTCAATTGAGCCATACTGAAGAGGACTGAAGACATATTCAACATCTGTTGCTGCATTTATTGAAAAGAAGAAGTGTTTTGAAGGTATGAAAGTGATCATTTCATGAACCGTATTTTCGTCATACTGTCCTGATTGCATGAAATAATCAAAACTTTGTTTGAATCATTGTTTTGTTGACTCCTAAGTGACATGCTTAAACATGTGTCAAAGTCAGTATATCTAGCTAGCACATGATGTTCTGTCATGGTTGATAGGGTTTGGGACTGTTGCAACATCATTTTGGGATATCAGCGTTTTTTTTTTAATCAGTTTTTACGAAATTTTTAAAAAGCTGCGTCATTTTGGGATGTCAGTGCTCTTTCCAGGAAACCCAAGTCGCAGTTCACATCCATTGGAGTGTGACAAAAAACTGTTTGTTTTTTTAAAGCAGTTTCAGTTTTGTACTATAAATACATTGAGATATGGGGAGATTGAATCCCTTACATGTACACGTTGACTCAAAGTAGGCCTATGTTTTCTTCACAAACAAAAATAACTCAATGACTGTTATTTGATTAATAGATAAAAAATACCATATCATCGTGTATAAATGGATACTACTACAATATTGAAAAAAAAAAGAGCTTATGTTCAAAATACGATGCTTTTTGAGGCAAAAAGCAAAAGTTGATGGTTGAAATTATTCATTAACGCGTTGCTACCTTCCCAATTAGTATTGTAACTGTTCCCAGGGTTGGGGTCAGTTGCAACCACTGACTACTTCCATTCAAGTAAATATTGTGAACAATATGTTTTATGTAATAATCTTTAAATGATATAGGTAATTAGCAGATAGATTTAACTTTAATTTCAAGTCCAAATAGTCTCTGAACAACTGAGAAAAAGCTCAAAAGAGTTGCAAATGTCTCTAGTTTCCTCTATCCCAAAGTTTATGTAACAGTATCTTATTTCCAAAGAATTTGTTCAATCATCATTTTTTTCTCCTCGATTCAAAACTCTAAATTTTGGCAAATTTCAGAATTATATAATGAATCTATACCTGTTTTAAAGTAGATTTGTTTTATTATAGTAGGGGTAACATCGAATATTTGGAGCCGTCAATGTGGGGCACGGAACATAAAAAGTCAAGAACCACTGGTATAGATATTGAAAAAAAATTAATTGCGCTTTTCCCAAGCAGGGGCTGGGGTTCCAGACTCCTTGGACCTCCCGCTGGATCTGCGGCTACTATTTATTGATGTCATGTCTGTAGACACAACGGGTGAATTGAATTCGTAGGGAGAAGGATGCGCCTTCAATTCAGGCCTGAGAGAGCTTATCGTTAAGCACAACTATCAAATAACCCACAAATCTTCCCAAGATGAAACCTAAAGAGATACATTATTCGACAACGACCCCCTCCTCTTTTTATTGCTCCCTATAGCCAACCGGTCGTCACAGCTATCTCACCTGAGTCGAGTGACCTGGGTTTTCACACTGCGGATTTGTATTGGTGTGTGTAAGGGACGTAGCATCACCTATTCTGGGTGTAGTCGACCAGATGACCCATTTTCCAAACAAATACCTAAGAACGTTTTTCACTCTAACCTTAATCTCTATAGCACCCTTCTTTGGGTCTGGGGGGTGCGCTACGCCCACTCCAACCTCGCCTGACACATACAAATAAGAGCATTAGCATCGGTTTTGTTCCATAGAATTCAAGCAAACTCTCGGAATTATTAGCGCCATTTAAAATCGTAATTACCAGCATAAAGGTCCGCATTAAGATAAAGCTCTATAATTATCTTTTCTATAAATGCTATCGGGAGATCAGTAACGCTACACTGTGCGTAAATTTCCATTGTTTTTACATTTGTCTTGTCAAAAGAAATACCTCCAAAATTAGTTTCACTTTAATCTTTTTAGCTATGGATACGCACTACACCTATGGGCACCGAAGCATTACTTACCCTTACTGATAAATGGAATCATTGTGACGTCACATTATATATTTATAATATTTATCATAATACCTTGGAGGTGACCTTAGTAAATATGTATTATACTGCCTCGGTGCAGTAGCATAGTAAGGATTCTCGGCGTTCGGGGGCAAAGACAGCGCCCAGGGGCAAAGGTAGCACCTAGGGGTAAATCATATGGATAAATGAAAAGACAGTGTATTACAGAGAAAAACAGGAATCAGAGATATCAAAGAATCCATCAGAAAACAAATGGCAATGGGTAGGACCTGTTGCAAAAATGTCAGATTATCTCTGGACATCACGATACAATGTCGATCCCCAGGTATCATATGCGAAACTGTAGCTGACAAAAAAATGAGATAGAAGGACGAACTTGACAAGTTCAGGAAGTAGTGGCTCTGCGATGCCAATGACCGAGAGGCCTAACGAATCCTGGGAGGGGATGATGATGATGATGATGATGATGGACCAGAGGAAATATAGCGCTTCTTCATACCTGTGCCCGTGGGTAACTGCTGCCTCTCAACGCCCTTTAGCTAATCATCTGCCTCGCTGTTGGGTAGTGATTACTAAGCTTGTCCAACATACTATTATTACTTAGAAGTGTGCCTGATCATCACTGGGTGCCCCCACTTTGATCGACTCATGGCCAAACCAAGCCAGGCATAATAAGTTCTATTTAGAATCTACCACGGTACGATGCTTAGTAAGATATTCACGCAGACTAATTCGTTAGTAATTGCTTTAGGTGATGAAAAAAAACAAACAAACAAACAAACAAAAAATTCATTTTTCTACATAATCTCCTTTATAGTCGATACACTCCAGTGGCGAATATTAATTATATAGATTATACAGTGAAAATTTTAGATAAAAATTCAGCTAATTACTACGTGTCATGCTACGGACCTACTCATCCACTCTCATATAAAATATAACCCCTCATAATATATATATATATATATATATATATATATATATATATATATATATATATATATATATATATATATATGTGTGTGTGTGTGTGTGTGTGTGTGTGTGTGTGTGTGTACATATATGTGTGTATGTGTGTGTGTGTATATATTTATGTGTGTGTGCATGTGTGTATATATGTGTGTGTGTGTGTGTATCAAGTTTTTTTCTTATCTTACTATTATTCAGAAAAATTCCGTCCATCAAACTCAAAAATGGCCAGAGCTATGACCACCAAATTTTCTGTGGTTATTAAGGGGACTCCCCCCCAAGCACAGTGACTTCGAAACAGGGGTCAGTGGAGCACTGGGGATCCCTCAAATAATGCTGTGGGTCTGCAGCTGTTATTCCTCTGAACCTGACACTGCTATTCATGGGGCAGTGAAACAACATCAATCATCACACATCTATCAATAAACATGATTATTGTACTCAGCCTTGTATCGTGTGTGATAATTCGAATACGTTGAATCTATTTAAATAGATATCATTTTTATAAGTCAAAAATTGCCTTTTGTTGTTCATCGATTAGTCTGAAAAGTAGATGCCAAAATAGGGGTCCACCAGGTTATTCCTTTTTTTTAGAAGGGGTCCTAGAGTTTTCAAACTTTGGAAACCACTGCAGTAGGTTTTTGCGAGTTAGTTTTTGAAACTTAACAAAAGTTCCAAGTGAGAAGTGGGGATCAGTTTTCAATGAAAGTCTATACTAAATTGGTCCCTAATTTGTGTCCAGTACTATTCCTGCACACTAAGCAATTTACTATCGTACTATAATTCACTAAACGTCATAGGAAGTAGTGGCAGACGATCTGTTAGCAGAGCAGAAAATAGACTCAGCGACTTCCCAAAGAACCCTGTCTTTTATTAACATTAACCCCCTTTATTTCTATTGATGTTCGGACCATCCTCATCTTGTCCACCTGGACACATAGCGCACTGGTTACAGCATCAGACAAATTACTGTAAAGTAATCTGACGGTTCTAGGTTCGCGTGTGAGACAATATAACAATACTACTAATGCTAAAAGGGGAGTACGGTCAAAATACCCCCGTCGGATAAATAAAGGGTTCGGTTCGTTACTTCCCCAAATCTACCAGATGATACCTGACGAAGGCCGTAGAGTGCAACGGCCGAAACGTTGTATGAAAAACAACCAAGATGAGGATGATCCGAATATCAATAGAAATAATAATAATACTTCATCTCAAAAATTCTGAGATATACTAATTAACCCCTTTTTTTCAACATCATGTCCCTCTTGACGCAAGTTGTAAGTTCTAAGAACGGGGAAATTTTTGTGTTAAAATTAGATTTGAATCGGTTGATGTTTGTAAGGAATCAAGTGATAGGGTGTGAAAAGAGAAAGAAAATGAAATTGTTTTTTTTTAAGGTTACAGTACTTCATATGATTCCTTTAAAAAAGGCAAATCCAGAGATAAGTAAGAAAGAAAGAAAGAAAGGATAGAGAAAGAGATTAAACAGTGTTTGTAACTTCATATATCTCAGAATGATACTCTCTTTTGCCAATACACCACATTGCATTTTGGACGATATTTTTCCTTTTATTTTCGATTCAGTCATTATTTTTTTCTTGTTTCGGATGTATGAACAGGAATCAACTTGAAAAATCAATTGGAAACGAATATTTTTTAATAACATTAATATTTTTATGATAGAAACAAATGTTGACATATTTTGCCAAATACTGTTGAAAATCGTATCTCCAACGTCGTAGGTTTTGAACTGAGTCTGTCCTTTTTCTTGTTTGGGGTATTAGACCTTCTCCCCGCCCCTTTTAAAAAAAACGAAAACCCCCTTTAATAGGCAATAGTCCCCTCTTTCAGATACCAGCATTCCCTTTTTATGATCATTAAGCCCCCTTTTTAACATTAGCCCCGCTTCTGTAACATAAGTTGGGTAAAATATCATACAGGGAATTGAATTACACCGCTTGGAGTGTTCATCGCCTAAAATTTCACTAGTAGCAAATTTCCAATAATTATACGAAATACTTCTTTTATGTGAAGCCCAGGCAAAGACAGCTAATGCTGGAGCTGGCATAAAGGATCTACTTTACTTCACTAAATTAAACATTATCCAATTTCCATCTACCTATTCTATTAATTTTTTTGACAGCAATTTACTACACCCGGATATGTAAATTCATGCTAAATTGGTTTCCTCGTTTGTGACCGGAGGCTTACTCGCTTTCATATAGATTTACTATCTTATTACTATAATTCAGCAAATATTTATGCGTCGGCCCATGATGGTAAAACTTGGGAACAGCCAGAGCTATGACAATCAAATTTCCTGTTGTTATTGATGGGGAGCAGGTTTTTAGTAAGTTAGTTCTGAAAGATTTTGGTGGTTCAGTTTTCAATGTAAATTCATGCTAAATTTGCTCCTTAGTTTGTGTCAGACACCAGTCATGCTTACCTAAAAATGTACAGTCTTACTAATATGCGCCTGTCCATTTGTGTTAACATAACTCTTGGACGGCTAGAGCTATGACTATCAATTTTTTCATGGTTACTTATGGGACCCGAGCATGTTTATCGTATATTAGTTTTTGCAAATTTAAAATAGATAATACGAGGTCTGCGTTCACACTCTCACTGATGATAATGCTCTGTTATATCTATCAATACAATACTAAAAATCTGGTTCTTGTAATGTGTATGGGACATCCAATGGTTAAAATCAAGGTTCTCCCACCAAACAAACAAAAAACAAAACAATTTTGATCTCTTATTAAGACCAACAGCCCCATTTAAGCGTTCTCCGGAAACTGGCTGGAAACACCAACCGTAGGCGAGTATTTCAGCTGGTATAAATAACTAACGATTTATTTTAAGGTAAGATTCTATCGGGCCAAATTATGAAATCTCATCTTTGTCGACTGCTCCCCGGATGTCAACTGCATGGAGAGTTTTGGTAAAACGATTTCAAGATTTTCGCTAATTGGCTTACACCTCCACAAAGAACGCCCTGAAAGGAAGTCTAGCGATTTTCCAAGTTGTCAGAATTTGGTCTGTTCAGTTTACCTAACTCCATGATTAGTCATACACTAAGAGGATTCGGTTTCCTTTCTGGAAACGAAACACGGGAAGGAACAAGGCGTAGATTAGATGGCGTAGGTGTCATCAGGACTGTGGCAAAAACAAATTCTCTTGGCCAGCGTCTCTAAAAGAATACAGGTATCCCATCTTTTGAAAGTTCGCTTTACGCCACCTTTTCGCTTTTACAAAGTGAAATAGTGTTCAGTGTTTGTTTTGCAGCAAGCCTTTATAGAGGCAACGCACACCCTCTTCTTTTCTCTACCGCAGCCCAGTCTCCTGCACCTTTTACAACTCAGCCTAACTTGCCATCATCAATTTTGTAGGTCTTTGAACGGTTAGTTTTTTTCTAATTTAGATAATGGTAATTGCCTCTTCGTATTACACCATTTCGGTTTATAGAAATTCTGCACTTCCGAATAGTGGGGGCAAGGTGTACTCTCTGTTAATAAATTCCGATTCCGAAGAGAAAATTCTGTTCGAGAAGTCAAAGAAAGGAATCAATCAGATAATTATGTACCAGGATGCCACATGCGTAATACATTTTGTTTTTAAATTGTAAGATGATAAGGAAGGGGGTGCTATTGGAGTAGCGGTAACAGCGCAGACAATGGAATCGGTGACTCAAGTTCAAACTACAGCCGTTGCTGTTTATGTTCCCTTCCCACTAATATCCTTGGGGAAGTCATGAATCTATCTCTCAGCTATGGGTAAAATAACAACTAAATCAAAATAAAGGAGTAGAGCCCCCCCCCCCCTCGACGGTCTGATGCCTGATTTGACGCCATTTCGACAGCTCCTACAACCAAGCTGATGCCAGACGTATCGGTATCTGCTTTCCTCTGGACTACATCAGCGAGGCAGGGGTAGGGAATTCCAACTACTAGGTATCCAAGGCTCTCCTGGTATGCGCCCCGGAGTGGACGTTCCATTGTCTGTTAAGACAGAACGGAGGCTCTTCAAGGTGAAGGATGATATAAACAATGAAAAACAGTAAATATTTATTCGAAAGTACGACCCTTTTTCTCATACAATCTTCTGATGATTATGTACCCTCTCTACAAAATTATTTAGGTTTACTGGCCACGAGTACAGTAAAAGCAGGAATTATCACCTCTCTCTCATTGAATTTTTTTATTTCAGATATAAAGTTCCGAATGCTTGAGTAAATGATGCTGTAAGATTTCATATTCCAATTCTCTAAGCTTACGTACAATCCACTGAGAGAAATAGGGTCGGACGCTATCATGGAGCATTTCATTCAGTTCATGTGGGACCCATTTTCCCAAATTTTTAACTGCCTCAAGATGACGTGGTATGATTACTATTGGAGCCCTGGGGTCTCAAGGAAGGACCCTAACCGTTGATGATGTGTGGCTCGCCATTGCAGTCAATAATTCTTCAACAGGTTTAGGTCACCCAAGAGGTTTATTATCGGTATCTATATTTCTAGACCTAAAACTATTGAACCAATGCTGAACAGTTCGCACTACAGAAGTGTTCCCTCCGAATGCTTTGTGGGTGTCACTGGGAGCTTCGGCAGCATTATGTCCTGATTTGAATCCGTACTTGAAAATAAGTCTCAGTAGACATAATTGTTAACAAGGGTTCAAAAATATTCAATAACAACGGATCATACTTGATCTATATTTAATATAAAAAAATGTAAAACTTTCCTTTTTATCATTCTTCTTTATAATGCAAAAAATGAGTAACAAAAAATACCTCTTTATGAAAAAGATTCCAGGTTGAAATGAATGTAAGTTTTGCCCCGTATGTTTAACAAATCCTAATTGTAAATTTAAGGGTCATATCAACAGCTGGATGCAAATGGAGATGGAATTACACTTCATGATAGAAGTAGAAGGAAATCAAAAAAGTATATACCAGCGTGCAACTATTTTCGTTCGTTAAGCCGTAAAAAATTTCGTTATAGTCTTTAATATCTAGAGAGGACGTAGATCAAAATACTAACACTTGAGCGTATACTTGACATTTACATAAGCTGACTATTTTTTTCAAAAAACAAGGGATGTCTCCTGAATGATGAATTTCATCTATAAACATTGCGAAAAAAAAGTGACGTGCATGACAGCTACGAAAAACGTCGAAAGTACCCTAATATTAATATTAGGTGAGCATAGGAGTTCGTTCTGTTTTTGTCGTTTGATGGCATTAGGAGTGTTAAGTTTTCCAAATAATCAAATCAAGCGTTGAAAATCATGCTTGCTTATGTTAGCCGATTTGATATGTAACTTCCACTTGAGGTGAACGAAAAGACCTACCGGACCGAATTCAATGTTCCGTTTTTAGAGAGAAATGAACCGCAGCTAACCGTGCCTAAGACTGATCTTCATCCGAAGGAAGTGATACTATGAATATGGTGCGAGTGAAAGGGCGTCCACATTCATTAGCTCCTTCCAGAGAACCAAACGATTCATTCGTATAATCACTGTTTCGAATTAAACCAACTGAAGGTAGCAATCGATGGAATGCGTTCACCCAGAGTCAGTCAAGAGAAAATCGCAATATCTCATCAGAATAACGCTAGACCGCATATTTCTTTAGTGATGGAGAAGTTTTCATTTATCCGGCATATTCAGTGGATATTGCACCTTTGGATTCCCATGTCAATTCCCTGGATGACTGCAAAGGGAATTTAGGGCAATTCTCTGTTGAAAAAGATGAAGAATTCTTGGAGAATAGCATTATGAAGGTATCTGAAAGAAGACAGAAGATAGAGGAACAAAAAGGGCTGTGCAATGAAGGTAATGTCTAATTTATCAGAAACCGTCAACCAAAACTGTCACCAAATTTCAACCTAGGTTTTTCCAGTTTTCCAGATGGTCCGGCTGGTTGACTATTTATATATGCACCACGAGAACAGACAGTACCAGTAGAAATAAAGCACAGGAATTATTCAACATTGACTCCTTACTAAGCCTAGAAAAAATGCGTTTTTGTTTTTTTTAATTCCCTACCTAAACTGGTGAAGAGGTTCAACTTGCAATGCAAGTTTATGCCAGATTGATTCCTTAATTCATGCCCAGCAGCTTTTTTTTTGTTTTTTTTTCTTGAAAAATCAGATTTTTTGGGTGATCATTTCTCGACAATGTTTGTTTTTGTGTATACGTGGTAATCTGACAAAATGGTGATTTGACAATTTGAAGATGAAAAAAAAACAATTGCTACATCTCAAAATCATGACGGGGCAGGCTTAATGCATTTCGTTGGTCCCTCTAACATTTCCAAAAGCAAATGCAGCGATCCAGGAAACTGTTACATGTTTACATATCATACGTACAGGCTGCATCAATGGAGCTAGAGGGCTGAACATTTAAACATTTACTCCTTATCATGTCCATGAAAACTTTTTTTTTTTTTTTTCGAAAATCCCCCACAGGTTTTTAAACGGGGTTCAATTTACAACGTAGGTTCATGCGAAATTGATCCCTTGGTTTTTCCCCGCCTGTTTGTTTTTTGTTTTTTTTTTTAATTAAGAATTTTTTTAGTGATTAATGCCCAACAAAAGACGAGAGGAGTTACCTATTGATTGATCACCTTTTTTCCCCATTTTTTATTTGATCTTCCCCAACACGGCTTGCTGCCAGAAGACGTTGGTCACACAGCGGTTTCTATTGAGTGACTAACCAGACATATCTTTAAAAAAGATTTAAGAAACAGAACGAATGTTTTGCGCTTTCCTGTGGCCTTTTTTAAAAGACGTGTTGGAAACTTAGAGAAAGTTCGTCCTGTGTGTATGTATGTATGTGTGTGTGTGTGTGTGTGTGTGTGTGTGTGTGCGTGTGTGTGTCTTTTGCTATTTGTTCGTTAGTATTGTGTAGAAATGATTGATGATATTCCCAGCAGAAATTGCGACTGATCAGTTCCCATTCTTTGTTTAATTAAAACAATGTCGGAATAAATGGAGTTATACAAGGACTCCATTTTCCCACTCGACCAACTGCTTTTTTTTTGTAGAAAACACAAAAGAGTTCTAAAAAAGGAACATAAATTCAACATTGTTTGCCGTCATGAGATACAATGTCACGATCTTTGATAAGACATTATCTCGTGGCCAAAACAATGTAACTTTGTTGCGAACTCATTTCGAAAGCATGCCATTGTCATCTGACTCGACCTCTCGTGAATGGACCAATCAATAAAGACGATGACGTCCACTCCCACGCGAAATTCTGTAAAACACAAACGCACGAGCACATGCGCTTACAGCCCTGCCCAAGCCCACGCCCACACGAGCATAGGTATTTACTGCATCTGATTTAGTATGATCCAAGGCTACAGGTTTAGGAGCACTCAGTAAGGATCGATGACTACCCGATCAAAACACTCGTCGTATTCGGCCTTGAAGCGGGTGGTCATTTATTCCTGGTAGCAAAACCAGATTCCACAAGCATGAGTGTGTAGTTGGCGTTCCAATAAATATCAATACTTTTGCACAACATTAACATTCTGTACATGATCATAAAAAGGTCAATAATTACACTGAGTGTATACAAAAAAAAAAAGATAGTTTCAAAACTGCGTTAAAGCAAATGTATTAAGTATACTGACACTCACGATGTGCAGTTTTGTAGAGAAACGTTTGAAGCTTACTACTGCAACTTACTATTGCTCGGTGTACATTTCCTATTTGTATGATGGATATTTTTTTTATCTTTTTTACTTCTTAAAAACCTCGTGTCAGCGCCACCAGATCCACCATTTAGCCTATAATCTTGTCAAGTCACACGAGTACTTCACTAGAAATCTTTTTACTACCTGAAACATTATGTCAACGCTACCAGACATATTTGCCCTAGAACCTTGCAAATTCGTTCGAGTACTCCACTAGACATCTTCTGAAATCAGTTTTTTTTTTCTTGTCGAATTCTATTTTTCTATTGGGATAATTTTTTCTTTGTTTCATCTCTTTCAATCTTGTACTGACGCTACCGAACATACCTTTTGGTGAGGAGCCTTGCAGTATTAGACTACAAGTGTTTCTCTACAAATCTGTGCATTGTGGTTGTCAGTATCTTAGATAATTTTGATTTGTTACATTTTTCTTTGGTAGCAAGAAAGAAAGGGGCAGTCCTTAAAAAAACGGTAGAAGTGGAAGCAATCTCTTGAGTAAAATGAAGCTTTGTGCTCAGAATAAGTAAGCAGTTCTCTAAGTCATGGTCCAAAAACTTTCCACAATCATTAATCATGCATCTTTGAAAATTTTCCCAAGATGCAACGTTGTTTCTGAGCAGATCCAATGTTTTATTTCTGCTGATGTTTGTAATATCTATCTATCTATCTATCTATTTGTCTATCTATCTATCTATCTATTTGTCTATCTATCTATCTATCTATCTATCTATCTATCTATCTGTCTATCCATCCATCTAATGTATACAGGGCCGTTATAAAGTCCTCGTTCCATCTTTAATTTTTGTCAAACTCAAAAACTGGAGTTGAATTTATTTCTGTACCATAACAAGAACAATCCCCACCAAAATTAGTGGTGTAAACCGATATGTAAAATTCACATTCTCATACAGTGATCGGAACTCACGACCAATCGATTGCTCGGAGGATATCTTACAAACTGAGCTAAGTCTGAAATAGAAACGAAAATCTATCGTACACATACGTACAGGCTTATGTCATTCTGATAAATAAATACATTCATACAAAAAATACATACATTATATTTTTTCAGTTTATTACATTTACAATACAAAAGTTGCAGTTATCATCTTCAGTTGGAACAAAAGTTGTAGTGGAATTTGACCCTGCTTCAGCCAGTCTTGTCTACAGTTTACGAGATTTACTAAGCTCGTAGAGTTAATCCAATGTATAGACACTACAACTGATCTCTTCTCTCTTTTAAAACTTTTACTCCACCGATTTGAATAAAAAGAAATTCGAAAATAGGGATATTGGTATAGATCAACCCAATCAGAATAGAAGTTAGAATGGAATTAGACCCGGCAGAAGCCACTCGTGTTATGCCTTTAATTCAACAAGCGTGATCAAATCCACCTATAAAGTGTATTGAGAAGCGTAGTTCATTTATTTCGTCGTAGTTTTTCAGTGTTTGTTGTTATCATTATTTATTAATCATCTTTATTTCGTTTAGGATTGACTCATGACTTTAACAGAAGAGAAAGTAAAGTGCCTTGCTGCAAAATAACTATATTCCTGAAATCACCCGATTAGATTGATAGGAGATAGAGTATTTCAGCAAGATGATGCACTCTGTCATCTAGCTCTGAGAATTAGTTTCTATACGATGATTTCCCTCACAGATAAAATGGTGGACCGATCTCTTAACCACCACAATCACCACGCATTAGCATTTTGTGCACGTTCATAGAAAAGCTGATAATCATATTTACGAGGGAGAAAGAAAATTAAGTTCTGTCCTTTAGTAAACGAGGGAAATGGCAGCAATCTCTTGAGAAAAATAAAGCTTTATACTTGAAATAAGCCGAGATGTCGGAGGGCTTCTGTAAGTTATTGTCCAAAAGGTTTCCACAATCATTAGTCATGCATCTTTGAAAATCTTCCAACGAAGCTGCGTGGTTTCTTTTTAGGACCAGAAAGTTTAATTTCCGCTGACTTTATTCGCCGCCGTCAAGCAATCAGCTCATTTCATACTTTTCTCACGTAGCATAAATTGAAAGGTCAAAGCCATCTTTTTCTTAAGCCTCCAAGAATTTCCCTGTTGCTTGTTTTTTTTTCACAAGGATTTTTCATATGAAAAGCAGTTAATACTTCAGCGCCATTTGGGCTATTTGGGTCATACTCGAAACAAACATCTTCGAAATAGACGGTACAAAAAGAAAACGAATTCAGTCTACAAGGATTGAGTTAATGTGAATAACTTGAGTGCTGTTTAAAATGTTCAATTAGTTATACCCATAGTCACTCAGACCGTCACGTGACCAACATCTTTTGGCAGCATGCCACGTTGGGAGTGATAAATAAAAAAAATTGGAAAAAGAGAGTGATTAATGAATATTGAGCTTTTTATGGGCTGTGATCACTAAAAATGTCTTTGTACAAATGCAAACCAAGAAAAATCGAGCGTGAATAGTGTTGGACACAACCTAAAGGGTCAATTTAGCATAAATTTACATTGCTAAATGCCCCCCCCACGAAAAAATCTAATTTTTCTCAATTTCCGATGCTTTTCTATAAAAAATTAAAATAACAAAGTTATATGCAATGTAAACGTTCAATAAGATCATTTTCTATACATTCCTACAGTAAAGTCGGTAATTGTGCATTTAGAATATGCATATATATTATTGAGAAATGGATATAGAATCTGAAAGGATAGTTATGAATGCATAATACTATTTGAAACTCTATCACACGAATGTGTCACTTGGCCCAGACAGCGTTAATAGAATAAACAATTAGAGAAGATTAGGCTGCTGCTGCTGCAGGAATCGAACCTACGACCGATACCGTAGCTGCTTTTACGTAGCATCACTCATCCCATTGAGCTAAACAGGCGAAGATGAGAAGGTGAGGATGAAGCAATGGTTTAGACCCTCGCATTTCTCTTGACTAAAAGTCCTGATTTGGAAAATAAAAACGAATCAGAGTGAAAGCTGTCAGGCACAAACTAAAAGACCAATTTAGCATAAACTTACATTGATAACTAAACATCGCACTAAAAACATATTTGGCAGGGGCGGTTGAAAAACAAAATGAAAGGTTTTCTCAGACATATAAGGAGCGAAATATTGGAATTTTCACCTCTCTAACTCAATTGGTGCAACCTGTACGCGTGATACGTACATAACCAGACAGTCAGCCACACCAACTTGAAAACTAAAGAGACCTATTCGGTGACAGTTTTTGTTGACGATTCATAATTGGTCTCATGGCTTTTTTTGGACCTTCGCCTATCTCGTGACTAAAATGATCCTGATTATATTTTTGACAAATTGATTTAACTTTTGCTACATCTGAACCAGATCTTATTTGCTCTCCCAAAAATGTGCCATTGATTTTCAAATAGCCCAATACAGGCTCTATTTATAAAAATATTTCACCGATGCTACGTCCTTAGAGGAGGCGTTGTCAACGAAATCGGCATAAAATAAATCCACGATATAACCATGTTAATATGAATTTTACTCATAAATATAATATAAAATTGAGGTGCCAGATTCGCAAAGGCGTGGCTGCATAATTCTCTGCTCTATGTGCAAAGCGGCGTCAGTAAACGTTTGAATATTTTTTGCTATGGATGCGTAAAAATATTATTTTACAATTTATTATTTTTTTTGCAATTTCCATAGAGAAATTTGACATTTGATAAAGTAGTTTTATAAAGCAATATAACGTTCCATTTAATGTTAGAAACCCACTCAAATGTACTCACTGCCAATTATTTCCGCCGTGGAATTATTTCTGTTGTGGAATTGATGCCTTTTCCCACTGAAACCGAAAAATCATTGGAATAAAATGCCAAATTTTTTTCAACCTTGATGTCAAATTTATTGTCGTTTAAACATCTAAAATATCAATGGAGAACATATGAAACATCTAAACAGTGGATTTCAATTACATTCCTTTAATTACCTCTCTTTCTGTCGTCTGCTATATATGTTACAGAATTTGACGCTGTTACTACCCTGTTTATAATATGGAGGCGAGGTAACGAGCCCCCGATAATGTAAGTCAGATCGACATAAAAATCAGGACAGCCTGTATACACTTTGAAAGGAAAAGAATTGTGTCCTTTTTTTGACTTCCTTTGTTGAAAAGAATTCTGAGAATGCCGAATTCCCTATATTTGAAGTTTTTTTTTGTCCACTCATTTGCATGAATGGAAATTTGAAAATGTTAAATCCAGCAAATAGGAATGTTCAAGTAGATCCTATCAACTGAACAATTTGATCTTTTCCTTAGTTTGCTGAGTGCGACCTTGCATTGTCATTCTAAAATGTCAACATTTCGAACAATCTAATAGATAGATAAACCGGTCTGGTTAGTCATTCAATAGAAACCGTTGCATGACCAACATCTTTTGGCAGTATGCCCTGTGAATCCAGCTTAGCATGAACTAATCGATCGATTTGGTATAAACTTACATTGCAAATTGAACCCCATTCACTAAGAATCAGTCTAGGTAGGGAATTTAAAGAACGAAAACAAAGGAGGTGTTTTTTCTAGACATAATAGGGAGTAAATGTTGCAAGATCCAGTCCTCCAGTTCTACTGGTGCAGTCTGTTCACGTAACACAAACATAAATAGCAAACCAGCCGGACCAACTTGAAAACTGGAGAAACCTACGTTGACACTTTCGGTGACAGTTTTAGTTGACTGTTTTCAATGAGAAAAATTTATTTTTAAGGGAAAACTCTGGAAAAGATCTTTATTAAACTTGGCTTCTATAGTGACATTGTAGTGAGCCCCCACCCAATGACAAATGGCAACCCTGAATTGGCCTCCTTCTTGCTTTTAATTTCTTCAACTGATTTGAATAAATGCAAATTTGAACGTGGTAAATCAAATGAATTGAAATGCTAAGGAAGGTCCTGCCAACATCAGGATTTGATCCGTTCCTTATATCATTTCACTAGGCGTTGGTTAGCGTTGTTATGCACGATCTTATACAGCAGCGATCACATTTGAAAAGATAGGAGACCATATCTCTATTATTGTTTGGACTATCCTCATCTTGGTTGTTTTCCATACAATATCCTACCAGATGATACCTGATGAAGGCCGTAGAGTACAACGGCCGAAACGTTGTATAGAAAACAACCAAGATGAGGATAGTCCAAACAATAATAGAGATAATAATAACACCTCATCTCAAAAATTCAGAGAAATAGGAGACCTTGTCTGGGAAAAAAAATCCTCACCTTGCTCCTAATATCTTGCTCCATCTGATCGCCACGAATTTTGGAATTTAAACAACCATTTTGATGGATTAAATCTTAATAACAAGGAACAGCAGAAACTACCCACTGCACAAAAAGGGTGTGCTGATGTTTGTGAAGCGTCCGTAGGAGATTATTGATAATGATGAAAGTTATGTTGATGGATAAATTCTGATTAAGCATGCATTTTTGATAATTTTTCTCCCCTTGAATTCGGACATGACTTGTGAGATAGCCTGATAAGTTTGAACGGTAAAACCCAACAACATATTTGATGAAAATTCATCATTATAAAAAACGGTACTCAAACTGTTTTCGCAACTTTGGAATGTCTACCCAAGATAATCCTACTCACTGAAAGTCCTTCTAGCATATCCAATTGGTTTCATATGTCAAGTTGAAAAAGTCCTACGGGGATCTATTACAGCGCCAGGACTACACTGAAATATGCCTTCTGGATGTACAAAAAATTATTTTCCCCAGGGAAACGCCGGGATTCCCTGCTAGTATTTTCTAAAATGGATAGACTAACCTTTAATTCAATTAAGTGAACAAAATATACGCGATTTATATTGAAACTAAAAAAAAAAGAAAACATTTATCAATTTCACTTACGTCATATTGGTATTTTTTTATAACATTAGTATGCAAACATTTAGTGCATCAGTAAACGAGTAAAAACTTGAGTACAAACTTGGCAACAAGATGAATTCATTTAAGTAAATTTGAGGAACCAGATTTTGCATATATTGCAAAATAGATCCTTGGTTAGAATGACTGCCCCCTGATTAATATTTGCTAAGCTTACAAAGTTTCAAATCCAGTGAGTAAATAAGGATTTCATTTGATCTTCCGAATTCATTTTACTGACCGTTAGTTAGCTCCTTCATTCTAGTAAGGGGCTCACTTTCCGTCATCCAAATCAGGATATTTCATGCGACCGTTATGTTAAACTCCAGTACACAGTCTCGAGTTGACTTAATTTTCCTACTATAACAATAAAAAAAGCCCACTAAAATGAAGTGTGTAACCTGATATGTAAAATCTACGTTCCTCTACCGCGATTTGAACCAAGGACCAACTGATTGCCACGATGCCGTCTTATTGATCGACTTAAATTGACGCGTCCGAGATGAAACTTATCATGCAGATACGCCTGGGCTTATCTTATTCTAATAAATAAATACATTTATACAAAATAAGTATATTTTCTAATTTTTTTTCCCAGTGTATAGAATATACGAAAGTTGCACTAATCAGCTTCAGTCGGAATAATAGTTGAAATGGAGTTTGACCCTGCAGAAGCCAGTCTTCACTCTTTTTTTCATTCTTTATGATGAATATCTTGTCTTATGATAGTTGTCTTGACTTATTCTAAGAGTTCGTAATATGCGAAACTAACCATATTCTATCGGCTGATGAACCAAGATCTTACTAAGATAGAACTTTGGTTGAGGTATTGACAGAGGTTTTCCGTCCAGATTCTTCCAACAAGGAATAGCAAACCGATCCTCAGTGTGTTTCTGTCATAATGAACCGACAAAAATGATCACCATCACTAACTGATTGGTTTTTATTTCATTTTGATTTCAATTGCTTTTTATCACAAATACGCAGGGCGTCATTCTAAGTCTTGGGTTTTATCCAAAAGTGACTGAATTCATTCAAGTGGAAGAGTCTATGGTTTTAAATGATGGGTAGGTGATATTTTTATCAGCAAAATTAATACCTCAAAGTAGAGGAATCCATTGCTATGAATAGAGAAACAGAGAGAAACGGTTTCATTTCATAGATAGATGTTACCGCGTACACCTTTCACTATTTTAGGAGATTCATTTGGCATCTGTTTACATAATGTTGCAAAGAAGTCGTCCAGATTTTTCAGAACTCAGCTCAAGTCGAATTCACATTAGAGCTGTTGGAATAGGAAAGCCTTTGGCATTCTAATGCTTCTTGGAACATAACAGTTGGTACGGTTTTTGATCAAACAAAAAGCTATGACCAATGATATACCCTCTTGTGTCTATATGGGGAAAACTGGTGCAAGGTTTGCGTGGGGGGATCATTACCTGTGGTCTTGCTTTATATTTTCTAGGTGCAAAAAAATTAGGGATCAAAGCAATTGAGGATTTCCTCTGCAGAAGAGGGGGAGAATAAAATAAGTAAATAAAATCGCCGCCTGCAGGCCATATGTTAACGAAAAAAATATACAATGGAGAAACACGCGGTAGAACTCTGCTTTGCGAACAGTCTGAATTCCAATAAAATTGGCAAACCCATGGGTTCTTATCAAAATCAATGAAAATATTGATTTAATGGTCAACCAATGTCCCATGTATGGATAGGAATACATAGAAAAGTTTAGGATAGTCCAAACCAAGGCCACAGTGGTGGGACTCTTCGTGATGTACATATATATGTAGATAGATAGATATATAGGTCAGCCTTTCTGTCGAAATACACCCGCAAAGGGATGTTCTGCACACGGGCTCGCCTTCTAAGGTACTGCTGCTGAAGTTATCATCCCCAAACCGTCTTCGTTCGTTCATGGAGCCATTCATTCATTCATATATATATGCTGAAGGTTACAATACACACGTGCGCGCGCGCGCACGCACACACACACATTATATATATTTATATATATATATATATATATATATATATATATATATATATATATATATATATATATATATATATATATATTCTATTATCTCCTCCTCTCGATTGATAGGCGATAGACTACGTTCATGACAGCCACCGTCACCTTACTTTAATAATCGCATCAGCTATCTTTATGGTGAAAAAAAAAGAAAGGGAATAGTGTGAATTGAGGGGAGAAAGAAAGAGAGAAGGAAAGAAAAAGAGAAAGAAAGAAATAGAGAAAAAAAACTAATCATTGAACTGCCGTTTTCCACACTCTCCTCTTGACATAACTCTGATCCAAATTAGCTTCCTTTCTTTCTCTCTGTCTCATACACTTTCTGTTTTTCTCTCTGTATCTCTCTAATCATTCGTTAAACTTGCTTTTTGCCGACTTTCTGCCCCCCTCTCTCTCTTTTTTCCTCTCCCCTTGTTAAAGCGTTACGTTTCTTATTCTTAACAGCGTAGGAAAAGAGGATTAAGTTTGTTTTATTAATCTAAAACGCTGTTTTGAAAATCACCAGCCTCCGAATAGAATATCTTATCAAAATAAACTTATTCATATGTTGTTGACTTGAAGTAAATTTTATATTTTTTTCCCGGATTTTATTCATAAATTCTATGTTTATTGCTTTAAATATTTATATTTGATATTGCAAAAAATTTGAACTAGTGGCAGTTTTTTGGCCGGCTGCTTGTGTGGAAAGAATGATTTATGATATACACAGAGAACGTTTTGGTAGTTTGATAAGGGGCTAAAATGAGAGAGAGAGAGAGAGATAGATTTCTGTCAACTGTCTCACAGATATGGGTCTGTACGTATATATTTACTTGCTGTAAAGTACCCGATGGCGAGGAGTTTCAGTTAGTAATTAATAAATTCAGATTCTTATCATAAAATTTGAACTAAAACGTCTCTCGACTTGCGAAGTTGTACATTTTGCAAAATTTTGAAGAAACAATAGCTTTTGAGAGTTTTTTTACAGGTTTACTCACGATTATATGACGAATGTAATGGTCTATGCAAATTCATCGTCATAATTATCAAAGTCTTCTGGCGTTATTAATCGTATTTTGTTGCTTGTTTACAAGTGATAGTAGTAGTAGTAGCCTATATATTTACACCTAGTTGAGGTCTTGGGTCGTCCGAAAATATTTAGATGGGGCATTGTCATTTTTATTAATATTTTTTACAAGTCTTTCTTTCATCTTATTTCTTTGGCTTTTTAACAAATTGAGAGTTCCGATAAAAAAAGTCACAGAAATAGCATGAACGAGAGATAGGGGAGATCGGGGTTGATTGGACACAGGGGTCGGTCGAATCACTTGCTTTAACTTATGTTTTTAACTTCTCATGTCCCCACTGTTAGTGCCTTTTGCCTTTTTTTATGCTAAAATTGTGGCGTAAGTGTTGTAAGTATGGGAAGTTTCTTCTTCTGGTAAATAACTTCTTCACTTAGACAAACGAATGCCCAGTTCATGCCTTCTTATAGAGTTGATAATAGCCTGGTACATGTTCATGAAAAGTGGCAATAAACAGTATATATACTACATGCAACTTCTGTCAGAATATCTACTTGCAATAAAATCAATTATAACACTATATTAATTACATGCACCTACGAGCAATAGAACTAAATTGTCCATTTGGATTGAAGCAGCTATCCTCAATGGTGGGATAAGTTGGCATACTTTTTTTCTGAATCTTCAAATGATGATATAATGAACGTATGTTTCAGATATAAACGACCCATCAAAAGGAAGTCTATTTTTCATAGTAACTTTTGGTCAGATTTGCGTTTCAATAAATTAATCAACAGGAAGTTGCTGCGATTCAGATGAAAATTGTACCAACTAGCTCCGGTCTAATAATAAAGATGGCGCGAGTTTTCTATCAAAACTACATTGATGAATATAGTCCGTATCAGTTCTCTAAATGTATTCTCGGCTCATACAGTGTGGGCCTAAAGTTAATTTACCGTAATATTATTTCATCCAGACAGTTACATTCAAACTTGCATGTGCATTTAAACTTTATTTCAACTTTTATTTTCTTGCTGGTAATATATCACTTTTACTTGATGTACACTTCATTCATTTGAAACAGAACTTGGTGAATATTTTATTTAGTAGAAATATAACTTTGGTAATGAGATAATATTACTGTAACATAACTTTCGACCCACCCTGTATATCAACAACTGAAAAGACGTAGATACACTCGGAGATAACCTATTTTCCCTCTCTGTCAAACTAGAATGTCTCATTGGTTTTCTACGCTCTCCGGTTATACTTAAAACAGTGGTTCTCAAACTATATTGCCTGGCGGCACACTAAGAAATATATTTGACTTATTTGGCGCACCAACGGTGAAAATGAAGTGAATTATACGTAAACATTTCTGTAGTCAATGAACAGAACTCTTACATCAACATAATCATCATCAGCAGCAGCTGCGGCAGCAAACGAGTATTCAGTTCATGCCTTAGTGTTGGGTTGATGATAGCCTCGTCCGTGCCCATGTTAAGTAGCATTAAACAGTTTACTTACTACATGAAACTTCTGTCAGAACATTTCTGGGAATAGAATCAATTATAACACTATATCAATCACATCTGTACCTATTAGCAATAGAACCAAATTGCTCAACTGGATTGACGGATGCTAAAAGATAGCAGCAGCCTTTTAGCGTCCATCATAGACCCTCCGAAGATACTTTCTGAACTGGTCTAGTCCTGACGCCATTTTATTTTTTGCCAGCCACAATTTTGCATGTGATCTCTTGGGATACACGTTGCAGGTCATGATATCCAACGACAGTCGAACATACTTGCAACACGACCTATCCATCGCCATTAGAGTTATCTAATGGTTTCTATGATATATCCAATTCCTGTTTTTTCTCGAATTTACTGTGCTGTGTCGTGATGTATCTGTGTGATGTTAAGCATGACTCAATACTGCTCACGTTGCATGGTTTTCAGTTTGAGGATCAACCTTTGACTATGGGCCCATATCTCAGCTCCATATGTCAGTATCGGGAGGATGCCTTGGTTGTATACCCTCCTTTTTAGGATTAATGGAATTCTCTTGTTCTTGAAGGTTGGGATTGTTCTATCGAAAACTTGCCAATCTAGCATTATTCTTCGCCTGATTTCATCTTCTTTTTGATGACCTTATGGAGATTCGCTGTCCTTGGTAGAAGTAGTGGTCTACTTTCTTCAGCTCTGCACTAACATTCTTACACTTTAGCCCTTTTTTCTTTCATCGCTGAAAGATTCAGATCTCACAAAATCTAGTGATAAAACCTCTCGATTGGCAACTCTGTTGCGGGAGCGCGACAAACATAATACCCGTACTGAACACAATCAAGGCTTAAAATACATGTTTGAAGGTTTGGAAAGAATTACGCGACCCACTTGGAAAATAGTTGCGGCACCACACAATTTTGCCGCCGCTCACTGCTTGAGAACAACTTCTTACACATTATGTATGATATGGTCCGACTCTTTCCCTTGTCTATGTCTTCATTTATTCACAAGGTTTCTGCCATTGGTTCTAGAATGTGGAATCACTACTCAGACCACGTACTCAATTGAGCAGGACACGTCATATCCGTTTTTGTATATTGTGGTTGTGTTATTGGGAAACTTCTGACCCCCCATCCCTGCATTGGGTCATCTGCTTCGTTATTTTTCTTTTTACAAGTCTCTCATGAAGTGAAATACTCGACCAGCTAATGGGTTGGACTGAAGAAGGTATGTACTGCATTCTCCAGACGTCGTATTCGCCTTATTTTGCCACTTTATTTTCCAACAGACATTGCCACTTGGAATTTATGTACAATTCTATTTTGAGATGAGTGTGTC
The DNA here is from genome assembly GCA_963457665.1 of Thysanoteuthis rhombus. Taxonomy (NCBI): domain Eukaryota; kingdom Metazoa; phylum Mollusca; class Cephalopoda; order Oegopsida; family Thysanoteuthidae; genus Thysanoteuthis; species Thysanoteuthis major. Next base: position 38,645,366 of record OY735222.1, read on the forward strand.
TGTCTCGCGGTGAGTGTGTCATTCGAAGCCCGAAATTTCTGAACTCTTTTGGATCCAGTCGTTCCTGACTCATTAAACAAGATTGATCTTGTCCAAAAAACTCTACTCAGCTTGTAGACTTAGCCCCAATCTTCCGTTTTGTTTGCAAGGAAATTGATAATTCGACTGTTTTGTTGCTCTATTTATTCCAATAAAAATGACCCGGGATCATGCCTGTGCGTGTGGTCCCCAGTGAACCAACGCTCCATTAGGCTATTTTTTCGTTGATGTTAAAATGACTAAATACTTTCCGAATAGTGATCATGTAAAAAAACTAATACTTTTAAAAGCTTATTGAACAACTTCACTCTCGTAGCTTCAATTTTAAAAAGTTGTTGAACTTCATATCAAAATAGTTGAATTACAATTTGAAAAAAAGGAATTTCCAAGTAAAACTTGGTACTTCTTGTTGTGGACGATATCGATCAGTTGAAGCGTCAAGAGGGCTGCTTTGAAATGTTGGATGGCCGAAATATTTGACATAACGATGCCTTCACCACCAGTCGGAGTGTGAATCAATCTAAAAAGCAATGACTGCGTGTAAAAAATTCATCATTTTCAATTGATATTCAACTTTTTGAAATTGAAATTCAACTTTTTTTGATTTGAAGCTAAAAAGGTGTGGGAACCTGCAGGGAACGTGAAGAGAGACACACAGTACACAAGCTCACTAAATGGCGTCTCACAGTCGATTGATTAACTGACGGGAGAGTTTCTGTTGACGCCCCACCTCGCCAGAGCATTAATAGGGGATATGTTCATAAAAAACCCTCAAACAAACAAATAAACCAACAAATCAGATATGAAGTTCGGAAGAGACTATTCCAGTTTATACCTTGCTTTTAGAAGGAAATTGGAAACCCCCAGTAAACCCTACCCCACTAAAAACCTATTCAGGGAGGGATGTGAGTTGAACCCCCATTCACCCCCCTCAATTATTTTTACTAGACATATTAAGGAGCAAATGATATTTTCTATCCATCTAGCTCCATCGGTATAGCCTGTGCGCATGATACATACACACATAGTCAGCCTGACCAACTAAAAAACTGAAAGAAACCAATGATAACAGTTTTAGTGACTGTTTTCGTTGACGGTCTCTAATACATCCAGACTTTCTGATCAACGACTTTTACGACTTGCAACTTTAAACAAACACTGACAGAGCTGAAATCATTGGATATACTTTCACATAGAATCAGAATGGCTGAGTTTTGCGTTTGTTTGAAATAATCTAATTTGGTCGGTTACTGTTTCGTTGAGACTTGTGATTTATGACCACACACCCTTCAAGTGTGGAAAGGCCAGTATAAGTTATATATATATATATATATATATATATATATATATATATATATATATATATATGCTTGACCAATGCCCGATCTGCTTTGTGTACTTTTAAAGTAAGCTGAGAGTGTGAGCAACTTATATGCGTTAAAAACAGTTGAACTAACGGCAAATCTTCCCCAACTTTTGCTTTTATTTATACACACCAAATCAAGGCGATAAGAAACAAAAGACATACTTCACACGCATGCGCACTAACCCTTTTATAAGCATTGAAGTAATGCATAACCTATTGGAAAATGAATGACCGGATTTAGTCAAAGAAAGGCTAATAAAGCCGGTCTGCCTTTTGCACTTTCCCCCAGGACCATCAACCAGCCGTTTTTTTTACCCCTTTTTCATTAGAGGATCCTTTAGCCCACTCCATCGGGACCGTCGGCCAGACACGTCTAAGTCATCTACTAAGATTATTTACGCCTGCAAATTTACAGGCAATCAAAAATATGTATAAGGATACAGTGGTGGCCAAAAGTGATGTTCGGCCTAAGAAATTAGAGCTGTAGACCTCTAATCAAAGCGTCAAACTTCTTGGGCCGTACATCACGTTTGGGCACCTCTGTATATGCTGACCCCAGTCAAGGTTGACAATTGGTGTAAAACTGTTTCACAGTTGTTACTGTATGGTTGGTAGTAACGGGTGAAAGGTTTGCTCTAACCCATTCACTTCCCCATGCACTATCGTGGAGACAAACACATTTTGTCAAGATATCTGACGATGGGACAGAGCTTACGGTTGTGGATTTCTACCTTTCCCAAATATATTAGTGCTAATTGAACAAAATTGAACAACCTTAGTAGAAATTTGAACAGTTTCCCAAGTCTTTCTTCTCTGTCGATAACCGTTGCACTAACTCACATTTCTATTTTCTTTCTCTACCGATGTATCTATCAACCTACATTGCACACACACTCACACTCATATATGTGTCTGCGTGTTTTTGTGTATTAGATTGTAGAGACGATTTGGAAAGACATAAAATGGTGTTACAAATGGGATTTCTTTATTCAATTTAACGTTTCGTTAGTCAAAGCAAACATCATCTGAAAATGTAAGAGAATATACATTATTTCTGTGCAAGTTTACATCGTAACGCAGATTATTAACTCGATATAAAGTTTGGTTTGTCGAGGACCAAACTAAAAGATTTCTCAAGATTCATCATCAATTTTTCTCGACTTAACTTTCTGTCTCCGCTTCTGTCTTCCTCTCTCTTTCACTCAGGAATATATGGATAATCATGGAGCGAAGGAAGGTCTTGTTACTTTTCTAGCGAAGAGCGTATTCATAACTTCAAGTGACTTTTTGGTGTTCGGATCATTGGAAAAAACCAAAAAAAACAAACAAAAAACAAAAAAAGGAAATAAGAATATTATGAAGTCCGTTTGTGGGCATGAGCGTCCATTACCACTTCTCTCGGGGGAGGGGAGCAGAAGCATATTTCTAGGTGGGGGAAGAGCATACTTTTCCAGGAAGGGAAGGGGAGTATATTCGAAATATATCTTAGTAGCAACCCTGAAACACGATAGGCATCGTCCCTGCCATTTAAGTGAGTTCAACCCACCGTATGACCAATATGTTAGATGGTTTATTTGACCATTGACAGAGACGCAAGACCCAACCATGGGGTGACACGATGAAGTGAGCACCAGCGAATAATGATATTCTCTTTATATGGGAACATTGTTGGGATAACATAAAACAATTGTACTGCACCATTATCGTTTAACGACTACAAGGTTCCAACTTTCAAACCCCACGCGCTCTTAGAGAGAAGGCCTGATCGAGGGGGAGAGGAATGTCCAATCTGTCCCCTTCCCCCTCCAGACGTCTTTCGTGTGAGTGGTTAACAAACAGGTCGAGCTCTGGCTTTGATATTGGTAGGATTGGTAGTTTCAATTTTAGTGTAGTTCAAGTTCAATGAAAATTCTTCCACCATTTAAAAATTCCAACCCTTCTCAACCCATCATTATTTATTCTCGCAGGAAATTGCGGTCTTTTTTATATTTAAATTCTCTATTAAATCTGTCGCTCCAACAAATGTGTGCCAGATTTACACAAATCAGCTCAGCCTATCTCCTGCTGTCCAAAAAATTAGATATTATCTCACCACAAGGCGTATCCATCAGTAAACAAACCACATAACGACTGCCTCAAACATATAGGCTCCTAAATGCGCCCCCAGAAATAACGTTCGTACGTTTCCGTTACGTCTAGACAAAGGCAATGAAGCTGTTTACAGTTTCGTAGCGTTCAGAACTTATCCCATTACAAATATTTTCGCTTAAAGACCGGTCTTTTCACCTTTTTTCATCGTTTTATACTTAACCCTTTAACGCTGTGGTTTCGAAACTTAGAAAACTCAAGGACCCTTTTCTATAAAGGAAACATTCAGTCTTCTATAACTCACATCACCAAGACCTTCAATAACTCAGCCTAACATACCATTATCGTCGTTTATGGGGTCTGTGAACGATCAAAAGATTTCCTCATATAAATCATAGGTAATAGCTTCTCCTTACCCTATTTCGGTTTACGAAAAGTCTTCATAGGTACGGTCAACTATCGGATAGCAGGTTGTTGTCCATCAGACAATTTCAAGATGTGAAAGAATGTGAGATTGACGGAAAAGAGAGTAGGTCAGTAATCACTTTGGTAAACCACTTTCCCATGACTACCTAACCTGCCCTGGCAGCAGTAGTGGGAAAAGGCTTGTACTCACATAGGATAGTAGCCGACGATTATCCAAACCACTCTTGGTTCTTGTCAGTTAATTCAGTTTTGAGATGGCACGTGCATGCTTTTTGGAGTTTCTTTCTTTCTTTAACCCTTTCAATACGGACTTACTAAAATGCTTAATGCCTGAATTTTCAAAAGGGTATAAAAAGGCTCAAAATAGATTATTCTGTATTAGCTCGTTTGTGTGAGTCCTCGGGCGCCCAAGGCCACATTTTTGGGGCTGCAATTTTGAAAATTTGTCTATATACTACAAGGTACCATCTGAAAACTTTTTTCCCTTCTTTTTAAAGAAAATTTTTTCTAGTCTCAGTAATCACTCAGGGCAATAAATGTTCGAATCTTACGCTACTATTTGAAAAAAAAATTTCAAGATCTATTTTTTAAAGATAATTTTTAGATAATTAGTTCTGATACACGTGCAATGGGGGGAGGGGGTGATTCATTAATGCAGGGTACGGATATTCAATTAGTAGTTGAAGAAAACTAAACCTTCAAAAACAAAACAAAAACAAAATTGCGGTTGGATAGATTAGTCACATGAAATATTTATCCCAGGGCAAAGTAGAAGAAAACAAGGAATTAGCAGATCACTTCACCCACCCATCTCTCCCGTTCAGTCATGTAATGTGAACTAATTTCTGTGTGGCTTTCATTCTATGATGGCGTCATTGTCTGTGGTTGTAGAAGCCAAGAAAATCATATTTACTCTATTTTACGTGACACAGACGTCCCAGTAGACATCTGAAAGATATCTACAGGATATATATATATATATATATATATATATATATATATATATATATATATATATATATATATATATATATATATATAATGGAGTAAAGATTCTCTACACAAACACGTTTATATTTCTGCCCAGCTTAGGCTTCTTCAGGCGAATAATTCGGTTTATTTTAGCTTCCTATTTGGGACATTTTTTTAGGAGAATCTATCATTCTAGGTGGTAGGATCTTCCTTTCATTCTATTTATGTATGTTTTTGTTTAGCGGTTGGCTATTACGTGCTGTATTTTTGTTTTATTTAATGGGGATGTATATTTATTGGTGGTTATAAATTACAAACCAGGGGGTATATTTTGGGTGTTTCCGTTATCAGTATGTGATTAGTCTATCAGTATTTTTGTGGTATGTTTTCTCTCTGAGAGTATTTTATTCTCACTTGAACCCATTTCCCAATGTTACGGTTCTCTTCTATATGAACTTAATGGGTTATCAGATTATATTGGTTTTGATCTGTTTCCTCATGTCTAAGATAATTATGTCGATTGGATTGTTCTTTAAGGAAGCTACGTGAATAAGATATTTATGTTGATTATTTTTAGTATATCTATACGTGGGTTATTGAGTTACATTTGTCTATAGAAATTTTGAGTGGTACTGGCAATTTAACACTATTTCATTTTTTCTGTTTAATAATTCTGTTTTCTGGGGGTTTTTTTGTGCTACTGACAAAAATGAGGATTTCGAATTTTTCATTCAGGCATAAATTGCATGGAGTTTCAATATTTTTGCATATGTATGTTTGTTTCAATGTTTTCCATCTTACTGTAGGCTTGAGATTGCTATTACTCAGTCTCCAAACTTAATGCTCAATGTAATGAATCAACTTAATGTCTAATGTTGAATTATCGAGCACTAGATCAGATATTATATTATATTGCATCGCTGATTAGTATCATGCTATATATATATATATATCATGAGTCTCGCGTAAGGGTTAAACTAAAAAAAAGAAGAAATTCACCCCCCACCGCAGTTTTGACGCAATGCATAGAAACTAACGAAATCACTTGAAAACAAACCCAGAACCAAAGAGAAAGAGCAATGAAAAGTGCAATGTTAGGAATAACCTTGTGGGATAGAAAAAGATCAACTTGGGTCTGAGAGAAGAACAAATTGGAATATATCACAGAAGAGTGCTCAAAATTGAGATGAGCTGGACGCATAGCGAGAAGGAAAGATAACTGATAGCGCAAAATGTTAATCGATTGGTGCCCAAAGGATAGCAGACATCGTAGGGGTAGACCAGATAAGATGGAGAGATGAGATAGAAAGGTTTGCGGGCAAAAGATAGCAGAGGTTAGCCAAGTCACGGTCGGCATGGAAGGATTTAAGGAAGGCCCTTGATCAGGAGTGGACTGATGACGATGCTGATGATGATGATGATCTTTGCAAAAAAGAAGAACATAGAACATTGACGAATGAGAAATGCGTGGAAAGCTTTTTTTTTTTTCAAGATGAAAATAAAAATTGGTAATGTGCTAACGTAGGTTGCACGCTTATCAGTTTCTGAATGGAGCTCAGCGTGAACGGAGCCAGGCAGCCAAAAAAAGGACGGGCGAACGTGGCCTGGACTTGTGATCACAAGAGTTTGTCTAACAAACGGAACTTCTACAGTGTTTTCAACGGAACTCTGGCACTGGAGCGTAAACAAGCAATAGGGCGAAAGAGGGACCGAACGAGAAGGGACGTTCGTTGTTCTCGCCTCACCACATGTGGGATCCTGGGGTTCGGGATAGAATGCTTAGAAGGGAAGCGCCGTGCGAGACTCGGCCAAGATGTAAGAGAGGAAGTTGCTTGCCATTTCTAGGGCTTTTTATTACTATTTTCATTGCACACACACACACACACACAAATATATATATATATATATATATATATATATATATATATATATATATATATATATCATCCATATATATGTGTGCGTGTGTGTTTGCGTATATATATATATATATATATATATATATATATATATATATATAGATTTATAGATATATATATAGATGAATGAGAAGCAGGCAAACGTGGGTAGACATCTTTTTGGCAAAAAAACTAATTTTCTATGACAGGAAGTGATGGAAGCTTTTACTAAAAGGAAAAAAAAGAAGAAAGTTATTTCTTGTTTAGAGTTTTCTTTTTCTTCCAGATTTTCTTCATACCGAAACAAACTTACTAAGTTATCAATTAATTCTTCGATTCCGAGTTCTTTAGAGCAGGCCTGTCGCCAGAAGTGGGCAAAGGTGCTAGCCCCCTCCCCCCCTGGAAATTACTTGCCCCCCACTATCTGGTGAATACGATGTGAATTGATTTTAGTGTACTAATTTTTACGACAAGAGCCATTCTTGCGACTTTTTTTTGCATTGTGAAAAAGGACCTAATTAGTTATTTTCTGGCGTGTTTTTGACAATTTTTAGTATCATTTGATGTGTTTTGGCCACTTGAAAACGAATCCAACCTTTTTAGCAACACTGAGTACTTCTTGCCCCATCCAACTCTTTTTGGACGCCCCCTACTCGCTGTGCCCTGGCGACAGGCCTGCTTTAAAGTCTGATACAACTTTCTCCTGTTACCCGAAAGTGGGGAGTTCTGATAAAAAAGAACCCCTCTGTGAGACGAAATGGCGTAAAGCGAAGAAGTTATTAACACCAATTTTCATGGGAAAACTCTTCGAGCTTTCCCGGACCCGAGAGATGTTTAGGATGGCATGCTTGGCTGGGTCATGGGAGGCCGGGTTGGTGGTAGCCACAGAAGACTTGGTTGTGGGATAGAGAAGGCAGCCTCAATAACGGCTGGCTGCAAACGCCTGAACGCTTGTATCTCTTTTTCGTAAAAGCGGAAAAGGAAGCCTTATTGATATTCTCTCTTCACTTCAATCTATGGCTCTGAAAGAACATTCTGGGCTCATTACTCGAACAACCTTGATCCGTATGCTTCATTTTTCACATTGCTTCATTTTGTTTTAATTTTACGTTTGAAATATAAAATAATTGAATAACATTTGTTTTCATTATGATTTGGTTTTAAATGTTGTATAAACACGCCATCCAACCGTACCATAACGTCAAAACACGTAAAAAAATGCATTGAAGAATGAATATTGTTAGAATAAATTCTATTTATGACATCACTGGCATTTTCTATTGAAAAACATTAAGTAATAGAATAAAATAATATCTAGAAATATCTAGATTCTGGGGAATCTAGATGTTATCAATAAATCAGTCTAAATAAGTCCCGCCCCTAAAGTCAAAAACGTTTTTTTTTCTAGAAGGAGTCTAACGGAGTTCTGGTGATATTTTCAATTTTGCTGATAGACGAATCAGTGTGGCCAGAAGCGCTGGAACAAATAAACATAAAAATGAAACCATAACCACACGTGCATATAAGAAAAGAATAGAACCCTTCGCCATTCTTGATGGCTACGGTCGTTCAATTTATTGCCGCACAGTAAAATATTTTTTATTGTGCTATGATTTTAGATACGCAATAACAATTATATACTTCCTTTAAAACTATTTTCCTAGAAATTTTGATTTTAAGTACAAAATAAAAATAGAGAATTTAGAATTATTTGGTACGTCTCCGGGCGCCTTTTCATGTGCACGTTCTCCCTAACTTTAGACCCTGGCAACGCCTCTAATTATACACACCAATAAATTAAAGCATTAAGTAACATTAAGCTCTTTAAATGCATGTCGACTTTAGACCTGGAGATAAAAGCCACGATTTTCATCCATTTTTTTGTGGTGACCGGGGGGTTATTGTCTATTATATTTCGTAAGACATTTATACATCTGATTTAACAACCATCTGTTTTCCGGTGCGCTGGTACAATTCCCGCTGAGCTGAACGGAGACGAAACGAAACTGGGGAAACGTGCCGAGGGCTCTGTCAATGCTGACAATAGGGATAACAGCCTCTTGCTATGCTTGCTTTCCTTTACAGCTAATTTTGGGGAAGTGGTTTACTCTAGTGCTCACCCATTCAATTATTCACTCCACTACTAGTTAATACCTGTGATGAAAAAAAAAATCACTGATGTATTTGAATTTCGATGAAACAATTTTCTAAAAAAAAATAACGTCAAGTTTCTTTCAGTTGAAGAGTCCATAGTTTTATGGCAGGAATGAAGTACTTTTATCAGCAAAATGTTTACCTCTAAGTGAGAGAGTCAAATGATACGGACATCAAACCAAAAGTGTCGTAAATTAGCAAGGATTGGTACCAGACCAACTATATTAGGAGATCGCACAAGGACCGAACCCTCCAACAACGGCCATCAAGGTTTGCTTGCTGATCATTGCTATATGACGTCTGTCCTGATCTGTTTTTTTCTTTCTTCTTAGAAGCTACTCATTAATCCCAGGGAAAAGAATTCGCGTACATAATTGAATTGAGATGTTTTAAAAAAGAAAATACTAAATTCGTTTACCGGAAATAGTGCATGGTTTGAAACAGTGAGTAGGAAGTATGTTTTTCAGCAAAGCTTATCCAATTTTACGACCGGCGAATCAAGAAAATCTCAGTGTTCATTATTAGAGTAGATTTCAGTATCGTGCCCCCTCAAATCTTCATTACAAAATTTCATTCACCCATGACTAAATGTCGTTATGGTTTTAGATTGTTTTCATCTTATCCCTTCTGTATAACTTTGTACATAATCCACAGAGCAAAAAGCATAAAATAACTCTTTTTCAAGTGTTTATTTTATTCATCTTTTTGGACATCCTAAAAATATGTAAAGAAAAACTGAGAATGAATGACAAAAAAATTCAAGAATTTTTTTAGTTCGTATGAAGTTAGCAAACAACAGTCTAAGCACTTAGAATCAGATTGTTAGAAATAATGTTTCTTTTTTATTTTACTTCTTTCAAGAATAGAAAAATACAAATATGTAAGTGAATAAAGTCTTTCATATTTCCCTTACACTTAACTCACCTCTATAGTTTCATTCACCTGAAAATAATGGTGATTAACCAAAAAGTCATAAGCTCCAAAGTAACGGAATTTAAGTTACAATGAAGATTCCACGCTGTGCCACCCACGAAATGTAACCGACTATAAAGTCACAAGCCCTACATTAAAAAAAAATTATTGAATAAATTGAATTAAAATACCTCATAAGAATATTACCGTGACATCTAAACTTACTGTTTACAACTAAAATAAGTATTTATTAAGTTTTCGTGTATCACGCTTGAATTCCTTCCAAAGCAAATCAAAACGAAATAAAGAAATCATAAAATTCATTAAAATTTACCAGTAAAAAAAGAATACTTCACTTAATTGAAGCAAATTAAATTGAAATGTTTATTTTATTTGAGCCCCTCCCCAAACAAAAAAAAAAAAAACGAACAAAAAACAAAGAAACTATTTCAGTCTGCAACTTCAGGGTAAGTGACTTTATGGTTGGTATTCAAAATAATTTCATTCACCTTTGGGTGAATCATTCTCGAGTTAAAGAAACACCGATTTACTCCGTTTTGCGCAGTACAACACAAAAATGGAGAAGACCCAACTGCTTAGAAAATCAGGATCAACAACCACCAACATATGAATTTAAATAACGATGGTCCCTGTAAAACATGGCGCAAGTGGAAAATAGTAAAAAAAAAAAAAAAGGACCAAACAAATGGTTTATCAAAAAAGTCTGTTGACTGAAAACCCTGTATGAACATTTTTCAGACGTGATTCAATCGAATCTATTCTGTTTGAAGGTTGACCTAAGGAACTTTCTCAAGTATTCGACAAGCTATTTAGAAACGTAATTAATATCTAATAAAATAGTTTTGCCAACAAGATACTGACTCAACCCCATTTCTTTCTTCAAGTTTTTTAACGCTTGAATTAAAGTAGGTTAATTACAACAGAAATTATAACTAAAATATTAAGACCTGTCAACGAAATTGCGTCAAAATTGTTGATTTATCGATTAAGAAATGAACATTTATTTTAAAATTTCAATTCTCCATTGTTATTAATGAAAATCTGTTCGTTTTTTTTTGCCATAACTCTTCGTTTAATCTCTCTAATAAGAACAAAAAAAAACTTGAGAATACATTTGAAAAAAAAATCAATTACTTTTTATTGTAGGAAGTTGAAGATTTTGAAAGTTCCTTTCGTTTATCTAATCTAACAGTATACATTTTATTCGATTTGCGTCTGAAAAAATATCATTTTAAGTTAATATCCATTTTTGATAAACTATCTAAAAATCTAAATAATATCTAAAAATAATTATTACGTTTCAAAATAGATTAAGCAAACTTGAAAAATTCTGTGAGTTTAAGTGATATAACAGTATAAATTTGATTCAACTACGTCTGAAAAATTTCAATTCAGGATTTTCAGTTGGAATTTATTTTTGATGAACTGTTTATTTTAATTAGGTCATTTTCCCCCTATATTTCCACTTGGGCCCTTTTTACCTGGGCCATTACAACCGGGGCCATTTTTCATGGCCTTTTTTACCGGGACCATTTTTACCTGGGTCATTATTATCGGGCACACCACTAAATCAACCATCAATCTCCAGAAAAGGAGGCAAACATTTATGTTTGTGCACAGCTCATGTAGTCAGCACAACACGCGTCGGAATCATCATGAAAATCTAGGAATACCACGAAGAGTAGTATGCAGTTGTTTTTCTAAGGTACTGCAATTGAATACAGGCCATCAAGTTATAGGCTCTGAAGTCACGGAACTAAAGTCACAATGTAGGTAGAACGCTAAGCCATCTAAAAATGTCTGAGGATAAAGTCACGGACCGAAAAGGGTTTTGTTAATATGATAGTAATATTTCAATTTGATTTGTACAAATTGCGTAATGTAATTTTTCGATTGATAAACTTGGATGAATGAAGGTTATTTTGTGATCAATTTTTATTTATTTACCATGTTTTGTTTAGTTTTGCTTTAAAGGCGAAAGACTAAATGTTTGATAAAGTTGAATGAAGAGAGTCTCTCGTTTTTTGATAAAATAAGCAATACTTCAAAAGAACCCTATTTCATTACTCAATCAGCACAAATTAGATAAATATTTCCCATTTTATTGAAAATAAATTCTTCAGATGCATGATGTATCTCTTATTATCGTGGATGAGATGTACTAGGATGGTCAAATGGTTAAACCACTTATAAAAATAATTAGATCAAACCAAGAGACATCCCCAGCCTGAGAAGCATGCAACGTACACATAAAATCATGCTCAACCTCACATGGAGAGTTCACAAGACAGCCCAGTATATCAGGGTGAAAACAGGAGTCCGAGACATCATAGAATCTATTAGAAAACTTAAATGGAAATGGGCAGGACATGTTGCAAGAATGGCAGACAACCGATGGAGATCACAACTCACAACATGGATTCCCACAGATCAAATGCGAAACCGAGGCCGACAGAATACAAGATGGAAAGATGAACTGGACAAAAATCAGAAAATAATGGCTCTGCGACGCCCATGATAGAGAAACGTGACGGATCCCGGGGAAGGTCTCTGTCCAACGACGGATGATATATAAGACTGGTGATGATGATAGAAGCACAGGTATCTACATGACCACTTATAACTCGTACCACAGTTCAAAGCCAACTGACAGTGAGTCTTTTTTCCTGAGCTGACTTATGAAGTAGTCAACAACTTCCTGGAAAATCTTGGAAGTTCAAAGCTCTAATTAAATGTACGATTTCCTTATTTCAGAACATGGTGTAAAAAGACCAAGTACCGTTTCTTTAAAGTGAGTGAGCGCTACGAACAATCATTCAGCAAGTTGAAACTAACACACCATTGACTAATTTTTCATCAGTGAAATCAAAGAAGATACAGTTGTAATTTTCATGTAGTGCCACAATTTGTTAATTAATATATTAACGAGGTTGGCTTGTATTTTTTTCAGCGGATATCATGGTAAAGTTATATAAAGATGGGTGTTGTCGCCGTGTCAGATTTTTTGACAGGGCTACAATTTCACTTGTTGCCATAAGCGCTAGATAGATTCGTCCCTGGTAGTATGCACATTCCTTTCAGAGCTAAACGTCTAACTGCAAAAAAGGGGTCGGGTCAATTATTAGTTTAGGAGGAAAAATAGGTTTTTTCCTAGTCGGTGTCTGTTAGAAGATTCTGCCAGGTATGTCAGATGAATTCATTTTTTAAATTTTTTTTTTAACATAAACCATTTTACTGAATTCCTTGGATCAAAATTGTACGGAAAACGTCTTCGTTTTTCTCTATATGATGTATACATAAAAAATTGGGCAATTTTCTTATCATTTTTAGTGCCTGGGTTCGGATTTGCAATGGGTGCAATATAGAATCCCTATGGGAAGTTATTTCAGCCAGTTACGTGGAAGAATCTTACAACTGACACTTTGAGAAATGAAAGAAGAAAAAAAAAAAATCAAATCCCGGCCATAAAGTCACAGACCCTAAAATCACGATGTAGGTTGCACGCTGCGCCACCTACGGAACTTAACCGGTCATAAAGTCACAGGACCTTCAGTCAGAGACTAAAAAAAATTTCTTAGAAATAAAATAAGTAATATTTCAATTCAATTTGTATCAAATAAGCAATGTAATGTTTATATTGGAAAATTTGAATGATTAGAGGTTGTTTTAAAAAAATTTATTTATGAATTTTTATTTGGTTTTATTTTGCTTTGAAAGGGAAGCGACTCAATTGTAAATTTACTCGAATAAATTGAATCGTTTCTAATGAAAAAAAAAGTGATTTTTTTAATTTGATTTACACTAAGTTAATTAATGATTTTTTTATTCATTAATTTGAATGAATGAAGGCTGTTTTGTGATATTATTTTTATTAGCTTTGAAAGAAAAGCAAAATACTTCTAAAATCGTTCGCTGTGACTTCGTGGTCGGTTACACTTGATAGTTGGCGCTGTGCGCGACTTACATTGTGATTTTAGGGCCTTTGACTGTATGGCCGGTCACAAAAAAAAAAACAAAAACAAAAAAAAACGAAAGAAAGAAAAAAAGCCCTCTGCACATGGACCCGTTTTCCCTCCTAAAATCTTTGAGATACTTTAATCTATTAGCCGGAAATTATTTGCGAAGAGATAATTCAAGATTACATGTTCAAGAGGATTACTGATTCTGCTCATTTACCTACAAGGTAAGTAAGAGAAGAGATAAAAGCGAAATCATTAGTCATGTCGCCTCATTTAAATCACCTGCTATATCCGACTTAATTCAAGAAACCTATGAGAGGTCTCTGGACAGCGTCCTTCTCCTCGGATTATCTCTACCAATCAAGTGTGGGCGTTGTAAATATAACAGAAGAGCTCTTTAGCAATGGGAAGAGGAAAGCATGAAACCATAAGGATCAATGTAAAGCAGGAAACTAGTTGCTAGGAGGGAATTAGGACGGTGTATTTTGTTGATCTAACGAGGACAAGAGAAAGGTAAGCGAAAGTGAGGAAAGTACGTTGAGTGACCCGGTCGTGAACCATCCGGGTTAGGATGGAACTTAATGGGTTACCCCAGCGTCAACAATGCTTTCATCGCGAATAGTCCTTCACCCCCAATCGAGATAAGGTCACTAGTTCAGCAAGAACAGCATCGTTCGCAGGTCTTAACTCCCAGTAAGTTCCGCCTACACTTCTTCAAAAAAGCTGTGCTTTTGAACAAAACCTTCTATCGAATCCCGGTTCTGAACGGCGGCGGGAATATTGTCTATTGCACGATACTCGCTTCCCGCTTCCTTCAGATGTACAATTACCAGGGTTTTCGTTCATAACTAATAGTTTATAAAAATGGTCCGGTATTATTTTATTTTTTTTTTATTTTTGGCTGTGAAAGGTCAAATGCTATAAGCGGTCCCCTACAGTCGGTTATATTTCAGGAGAGTAACGTCTTTCACTATTTGCCGGGATCTCTTCATGTCCCCTGATTGCTACCCTTTAAAGGTGGGAGCAAAGGTCACGGGAAAGTCTTTGTAGTTGACGAGCGAAGCAGCAAGGATTTCTCAAAAGAATGCTGATTTTCAGGGATTTGTTTATTAATTTATTTTTCCTTCTTCGACGGACGATTGTGTGAAATTCCACTCACACACACACACTCTCACAAAGAGAGAGAAGTGTATGTGTGTGTGTGTATGTGGATGTGTGTATGTGTGTGTGTGAAACAAATAAAAAAACAAAAAGACACACATGTCAATTCGTGTAGATATCTTCGAGTGCATTCCTCTATTCCAATGGTTCTTGACCTTTTCTCCACCCTGCCCACCCCTGCCCCAGAAGTTGACCTACATGCTCTCCTCACATCTTCAACAAATGATCAGTTTGAAATGGCTAATACAGATATGTGAAAAAAAAAATTAATATGTTCATCACGACAGAATGATGCAAACACTTGTCAAGGGGGATATGAACCCCCCTGGTTGAGAACCACTGCTATAATCTCATCTCTATAAAAAAAAAAAAAAAGAAAAAAAAAAGGAAAATGAAAACAAAAAATGTTGATACCGAAGAAAGTGGTACTTGTTAACCATAACTGACAAATAGAAAGAGGGAAACCATTCACAGATAGAATATAACTCAGAAGTAGACGAGTACTTACTTCCGAAGTGTGCATATAACACACACACACAAGCGTGCACTTACACACATACACACACACACACACACATACACACACACACACACACACACACCACAAACACTCTTATGAGCACACATGCATACACATATACTGAGATAGATACAAACATAGGTTTATACATTATCAGAGTCAAGATGCAGAGTTAAAAAGCTTCAAGATTTTAAAAACAACTGCGCAATAAGGCTCTAAAAATCACGAAAATACTGCGAGCGAATGTTTCATCAAACTAAGATCCTGATTCTGTCGACTTAAAAAAAATGTCTCGTTGAGCACTTATCATGCGCGCCCACCCATATATCAAAAGTAAAGTGTCCCTTTGAAAGAGGCATAATCTCTTAAGTGGACAGATTAATACATATGTGTTAGAAGAGGGGATACACTGGGATTATATATATATATATATATATATATATATATATATATATATATATATATATATATATATATATATATATATATATATATATATATATGTGTGTGTGTGTGTGTGTCAGTGCGTGTGTATATATGAGGGTGTATCAAGCCTGACACGTAGTTATTTGCTGAATTTTAATCTGAAATTTCCGTTGGATATTATTTGATCTATGGGATTAGCATTTTCCATTGAACGAAGTGCATTTACGAAAAAGGAGATGGCGTTAAAAGAGATATTTGCCGCATGAATTAATGCTTTTTCCATCATTAGGCTACGGATGTTATTGATGTACTCTTGGGTGTTCAATTGCCGGAGAGGGGGTCGGAATAAGCAGAGGGGTGGAAATCTGTCATTTTGATTAGAGGGTGCGGGGTCAGAAATCTGTCACAATTTGATAAGCGGGAGAGAGGTGGAATACGCCGGCTGAGTTGGAGAATTATGGCAACCGACATAATTCACAACGATCTGGACTAAGCCTAGTCGTCTGAGAGGGATCTATAGTAAGGATGGGATAGGCATATAGGAAGTAAAAACTTACAGTACTGACCGGAATAGGCAAGTGAAAACGTACAGTACTGACAAGAAAAAGCACATTCTTTTGTTTTCGAAGAGAAATTGAACTGAAAAATCTTTTGGTGGGACAAAATTTCAAAATCGATTAAATCAGCCGATACAGTTAAAAGTTGGTTAACCAAATTCTCCTCTATGCAATCTTTAATAGTTGCCTTTTGATGGGAAAACTCTGACAAATCTGTACTCGCCCCCCCCCCTTGCCGCTACCAACTATTAGGAAAATGAGTGTAGCGTTAGAGTCTCAAAAATTAATTAACGAGGGGTCCAAATATCAACGGGGAGTGTAGGAATTTTTTCCCAAAATTAATGAGCGGCGAGCAGTAGTTAGGCACTTAAGAATAGATACTTAAATGTGCATTTATGTATGTGCATATGTTTATGCGTGTGTACATAGACACACATATATATGCATATCCAAATACATGTGTGAATACATGTATAAATGCTGGTATTTATATGTATATATAGATTCAAGATTGGTGGCAGGTTCGATTCCTACATAAGCCCCATTTTCTTGAATTGTTTATTTTATTTACGTTGTCTAAATTGAATGATATGTTAACATTGTGATGACGGGAGATCATCTCCAAAAGTTCTTATATAATATAACGCTATTTATAATTCAGATTTATTTGTATACGTAGATATTCAGTTAACTGTATCGTTATACAGACTCATTGATCGAACCATGAATATGGCTATATATACACCTCCATATACACACACACATATACATATATATTTATACCTCTATCTCTCTCTCTCTCTCTCTCTCTCTATATATATATATATATATATATATATATACATATTTATATATTAGAATAATTATAAGATATAGTAGAAAACTGTAACGCGTAAAAGTGTAAAAACATCAAAAAATACATCATAAAAGAAATGAAAAAAATTTATTTCAAAGTCGAAATTAAAGCTAACTTGAAAACTGTTTATTTTTTAGATATCACATTTAACGTAGACAACAATACATACGAACCATACAGAAAAGAAAACTCTATCATTAAGTATATCAGCACTAGTTCTAACTACCTGAACAAAATAATTAAGAAAATCCCCAAATCCATAGAGACCAGATTAACTTATAATTCTTCCGATGAAACTATATATATATATATATATATATATATATATATATATATATATATATATATATATATATATATATATATATATATATATATATATTATAATTATTTATTGTGTCAGCCCCAGACAGCTGTTTCATTGTTACTACAACTCTTCAGTATGGCTATAGACTCGATATCCCATCCAAGACCGCTAAGATCCGGAGGCAGATGATCTATCCCTGCCCTACGGATGCATATATATATATATATATATATATATATATATATATATATATATATATATATATATATATATATATATATATATATGTATATATATATATATATATATATGTATATATGTATATATATATATATATATATATATATATATATATATATATATGTATATATATATATATATGTATATATATATGTATATATTCTAAAAAGTTTTATAGCTTTAAACACTAAAGAGTTGAAAACCTTTCCCAAACTTCCGTCACTTCTATGGTGCTATGTGTGAATTTTCTTTTGTTAAGATCATCAGTTGTCTACCATATAACTGTTTTGGGGGTTCTAAAAACAAAACAGTTATATTGACATGGCACCCCAGTATATATACGTGATGAAATTCAAGACTGGAGTCTTGAAGGGCGTAATCTCAAAATGTAAATGATAGTTACCTTTTCACGTTGAATTCGAAACATTTCCGCGTTATATTTCGCTGCACTATATTCATCAGGGGACCTTAGAATAGGATTTTTTTCTCCACAAATTGTGGGATATCCTTGGATCGCAATTTGAGTGTTACAGTTAATGTTCAGGGTTGAGGTCATATAAGTCAATTGTGAACGGAGAAAATTTCAAGATTTTCAGACAAACATAGTGCAGCAGAATCTAGTATGAAAATGTTTTGGATTGAATGCAGCGTCCGAACTTGATTTATAAATCAGAATTAAATGATATCAAATCATCAAATCGCTCAATTCGGAATGTGCTGTTCTTATTATTTGTTATTCAATGCTGAAGTTAGAGTTATCTCCTCTAATATGACGCTATATCTATCTATCTATCTATCTATCTATCTCTCTCTCTCTCTCTCTATATATATATATATATATATATATATCTCACACACGCACACATCTATCTATCTATCTATCTATCTATCTATCTATCTATCTATCTATCTATATATATATATATATATATATATATATATATATATATATATATATATATATGCCTTTTACCTTGATGTCTTTTGACCATGATTCGAATTATAGTGGGATCATTATTACTCCGTTCAGATAGATCGGCAATTTCATGTTGAACAAGCTGTTAAAAATTCTAGGAATCTCGGTGAATACTTTTGGCTGCCCGTGTAATGTGACAGATGATAGCAGTGGTTAAAGAACATCTCTATAAATCTTGGGCACTTAAGACCTCCCATTTTCTCTTTTTAATTTCGTGTATTATTTGTATAGAGGCGTTGAGCCACTCGGACAGGAAGAGATCAACTCCGTGTATTCACAAGAGGCAAAATGAACCCAGTTGCCCAGCTTTTGTACGTGATGCAAACGCTATAAACTCGTCGTACTTTTCTTGGAATAATGTTGGGAGGATTTGAGGCTGTCAGTGCGTACAGCGGGCGATCGCACTTGCCAGCGTCTTACTTACTTGCTGGTCTTCAAACAACAAAAAGCAAAAAGAAAAGACCCCTCGACCGTCACGGGGACAAGTTTTGTCAATAGCGACAACCATTTTGTGGATGGCCCTTAGACAAACACAGGCTTCCTATCTATCACTCAAGCATCAATTATGAGAAACCAAATGTATAGCAAGACAGGGGCGTAGAGAGGACAGTCGTCTCCTTGCGCAGGTGTCAAGGGTGCAAAATTTCCACAGGCCTATCCTATAATGACTATTAATCAATACTTATGCCCTCAATTAGCATTGCTTTTAGCCCCCTGCTTTTTTGCCCCTTGCTTTTTTTGCCCCCTGCTTTTTCTTGCCCCTTGCTTTTTTTGCCCCCTGCTTTTTTTGCCCTGGGGTGCCGAGAACTGTTGCTACGCCACTGGGTGAAACCAATGATCAACAACGGGGTGCAGGGTTGCCTAGCGGTTAACAGCACCGAGAATCAGGTGGAAGGACTGAGTTCAAACTCCGGCTGGGTAATGCTCTATACTCCGGCTGGGTAATGCTATTATACGTACATCCTGGGCCAGTATTTTGCATCATGTAAAAGATCTCGACACCATAAAGAACATATGGGCGAATATAAAGGCCAAACTGGCCGTGAGAAAACCTGGAAACACTGACCAGCTGTGGAAAACTGCCAGAAATGAATGGAACAACATTGTGCCACACTCGGTAAACAACTATTTGGCAGCTTGACCAAATAGTTTAGATTTCTGTAGAGAAAAATAAGGGAAAAGCTGTCCCATACAAAAACGCACTCTGTAAATAAACACTGCACGCACTGTTGTATGAAATTGTCGGAATATTTCACTTAAATTGTTAAAATAAACGGTTATAAACACACAACTATAAAAATCACAAAACTGGAGAGAATAGACCACTCCATCTACCCAGGACAACGATTTCCGATGAAATCCTCAAAAAAAAAAAAAAAAAAAAAGAAGAAATCAAGCAAAGAATCTCTCTAGGATGGCAAACCTTCCGTAGAGCAAGCTCAACCTCCAAGAACAGGAAAATCCCATTAGTCCCCCAAAAAGAAAGATATAAAACCAATACACCCTCCCGATAGTCACCTATGGAGCTGAAGCGTGGAACCTAAGTAAGAGAGAGACCTACAAAATGACAACCATGCAACGTCAGTATGAAAGAATCATGCTCAACCTTGCATGAAGAGATCACAAAACAGCACAATATATCAAGGAGAAAATAAGAGTCCGAGTCATCATAGAATCCATTAGAAAACTCAAATGGCAATGGGCTGGTCATGTTGCAAGAATGGCAGATAACCGATGGACATCGTGACTCACAACATACCTACAGAAATCGCATGCAAAACCGACGTCATTAGCTTATAAGATGGAGAGACGAACTAGACAAGTTCATGAAGTATTGGTTCCGCGACGCCATGATAGAGAGGTCTTGTGAAGCTTGGGGAAAGGTCTATGTCCAATGACAGATGCTTAAGGATGGTGATTTTTCTTTGTCGAACATCGTGTTTGTACTAGTGACAAGCCCAAGGTCAACATGGCAGTGAAGAGCACATAGATAATTGGATTCATGTCTTTCCCAAAGACATTTGGGCAAAGGAGATACAGGCAGTCTAACAGGGAAACGGAATCGACGAATCAAGTTCCGAATCCAGCCATAACAGCTGGCGTTTAATTCGCATCAATGTCATTGCGAAAGGCATGAAACTGTCAATTCTTTGCCCAGCCATGGGTAAAATAGCAAACCAGACTGGACTCTTCAACTATGATTCTAAGTCCAACCCCTGATGGAGAAAGTAGGGAACGACCATTTGGAATTGCTGTAAGTGGCTTGATTTAAGAAAAGGGAGATAATTAGTACGCTCTATTCTATTAATAACGGCGTGATTTGAAAAACAGTATCTTGAACAAAGGTATATTTTCATTTTTCTGTTAATAACTTATCAATATGTTGTATAATTACACATTATTTATATACATATCAAGAAATGGACATATTTGGTCCGACAGAATGAATTATAAATTGCATTATATCATATAGAAACTTATTTTAGATGATATCCTTTCGTTACATGGTTATTATATCACTCGCCCTAGACAACAAATCTTTTTTGCATATTTTGACAAATCTAGCCACTTTCAACCATTCAAAATAGATGATTCAAAATGGTCGTTCAAGAAATCTAAAAAACTGCGTTATCCCAATGATTACCCTCGACTGCTCTCCCCACTTCTCAAGCAGAGTTACCAATATTGAATATTTTGTGGATATCGAGTATCTCGCTGGTACGAAAATGCGCTAAATTAGCGCGGTCATGCTTGAACATTTTGGCCATTTGTTGGCGTTTATGGCTACATTTTTATTGCACTTTTTTTTTTTTAGCTTTTCGACAGTCAAACTAGCAGGAAAATGATTTTGAGCTAGCAACATTGATCCCAACGACCCCTCGAGTAAAAGTGGGAGATTTTTGAAAAAAATGTACGGAAGTGAATTACGATAGCAATTTGAACTCGGTCCGCAGAACTGTTTTCCACTATACCGTCATTGTGTAGGAGTAAGAGTTAATTACATAGATATCTTAGGTCCGGGTAAAATTCCAATTTTTCTTTTTGCATTTTTCTTTCCTGCCTTAAGTGGATGTTCCCTTCTGGTAGCCGAGAATAGGCGCTCATCGTATAAGCCACCCTTTTTGCAAATAAACGTATATAAATGGAATCTAGTGAAAACTGATCGTTTTAAGTGGGTTGAAATATGTCTTGGCTTGCTGCCTGCACTTTACGGAGACTTGGTACGGTTATGACCGTACCGGCCCGTTTGTCCTGTGTGCCTTGTTAAATATGTACATAATTAGACATATGTATATTTATTTGTGTTTATATGTAAATCTATTTACAGCGCGTTTGTCTAAAGAAGAAGTGCTTGCGTAACTGTGCTAACGCCCTTGCATAAATTGATTGCACGATCAAGTTCTTTACTTACCATTTTGTCTAGTCGTCGTCTACAAGAACAATTCAACGTCAAACATTACGTTCAGATTGTTATATTTGTACAGAGGCTTTCTGTGTTCTTCGGGCCATTTCGTGCTCACTGTTTTATTAATTAAAAAAATAATCCGTGCATCGTACTTTAGTTACGTAATCAATCCAGTGAAATATTCGGAATGTTGACTTTATAAGTAGTTCGTTTTCAAGTAATACGGATATTGCCTCATGTTCTGGGTTCATAGACTTTAAAATGTATAGGTATATACAGGGCCAGATTTAAGCACCTGGGGGCCCTGGATTAGCACAGTTCTCAGAGTTAGGTGTTATGACTATCTCCACCTGAGGGGTCGGGTAAACATGGTTGTTCGTCGTAGAGGAATTTGAAAAATTTCTTTTTAAAGATTATCTCTAATTAGTTTTTTTTTTATCATCTCTACATAAACATTGTACCCTCTCTGGTGCCTATTGTGAGAATGGCTCACTACTATTCAGTAATTAAAAAAGATAAATTCGTTTTTATTACATTTTAGTAATTTATTTTTAAAAAAACCAACATTTTTCTCGTAATTAACATCGTGAAACTTAATCATCATCATCATCTGCCTTTTAGCGTCCCAGGACATTCTATCATGGGCGTCAAAGAGCCAGTATTTTCTGAACTTGTCTAGTTCACTAAGCAATCTTATGTTTTGTTGCCCACAATTTCACAAATGATCTGTGAGGATCCACGTTGATATTCGTGATGTCCAGCTGTTGTCTGACATTCTTGCAATATGGCCCGCCCATATGAGTTTCATAATGGTTTATTTGATTGCTGTGACCCTTGTTTGCCTCTAATATAATGTGCTGTCTTTTGATCTCTCCACATGATGTTGAGCATAATTATCTCCACAGCACGTTGCATGGTTCTCAGTTTGAGGGTCAATCTTTTCCATGTTTCTGCTCCATAAGTGTCCCGGCGGGAGGATAGACCCTCCTTTTAAAAAAATTATTTGATTTTTTAAATTCTTGAATGTTGAGCTTGCTCTGTGGAAAGCGTGCCGATCTGGGGCGATTCTTCGTTTTATTTATTCTTCTTTCGAAGATTTCATTGAGATTCTCTTTCTCATGTTAATATTGCTATCTACTTTCTTTTATTTCCGATTTCGATATTAATATCCTCTTCTCACCATATTTGTTGTACAAGAGAGTTATTTTACCAGAGATCATATAAAGACCAAGATGCTTTCTTCATTCAGTTCGTGTAGCATTATCTGGATCTCATGAAGGTTCTCAGCAAAAAAGACGATGCTGTCAGCAAATCTGGGGTTACTTACGTATTTGTTGTGGATTCTGGTTCTGTTATTTACTTCGTTTCGGTTTCGAGAGATCGTCTCGAGGCAAGCTGTGAAGAGCTTGAGTGAGCTGGTACCAATATCTCACCCCTTTTCAGCGCTGAAAAGGCCCAGGATCTTGATGCAGCCTGCTGTGTTGGTAGATAAGTCACAAGACTTTGACATATACGGGGTCTACGCCTTGTTGCATGATAGCATCCATGAGCTTTGAGATTCCCACTTGAAGTCAATAAATGCTACAGCGAGTGGCATTTTATATTCCATTGCCTTTTCTTTCAGAAGATATACCGAATAAATAAGCGTAGTGCTGTACAAAAGAGACAAATTCTGTTGGGAAGTTATTCCACATGCGGTGTATTCTCAAGATCTGTCACCCTTACAGTATCGATTGTATATAGTATCAACACCCGTTGTCTGGTCAGCAGTTCCATTCAGATCAAGATACTAAAAAGTTCCTCAACCGAAATTGCTGGAAACCATCAACCAAAGCTGTTACCAAAGCTGTTGTCAGCATAAGTTTCTTCAGTTTTTAAGCTGGTCTGGTTAGTTGGCTATGTATGTATGTATCACGCGTAAAGACTGCACCAATGGAGCTAGAAGACTAAGATATTCAAAATTTCTCCTAATTATGCCCAGAAAACTCTTTTGAAAGCAGAATCCAACCCAAATAATTTTTTGCAGGGTTTCAATTTACAATGTCAGTTTATGGTAAATTGGTCCCTAGTTTGTGTTCACATCTGTTTTTTGAATTTTTTTTGTGTTTTACAAAGGGGGGGGGAGAAGTAATTTATTCATTGATCACCGCTTTTTCCGAAATTTAATTGATCACCTCCAAGACGGCATGCTGCCAAAAAACGTTGGTCATGCGATGGTTTTAATTGCATGACTAAACAAACCTTTTTTTTTCTTTTGAATAATGGAATACATAATTTTGCTGAACAGTCATTTGGGAGAGTATTTTGATGTCTGAATGATAATGCTATGAATTTATATGAATGAAGTATTCTATTGAAGAAAGCTGAAAACTTTGGCATGGACCTAATATTTTAACACGTTAACTGCCAATAGACGTTAATTGACGTTTTTGTTACTTAATCAAGCGCAAAAAATACGTCCGCGCTAAAGGGTTTAAGAAAACTATTGCAGTAAACTCTCATTGTAATGGCACCCATTCTAACGGCAATATTTAATGATCCACGCGTTTTAACGTCACGTTTATTTCTATATTCTTGCAAAACAATTGACGGAGATTAGTTCTCAGGTAAAGCACTTGAATATTTCAGTGTATTATTTATATTCTGTTGAGACAAAAAGTCTGGCCAACTCAAGAGAATAGATTTTCTGTGAATAGATTAGGAATTCTGTATAAAATCATCAACACAAACAATTAGATAGTAAATCGAGACATAATGTTTTCCCATTAGCAAAGTCGACGCACTCCCAATAACAAGCAAATACGCCCCCAGCATAACATCGTTACGCAGTGCCTCATTTTATCCCAGATCGACTGAAGAATGGAATTCGCTGTCCTAAGAGCTGGAGGATGTAACTCTCAATAGTATATTCAGTTGGAAACTGTTCTTCCAAATGCAAGTAATCCACCGAAAAGGATTTTGAATCAATAGATTTTGCATTACATCGCAAAGAAAAATAAATAAAGCGTTGAAAACTTTCTATTTCAAGGATGTTTTTGACACCTGATGTAATGGCAAATACTTACTTGAACAAATTATTTTACTTAAAAAAATCAGAATGATGCCGCCAAAATGAACACAGAAATCTGGAAATAAATTCTAAAGAAAAGTCTTATCAATTAATGATAAGCTTGAAATAATTAAGATGGAATGAGTTGTGAGTAGAAATTCATTAATCGAATAATTACTTTTTGGTTCACTCATTTTATTTGCTGACCGGTAACATGAATACGAGACATTAGTCTGTGAAAGGACAATAAACAAGCTTGTCTGCTACAGGGTCGAATTTTGCTCCAACTTCTATTCCAACTGAATATGCTTATTGCAACTTCTGTATTGTATATATGATAAATGAAAAATTATAAAACATTTTTTTAGAATAAATGTTTTCATGAATAAGAATAAAATAAGCCTTTGAGTATATTTGAGATACATTTTCGCAGGTAAGTAAGACTTTTCAGTTTGGCTCAGTCGGAAAGAGAGCCGACTACCTCTCACTTGGTCGTGATTTCAAATCTCGTTAGGCAAATGTTAATTTTATAAAATATCTACGTATACAAAAGAAACGAGCCTTTGCATATTTCTAGCATGAATTTTGGTAGATGTGTGAAACTTGTTAATTTAGCTCAATTGATAAGAGGCTCGACTACCAATGAGTTGGTCATTAATTCAGAACACTGTAGGGGAATGTTGATTTTTACTTTTCTAAATTTGATGAGGATTATTCTTGTAGTTATTGCTACGGTAGAAAACTGTTTGACAAAAGTAAATTTGGTCTATACGTTTTGCTTTCTCGTTACTAATTGGAAAAAAAAGGACGATTTTTGACCTTTTGGGGACTTATTCTGGCGAGTTCATTAATGACGTCTAGTTATGTCTACGTTTTCCTTTGGAAAACGTCAGTGGTGTCATAAATAGAACTTACTCTGACCATACTTATTCTTCGATTGGTATTTCTTTTACATGATCTCAAATTTTGATGCCACAGTTGTTCAATTATTGACTGTGTGGCGAGTTATGTTCCAGATTATTTATGCGTAGGAGTAGGTATCAGTAAATGAATTGATATATACGGGTATCAACTTAGAAGTGTGAAGTAACATAATCTTCATTCATGTCATTAGGACTGGTACTTAACTAAGCTATCTCTACTCGTCTATCAACCTGTGTATAAGTATTTTTGAGATTTCCCATTAGTGCTATTGTCGTTTCCTTTTAGCAATATTTCTGCTATTTGATACTACTGAGTCATGATACAGGTTTTCCTGTACAGGATAAGTGATATTAATTAGAATAACGTCCCGAGGATATAAGTTTTCCTGTAGAGATTAAGTGGTATAATTAGAATTATGCCCCTGATCTATCTATCTATCTATCTATCTATCTATCTATCTATCTATCTATCTATCTATCTATATATATATATATATATATATATATATATATATATATATATATGTATATATATATATACATATATATATATATATATATATATACATGAAAATGTGGCTGCTGCAGAAATCAAACCTGCCACCGATATATATTCAAACTTTACCAAAATCAATTAATTATTTGATTATAAAAAATACGAACACCTGTCAGATTCTGAACTCGGCACAACAGTGGGATTTAACAAATTGTCAAACACAAAAACAAGAGTTGATTTTATTTTTCTACCGTAACAAGAACAATCCTCACTAAGAAATTAGTGGTGTATATTCACATAATCCAATCGTGATTTGAACTCATGACCACCTGAGTGAGGTAAATTCACAAATCCTAGATATTAACGAAAAATTATCGTACAGATATGGAGGGTTTATTTCGTTCAAATAAGAGAATACCTTTATACAAAGATTTTTTTGATAACTTGAAACGCTCCAATAAACCACTTTCACTTTAAAAAAAGGTTATATCTCACTATAATTTGAGAAATCTCCATGCGTTGATATATGGATCGAGATAACTTGTGATCTGGCCATTGTACGAAGTTGATATTCGCCAGATATGTTGGCCCGTGTACCAGACATTGCAGTATTAAGTTTGAAGTCGTTTGGATTTATGGTTCTCGATTTAAGGATAACAAAATAAAATAGAAAAAAGAATTTAGAAATGGATATAGTTTTTGGCTTGAAAATACAATGCCACCTGCGTTATGAGCGTGTGTTTGATAGATGACGTAATGGCATATGTAAAATACGTTTTTGAAAGAGAGAGAGAGAGAGAGAGAGAGAGAGAGAGAGAGAGAGAGAGAGAGAGAGAGAGAGTCTTATTTTTCTGTTAAATTCTTCTACTGAACGTGATTAAAATTAAATTATTGTTTAGATGATGTAACGGCATTTTTTAAAATGGTAACCGGCAGATTTACTAACGATGATTCAACGACAAAACTTACCCAATTACAATCTAACTATATACACAGTTTATTGAGGCACACACATTACTGATTAGGTCAAAATGAAATAAATATATAAAATAAAGCAAAATAAAATAAACACTTCTGTTTTTTATTTACGTAAAAAAAGTCAAGATACATAAAATTTAAGGGGACTTTTGCTTATTTTTCACGTCATAGTTCAACGTCATTTTTATAATTGTATGTATTTAATTTAGTTTCAGATATTCATAATTAATTTTTTGATGACGAAGTATAACTCATTATTTATGTTGTGACTACCATTTACTATTTACCTTGATTTTGATTTTTTAGTTGCTTTTCAAAAACTAAACATCGAGATGAAGGTAAATCACTTATCATCTTATTTATTTACAGCCGATTCCATTCTTCAGTCGTTGAATTTAATGCCTAAAAATTGAGATGAAAATAACATAATGAAGATTTTAAAGAATAATTTCACGAATAAACATTTCTATTTACGCTGAAAAGTTTCAGATACATAAAATTCAAGGTCAGATGTAAGTTATACATGGAGACTTTAAAAAATTCGCAAGCGAATAATTTCATATAAACTAGAAAAGTCAAAAGACTTAGAATTTTAGTTACAAGTATAATTTGCAGATATAAATAGAGGTTTTAAAGAAGTCACTAACCAGGTATTTTATTTATAGTACACAAAAAAGTTAAAAAGACTTGAATTTCCAGATTCAAATGTACGGGTTGAAAAAATTCACAAACTAGCAGTTTTACAAGCTGTACACAAAACTGCTAAAAAGACTTGAATTTGAAGGTTTAGATGTACGGTAAGAAAAAAAAAATTCACAGACCAGATATTTTATTTATAGTACACAAAAAAGTTAAAAAGACTTGAATTTCAAGATTCAAATGTACGGGTTGAAAAAAATCACAAACTAGCAGTTTTACAAGCTGTACACAAAACTGCTAAAAAGACTTAAATTTGAAGGTTTAGATGTACGGTAAGAAAAAAAAAATTCACAGACCAGATATTTTATTTATAGTACACAAAAAAGTTAAAAAGACTTGAATTTCAAGATCCAAATGTACAGTTTGAAAATATTCACAAACTAGCAGTTTTACAAGCTGTACACAAAACTGCTAAAAAGACTTAAATTTGAAGGTTTAGATGTACGGTAAGAAAAAAAAAATTCACAGACCAGATATTTTATTTATAGTACACAAAAAAGTTAAAAAGACTTGAATTTCAAGATTCAAATGTACAGGTAGAAAATATTCACAAACTAGCAGTTTTACAAGCAGTACACAAAACTGCCAAAAAGACTTAAATTTGAAGGTTCAGATGTACGGTAAGGAAAAAAAATTCACAGACCAGATATTTTATTTATAGTACACAAAGAAGTTAAAAAGACTTGAATTTCCAGATTCAAATGTACGGGTTGAAAAAAAATCACAAACTAGCAGTTTTACAAGCTGTACACAAAACTGCTAAAAAGACTTAAATTTGAAGGTTTAGATGTACGGTAAGAAAAAAAAAATTCACAGACCAGATATTTTATTTATAGTACACAAAAAAGTTAAAAAGACTTGAATTTCAAGATTCAAATGTACAGGTAGAAAATATTCACAAACTAGCAGTTTTACAAGCAGTACACAAAACTGCCAAAAAGACTTAAATTTGAAGGTTTAGATGTACGGTAAGAAAAAAAAATTCACAGACCAGATATTTTATTTATAGTACACAAAAAAGTTAAAAAAGACTTGAATTTCCAGATTCAAATGTACGGGTTGAAAAAATTCACAAACTAGCAGTTTTACAAGCTGTACACAAAACTGCTAAAATGACTTAAATTTGAAGGTTCAGATTTACGGTAAGAAAAAAAATTCACTAACCAGCAATTCATTACTAATTGAATACCACATTTGAATATGGAAAAGTTAAATGTCTCCTTCGTAACAAGAAACTATCAGGTTTGCATTCAGATCATATAATATCAATTGAACAATCTTATGAGAAATTGCGAACGGTGATTTCAATCTGAATAAAGAACATGAAAATTTGATGACTTCTTTGGTTTTTTTTCAAAACGTGGAAGTTTCTTGCTGATTGCAATCCGAAACAGGAAACCAACCTATACATTCCCTCTTTGTCACATTCTCCGAAAAGCCATTTCGGACCACACGAACCGAGGGCACCTCAGGTTTGGAACCCTCACAGTAAAGGAAGATTATCAGATTATTTATACGAGAAGTAGGTATAAGTGTGTGCATCGATGTACACGCGTAACCACTTAGAAGTGTGAAGTAACATAATCTTCCTTCATGCCATTAGGTCTAGTGCTTGACTAAGCCATCTATACTCGTCTATCAACATGTATACAAGTATTTTTGTGCTTTCCCATTAGGCTTATTGTCGTTTCCTTTTAAGAAGATATTTGCGACTTGATACTACTGGAGTACGATACAAGTCTTCCTGCACAGGATAAGTGATATAATTAGAAAAACGTCCCGGGGATATAAGTTTTCCTGTAGAGATTAAGTGGTATCATTAAAAGTATGTTCCGTTGTTATATATATATATATATATATATATATAACTGATAATTTCAAATTGAGTTTCAAAGTAATTACTTCGAAACCCTATTTGAAATGACCTGTTATAACACAGTGAATGTATCATTTGGCCTAGACAGTGTTTGTGTTTTTTTGTGTTCTAGCACTCCTGGCCATACTGTTTTGTCCACAAATTTGAAAATCGGCATCAACACTCAACTAAATCCCTTCTAAAAACGTTTTCAGTTTAATTTTGGAAAAAAACAAACCCTTCTTTCAAACTTTTGGGGATCAACACTCAACTAAATCCCTTCTAAAAACCTTTTTAGTTTAATTTTGGAAAAAAAAGAAGCTATTCTTTCAAACTTTTGGGGCCTTATTTTGACAGGTTTACAAATAACTTCTTGTTCCCCCAGAATGTAGATGTTTATAGCTGTTTTTCTTTCACAAATATGTATGAATTTCCATAAGACGTTTAAAAATCCTCATCATCATCATTAATCTTTCATCGTCCGTTGTTGGACAGGGACATTCCCCAGGATTTGTAAAACCTCTCTATCATGGGCGTTGCAGAGCCAATACTTTCTGAACTTGTCATGTTCGTCTCTCCATCTTTTATTCTACCGGTCATGGTTTCGCATGCGATCTATGGGAATCCATGTCGTGAGTCGTGATGTCTATCGGTTGCCTGCCATTCTAGCAACATAACCAGCCCATTGCCATTTGAGTTTTCAAATGGATTCTATGTCTCAGACTCCTATTTTTTCCTTATTATATTGCGTTGTCTTGTGATCTCTCCATGTTGAGATTCTTTCATGTGCACGTTGCATGGTTCTCAGTTTAAGGGTTAGTCTCTTCCATGTTTCAGCTCCATAGGTGAATATCAGAAAGGGTGCATTGGTTGTATACACATTTTTTTTTGGGGGGGGGGACTAATGGGATTAAGAATACTAGGCTATAATGCTTTTATCAATATATTTACTGAAGATCGCAATGCTTTTGGTAAAATATCCCTGAGTGGTTTCTTAATTCTCTTATTTGCTATTAATAGTGTAAATAAATGTTTGCGTTTTATTGATGTAATCTGTGGTTTTATTTTTAAAAAAGTGACTTGACATGGTAAGTGAAAGAGCCCATAGTTTGAAATGGTGGATAGGAAATATTTTTATTAGCAAAATCATCACCTTTGAGCAAATGAGTCCATATAGATAGATTATTTAATTGGATTCTTTACGAGGCTCAGCTTAATACAGCGCATGGCGAAAAGTTGGGGGAAAGTGTTACAGGTTTCATAAAAGTACCGCGTAGAGATTTGTTCGTTAGGAACTTGATACAGGGAGGTTTGTTTCCTAAGGATTTCCATGTGATTTGTTAAGCAAAGTTTTTTTCTTAGGGATTTGTTA
The DNA here is from genome assembly GCA_963457665.1 of Thysanoteuthis rhombus. Classification (NCBI taxonomy): domain Eukaryota; kingdom Metazoa; phylum Mollusca; class Cephalopoda; order Oegopsida; family Thysanoteuthidae; genus Thysanoteuthis; species Thysanoteuthis major. The sequence goes on from OY735222.1 coordinate 38,677,022, forward strand.
GTGGAAGTTTGTTTCTCAGGGTTTACTTACACGGGGATTTGTTTCCAAGGTATTTATTAAATAGGGGTTCATTTCCTAAGGGTTTATTCTATAGATTTCCCCCCAAAGGTTCCATTACATGGAAGTTTGTTTCCAAGAGGAGCTTGTTTCTTTTGGATTATTTTCACGGAGATTAGTTCCCAAAGGATTTGTTCAATAGGGGTTTATTTCCAAGGGATTTGTTGAGTAGGGGTTTGTTTCCGAAGGACTTCTTGGATAGGGATTCGTTTCCCAGGGATTTGTTAAGTAGGGGTTCATTTCCTAGGGATTTGCTTAATAGAGATCCATTTCCAAGGGATTTGTTCGTGAAGGTTTGTTTCTTAGGGATCATTTACATAGACATTTGTTTCGCTAGGATTCTTTAATGAGGATTTTGTTTCATGAACATTTTTTACTTGGGTTTTTCTTTATAATGATATTTTTTCTGTCACCTTCCTCCTTGCAGATTTGTTTGCCGACAAGTCTTTCATGGAGATTTATTTACGAAAGATTTGCTTTACAGGGATTAGTTTGATGGAGGTATGTTTCACAAGTATTTGTTTCATGAAAAACTTCGGGACTAAAGATTTTTTTTTTAACAGGGATTCGTTTTCAACAATTTTGTTCAACACACTTTTGATATACAGCGGAAATTGTTTATTATAATCATGGATAATGTAAACAAATACTTATTGCCAGCAAAATCAGTCGTTATAGAGGCAGCGCACACTCTTTTGCACCCCAATCTCCTGTACTTCCCACCACTCCAACCTCCGACAACTGAACCTAATCTACCATCATCAGAACTTCGTGGTCTGGAAATGCTCAAATTTTTTCTTCCACATAAATCAATGGTTCACACCAATTTATGGAAACATTCAATATTGACAATTTAGATGTATCTAAATTAAGATCTATAATTTTAGATAAAAAATCTATAATTTGCAATCTTGTTACACTCAAGTCCAAGTCTGGAGTTTCCTATCGTAACAAGAACAAAAGCAATAACAACAACCTTCACCTAAATGAAGGTGTAAACCAATAGGTAAAATCTGCATTACTCTACCGTAATTTGAACTCATGAGCAACTGATTGCCAGGAGACTGTCTGAGCTAATTTGATTAGGATACTAACGAAAATATACGATACCATCATCACAACTTGGGCTTATTTCATACTACTGAATATATACAATTATATTTTTTCATAAGTTTTATATGTTATATATATGATACAAAAGTTGTAATAATCATCTTCAGTCGAAATAGAAGCTGGAGTGGAGTTTGACCATGCAGCAGCCAGACTTGTTTAATTCATTTTTTCAAGAGTCTAAGGGATTTACTTTCAACGATTTGTTTAGGGATTTAGGGTTCTGTTTCTCAAAGTTTTGCTTAATCGGAATTTGTTTCATTAACACTTATTTTATAAAGACTATTCCCCAAAGAGATTTGCTTCTTTGGAATTTGTTTCATGTAGATTTGCCTTATAAATAATTGCATAATGAAATTCGGTTTTAGGATGAAATTGATTTTTCCCCCTTTGGTACGTTGTGCGGTCTCTAGAGTTAAGCAACGCCATGCTTGGACAGTACCTAGATGAGTGACCACTTCGGACTATCAGGTGTCGTAAGCGAGAATGGTTCAGTGAATGAAGTCCCTTGCTTATTTGTCGCCTCTAAATATATTTCTCATACCAAAAGCCGAGACCAGAGGAGCGTTGAAAAGTCCAGGCAGAGATGCCGTTGCCAGCGTAAGGAACACTAGCTGTTTTCTGAAGATTTTTCCCCATGATAATCTGATCGACCATAGTCGGGGCGACCCGAAATCTCTTCCTTTTCGCTACTACCCTTTCGGAGATGGGAGGGTACATCTCTATCCCTGGTTCGATAACCACTCACCCTCAATCCTACTATCTAGCAGAAGGACCTCAATCTTTAGTATGACTCTGCCAGAGATTGATCCCCCATTGCCTACGGTAACTAAGGATTCCCAGACAGCCACCCATCTACGTATTGATGCGACTCGACGTTGCTTAACATCAGTGATCCCACGAGAACAAGCGAGCCTAACGCGATTTGACCGTGCATGAGTCCTATAAGGTGAAGATATGTCGGGCATTTGATCTACTGCACAGACACTGATGATGTCAACTGACTCATAACTTATAAAGGTTGCATAATGAATCCTGAAAAAAACCCAAACAAAACAAAACATTTTCTCACGGAAATAGACAGTAAGAAGGGTTTTGGGTAATGACAAGTGCACTTGGAGCCCTTCAGTCTTATAAGGTGGCTCATCTCGAGCTAGTTTAGGGGACAGGGTACCGATCGTTCCCCTTGATAAGAATTTTCAAAATTTTTAAGCTCTTTACCACCCTTGTTCGATAAAAGTTGAATCTTATCATTTCTTATGGGCGATTTCTTGACAGTAAAATAACTGTCTATCAAAGTCAATAATTGAACTACCGTAGCGTCAAAATTTATTGTCGTAGAAAAATAGTCAGTACTGGGGCCAATTTTCAAATTTATAGACAAAGAGCACACAAACAAATACTCAAACAAACACAAGTACATATGAAGTATATATATATATATATACATATATATATATATATATATATATATATATATATATATATATATATATATATATATATATATATATATAAAACGATAGAACCCTTCGCCATCTTTAATAGCTACGGTTGTTCAATTAAATAACACACGTGTTAATAAGTTCTGATTTTAAATACAATATAGATTTATGAATTTACCATATATAAGGAAAAGGTGATTTTTTTATTTTAAATACAAAATCAAAATTTAAAATGAATGAAAAATTATTTGAATGTGTCCCGGCACAATTTTTTGTGAGCTCACTCACCCTTACTTTAAAACCTGGCTACGTCCCTGGCAAGTACCCCAGTCGCTACAAACAATCGTGGGGTCTCCATGGATCGTTCAAGACATGGAAACAAAATCATGACCCCATGTGTTGCATGACACGAGGCAACAGAGTCTGAGAGATTCATTTTCTTGGGATTTGTTACTCGAGGATTTGTCTCATGGGAATTTGTTTTATGAACATCTATTTCATGACGACTTTTTCCCCAAAGGAATTTGTTTCACGGGAATTAATTTTATGGGGATTTCTCTTACGAATAACTATTTAATGAGGATTTGTTTTTCGGGGAAGGGGTTTGGGGGTTTAAAATTTGCTTCGTGAGGATCTGTTGGTTGCCGAACGTTCCGGCTGCAGATATTTCGACGATGAACGAAACGTTTTATTCAAAGGCAAAAATGATTACATGTATAAAATATGCATTTACCTCTGTTTTTCTTCTATGAATTCTCTTATTACTTCTTATTCCTATTCATGCACCATTTTAACTTTGAGTGTGTATCGGTGTGACACTAAAGCACTCACCTAAAATTACTCAAGAAAATTTCCCCCCCTAATTTTCAGCCATTTGATTTAACGAATCTTGACTTGTTTCATTTGTTTGTATAGAAACAAATAGATAAAAATGGCAATAAAAAGTTAAGAACAAGATTCATTAAATAGTAAACAACAAGCATACATCATTTTTTGTACATGATATGATTTTATATTATTTTGAATTAAATCAACTTAGTCATTTTTGTCTTTAAAAACTTAACACGGCTGAAACGTCCGCGGTTATGATATCTCCGACCAAAACACCTAGCCCGAAACGTTCGGTTACCCGACCAGGACCAGCCCGTCGATTGGGTGGACCCAGATAGTCACGTAAGACGCAGAGGTCCCAGGAGCACATTCCAAACCGAGAAAAAAATAATAGTTAGAAAACCAGGGACACAAATTCCAAGGCCCACCCAGGGCGCCTGAAACCCTTTTGCCGGCCATGACGAGGATTTGCTTCATAGAGAGAGTCCCCAAAAGCTAAGCTATGCCAGGCATTCGATGGCATTGGCAGTGCCTTCCATACAGTCACTGGTGAAGTCAACGGACTCATAACCCCAAAAGGTTGCACAGTGCACAGCGTGTAAAAATGTTTTTCTTTCGACAATAGACGAGAGGTAGGGTTACCTGAGAATAAATCAGAGCAAGACAGAGTCTACAGTTTAGGTAGGGGAAATTTTTGTAGTTCCCCAATAGTAACCATTAGATTGCCGGCTATTTAGAAACATGAAACTGCATTCCAACACGAAAAACTGCATATTTTAAGGTTATAAAAAAAATTGACCATTACTTGCTTGAAGCAAAGAAACAGTACATTTTGAAATTCATTGTAACAGAAAGTCAAGAGTTCATTTGTACAGGTTTCTCTCTTCTCGCTACATGAATTTGGAGCTTTTCTAAAAATACCTTTCGCGAGCTGAAATAACGTAAAGTGAAAAAAACAATTATCATTAATTTACGTAGGGAACAGTTTTTGAGTGTTCCCAGGCACTAAAAATAGAGATAATGGTATGTTAGGCTGAGTGGTTGGAGTTTGGGTTGATGAGAGGTACATGAGACTGGGGTTTACAAAATTGAGGAAAAATGTGTACGCTGCCTCTTTAAAGCCAACAATGAACACTATTCCTAATTTTCTCTTTTTTTTCGTAAAAGTAGATTTTCGAATAAAAGAGGGTATCAGTATCATTTAATCAATGTTCTCATCTTAAATTTAAATGAACTGAACTGTGTCAGAAGTATGTTTCATAGCCTGCCTTGTCGTTGAAATATAGGATGTTCTAAATTCCTTGTGCATGTCAAAATCATGCAGTAAATAGCGTGTGAAACACCAACTAATACTGATTTTGATGAAGTAGTCTCATAAATATTGTACTAAATGTGACTTTTGTTTTACAGATTCTTTGAGGGGTCAAAAATGGCAACTGTTGAAGAAAAGGCTAATTGCTTGCTATGGCTGGCAGAACTGAAATCGGTTACAGCTGTGAGAAGGAAGTTCGTTTTTCATTATGGAAAAGATGAACCACATAAAAAACTCAATAAATAACGGTTTACTTCTCGGCCAGGATTGCAAATACAATGTAAACAATCACAGAGCAGCAACTGAATTATGTTTTCAGAGAGTTTGCAAATCGGCTTGATCGATGCATTAGGAATGATAGCAATTATGTTGAAAATTGACGATTGAAGTCCACTTTGACAAAGACTTTTAAACTGAACCTTTCATACGCCGTATACTATATAGTTCTATTTTTCTGTTCATGTTGAGTGATAAATTTTCAAAAGTGCGCAAGGATTTCAGGGACACCCTGTAGTGGCATATATCCCACTAGTATCAGATGTGGGTGTTCGAGACCATGTGAAAGTCAGCACGTCAAATGCTAATTTTCAAGACAGGCTCTTCCAACTTTGAAAATTTTAGTAAGACAGTTATCCCTTGTCATTTACAGGGTTTAGGGGCACCAATGTGCGCGCACGCGCGCGCGCGTGCGTGTGTGTGGGGTTGCAAATTTCCAAATTCACGAATAACATTTGCTAGCCGCCCTCAACCTTTTCGGTCTCCCAAAATCATAAATCTTGAACCATAAACTTTTTGATAAGCAAGCACTTTACTACACCCAAATTGTAAATCTACAAATAAAAAAATGATTACTGTAAAGCAGAAAGTTAAAAAAATACTGTCTCTCCTAGGGAAGTTATGAATCACCACCACTCGTAAATTAGGCAGAGTTGATGGTAAAATCAAGTTTACCATGGTTAGGAGCATAGAATTACGATTCAAAGAAAAATGATTAGGGATCAACTTGGCATAAACTTTAATTGTAAATTGAACCCCTACCCAAACACCTGTTTAAAAGTCTGGGAACGTTGATAGACACATGTGAATGCCAGAACACATGATAACCTAAACCAAGCAACAGTGATTAAACCGGTCTTTTGTTGGTGGCGGTGATCAACAGATATATAACGAAAACCATGACTTTCATAAAACAGTGAATCGGAGAGAGAATTCTCATGGTCAACCGGTTCGCGAGTGTAAACAAGTTTTAGGTAACTAAAGGGTAGAAAAGGCAATTGATCTAGTTTTTATTTATTTTATTCACTATCTTCAAGACCAAGTAGAATGGTGCCATTAGAATTAACGACTTTCAGATGGAAGTGGTAGGCGGGGAGATGACCTTTAATCTATTTTGATGCGATGTCACTCACTTCCTGAGCCCGAAAAATAATTTAAACCTCCTCTCATCAGAAAGACACATGACACTCTTCTAGAGCTTTCAGTTTCACCAGTAAATGCCCGTTGCTTTACTGACGGTTTACCTAAAGGTATGTCGTGTGTCAATATGTTTAAACAGTAAATTGTAATGTTAACGCAACATCTTCTTAACTAAGGTTCTTGTATTCATTTCATATCAATCTTGACACAGCTGAAAAGCTCAGGCGTGCACTAGTTGACCTTGGGTTTTATTGTCATTAAATTGCATAAAGTGGGTTTTGGTCATAATTACGAATGGAGGGAAATCTGGTATAAAAAAATGATTTTCTTCCATTATACAGCACGTCGTTAATAATTCGGTTCGATATATATTGAGATGTCGTGAAGTCAAATAATGCATAGAAATATTTCCACTACTTTCTTTTTCCAAAAAGTAACTTTTTAATAAGTATATTCCGTAATCAATGGATAAATATTGTTATATAAATAAGTTCTATTCAGTCAATTTGGGATTGTCCCCCGTTTGCAAGAGTTGTCTACCCTAGATGTGACAGACAGATGAACACGTTACTTATTATAATATAGATATACATAGAATGTCATCATCATAATCCTTTCAGCCAGACCTCTCTATCGTGGACTTCGCAGAGCCAGTGCTTTCTAAATCTGTCTAACTCGTCACACCAGCTTTCTTTCTGTCGGACACAATTTCGCAAATGGTCTCTGGTTGTGTGTCGTGATGTCCACCAGTCGCCTGACATTCTTGCTACACATCCAGCCCATTGCGATTTGAGTTTTTTTTTAATGGTTTCTATGATATCTCGGACTCCTGTCTTTTCTCTAATATACTGTGCTGTCATATGATCTCTGCAAGTGAAGTTGAGCACTATTCTTTCATATGCACGTTGCATGGTTCTCAGTTTGAGTGTCAATCTTTTGGTTAGGTTCCATGTTTCAGCTCCATAGATGACTATCAGGAAGATGCATTAATTGTAGACCTTTCTTTTAAAGATTGACGCGATGTGAAAGTAGATTTTGTTCTACCGAAAGCTTGCCAACCCAGTGTGATTCTTCGCTTGATATCTTCTTTTGAGGGTTTCATGGAAACTTGTTGTCCCTTGGTAGATGTAGAGGTTTACGCTTGTATCAAAAGAATTGATACTATGCTAAATTATTGTAACTAGGGCAGAACTCGTCCCAAAGTTACATGTTAGGTAGGGAGCGGACTTAAGTGCGTTGAGCAGTTTGCCATTATAGTCTTGTAAAATAAATTTCCGTCCCTCGTACGAAAATACGGCTTCGAATTATTAGTTACTTCTCTCCTACGTAGCCAATTTAGATTAATCGCAAATTTATGTAATTCCTATCTAAATTTGGATCTATGTTAATTTTAGATAAAAGATATGTAATCTATAATTTCTTTTTAATTTAATTTTTAGATTTCTCGAGAACCGCCGACCCAAACAAATTCAAACTCGACATAGCAATGCCTGGTGTGCTGACTAATATGTATGGCGAATATCAACACCATACAGTGTCCAATTGCCGAGTTATTTTGATGCGCGAGTGTGCGCGCACATACATACATATTTCTCCAATTATAGGTAGATATGCAAACTAGATAGGTTATATTGGATGGCTAAAAGGCTCGTTTGGTTTATAAAATAAAAACAAAAGACATTTTCTCGAAGCAAACTTTGTTAATACACTCACCGTTTTTCCACTGTCTCTTGCTATCTTAGCAGCAGCTTCATAGTTCCATCCTCACAGATCTTTTGATCTTCCAGACTTTATTACCATTATTTGCAGTTTGTTTCCCCGTTGACAGAAAGTATCAACTTTTCATTGCCTGCCACAATTTGTTACGAAAACAGAATGTTTTCGTAAACGTTAAGTAGCGAATCGTAATGGAAGCTTCACATCAAAGCGTGTAACATCACTAAACTAGAGCAATTGATTTTCGATGCTTGATTTGAATATTTTGAATAAGCTGACTATCTTCAGCGTTCCATAATGTTCATTATTCCCAAGTTATATATCCCTTTGAACACTCTCAATCTCAACTGGTCTACCCGACCGTGGAGCATCGTTCAGCAAGTAATCTCCACTTTTGACATGTTTGATTATTCACATTGCCTCCTCCATAATCTTTTTTGTCGCATTTGAATCGTGATTTCACCTTTTTTAAAAGAACGAAAAGCATCATATGCCGGAAATATTGACATTTTCTTTCTTCCGTATTATAACCAATAACCAAAATACGCTAGTTTTGACAAAGCAATACTATTCAAGGTGATCTTTTAATTAAACTAAAAGTAGACACTCCTTGTGCTCTCTAATGACAAGAACCGAACAAAATAGTTGAGTTACCCGATGGAAATACAAAGTAATTTGACTGCTCTCATGATACAATTAAACAGATATTTTTGAATTAGTTAAAACTAAATGCTCCTCATGCCATCAAACACCAAGTACAGTACGAACTCCTTTGGTTGGGAGAGGTGGAGTGAAGAGGGGTGAAGAGAAAGCTTGGTACATGAATGGGTGGATGGGTAAACCTATGAAGGTGGGGTGGACGTCAGGAAGATTGCTTTTAACAGGGATAGAAGGGAAATAATTTCCGAAACATCGAAAGAATAAAAAGTATGGAAGACATTTTTACGAATTGTCAATTGCTATTTCAGAATATTAAAGAAGTCTGTGGCATATTGATGGAGAATGATGAACTGCAGCTGTGTCCGTGATAGTGCGGGTGTGGTAGAGAAAAAGCAGCCTTCCTGACTGAGCTGCTAGTTCGAAATGGGTCAGACACGGTGCGAGTTTAGCTGAGATATACGCGCCGAATGCCCCGTTGGGATTGAGCGAATCAGGAACAGGGTTGCCAGATGTCTTTTGCCGCAAAAGACCAAATTTGTGAGGTCTTGAGACCGAAGTAAAGAGCCCCAATACCGAAATAATCAAATAACTTAAAATCCATCTTCAAACCAAATTTGTATGGTCTTGGGAGCAAATTAAGCAGCTTTTGTACCAAAATAATCAAATAACTTAAAATCCATCTTCAAACCAAATTTGTATGGTCTTGGGAGCAAATTAAGCAGCTTTAGTACCAAAATAATTAAATAACTTAAAATCCATCTTCAAATCAAATTTGTATGGTCTTGGAACTAATTAAGCAGCTTTTGTACTAAAACAATCAAATAACTTAAAATCCATCTTCAAACCAAATTTGTATGGTCTTGGAACTAATTAAGCAGCTTTTGTACTAAAACAATCAAATAACTTAAAATCCATTTTCAAATCAAATTTGTATGGTCTTACGAGCAAATTAAGTAGCTTCAGTATCAGATTAATCAAATAACTTGAGATCTATCATCAGATTAAGCTTGCGGGAAAAATGAATTTAATCAAATACATGCTTTTTATATCTGTTGTTCAGTTATATTTATGTTGCATCATATCATTCATTATATCTTTGCTTCGGTATCAAAATGTTCAGAACCAAATAGCTCAGTTTGGTACCAAATTCGCCCAATCATCGTCTTCAAAAGTACCAAATGGCAACCCGGTTCGGAAAGAAGGATCCAGAAAAGAGAGAGCGAGCGATACGGATTACCCCAAAATACACGAATAAAAACTATGAATAACTAGCGTTTCTGTCTTTTTTGTTTATTTCTTTATTTCTTCCTTTCTAAGTCTAATCATATCTATCTATCTATCTATCTATCTATCTATCTATCTATCTATCTATGTATTTATCTGATACTATCTATCTATATCGAATCAGCGTAACCCCACAAATGACCTGCTCGGGCAGCAAGCCGAGTGGGCTATAGATTATTTTCTCCTTGCCCATCTGTGTCTATCTGTGTATGTCTCCAGGCGTTCCTGGTCACATTTTGGGGGCCACAACCTTAAAAAATTTGCCCGAGTATACCACTACACACCATCAAAAAACTTAAAAAAAAAAAAGTATTTTTACGGTCATCTTGGGACCAAAATTCTTATGCCGGTATTTTCAGATAATTTTAGATAGAAGATCTACTTTTTTTAAAAAGATTATTTAACATAATCATTCAGATAGACTCATTTATCCGGAGTACAGACATCAATGTATCTATCTATTTATCTATCTATCTGTTTATCTCTATCTATTTATGATCTGAAGTTGTGTTTTTTTTTCTTGAATCAGAGTAAATGCTTGGCAAATTCTTAAATGAGCCTCTTGAGTCGGGTTATATAAATATAGGTCCTTTCATCACTGACAGCTTTTGAGTTTTGCCGTAATTCATAATATTTATTTTTGAGGAATGAACCATTTTCTTCTAATGCGTAACAGCTTTGTTCTGAAAATTTTTAAACTTCAAGGAGGTGTTTGGACGACCTCTCGCTTCTCGTAAGCAGGGAATCTTTTTTGAGACAGTTGCGAAAACACTTACAAATTTATAATAAACAACTCAAACAAACGTTTTGTAAAAATTTGGTTTTGACACAAAAACAGACATGTTAGCCCAGAACAGCTGCAATGTGGGAAATACTGTCAAACACAGAGTGGAAAAAGCTGTTGTCATATTCGGGTATTTATTGAACTCAGCTTAGTCTGACACAAGGCCGTAGTAGTGGAACATCCAGTGAAAATAAAAGTCACTACAGATGTAATGGCAGGGTAAATTTAAAACCGCTTGAGTACAGCCCATAAATAGTGCCCTCACTCCGCCCCTTCCATTGTTTAACTGACAGATGAAAAATTCCTGGAGAAATGAAGGTTTTATTAATATATTACATATCAAATACGCCAGGAAAAATACAATTTCCCACAAAATACACTACTTCAATAAATCAAGTCCTTACGAACGAAATTTATGCTTGTATAATGATCAGTTTTCTATGATAGTGTCCCTATGGATAATTGGATCGTTTGATGAGCTCCAGCAAGACGAAGATCATGTGCAACAATCACATTGGAGATAAAAACACTAAGATCAAAATCGAGGACACAGAACTCGAAAAAGTAGACCACTACATCTACCTAGGACAACGAATCTCCATGAGATCCTCAAAAGAAGAAATCAAGCAAAGAATTATACTAGGATGGCAAGCCTTTGGCAGAGCAAGCTCAACCTTCAAAAATAAGAAGATCCCATTAATCTTTAAAAAAAAAGGGTGTATAACCAATGCATCCTCCCAATAGTCACTTATGGGGCTGAAACATGGAATCTAACCAAGAGACAGATCCGCAAATTGAGAACCATGCAACGTGCACATGAAAGAATTATGCTGGGCCTCACATGGAGAGACCACAAGACAGCACAGTACATTCGAGAAAAGACAAAAGTTAGGGACATTATAGAATCCATTAAAAATCTCAAATGGCGGTGGGTTGGCCATGTTGCAAGAATGGCAGACAACTGATGGACATGGATCCCCCGAGATAACATGCGCAAACGAGGCCAGCAGAATATTAGATGGAGGAACGAGCTAGACGAGTTCATAAAGTACTGGTTCCGCGACGCCCATGATAGAGAAGTGTGGCGAATCCTGCGGAAGGTCTATGTCCAACGAAGGACGTTAAAATACTGATGATGATGATGATGATGATGATGATGATGATGATAAAAGAAAAAAAAAATTTTTGTTTAAACGTCCATGCTTAATAATTTAAACCATTTTAAATAATTCAAACCATGGAACTTCTATTTTGATCTCTTAGGCACGTACTTATATTGCTTATTGTTTAATCAAGGACCGACTAATGGTCTATGGTATAAGCTCGCCTAACATTTCCCCACGGTCAAGAGGTAATGTTCATTGGAATCTATCGCAGTCTGGTATAAGGCTACAAGTTTGAAGCACCCAATGAGGATTGAGCACGAGCAAAGCCAAACTAAATCTTACAAATGTCGAGAAGCCCCACTATAGTGGCAAATGTATCCCAATCCGAAGTAATGAATCTGACAAGTGGTTGATGGAGGAGAATTTGGGCGGATTTTTGTGGCTGATGTTAAAACATGGGTGGATAGTTTTGTGTGAAGCCACTTAACTGGTTACGTGCCATTCCGGCAACCATTTGATCGTTGTAGAGCAATGAAAAGCACAGGTTTCGTGTATATCATAAAACGTGTCAGAGAAAACGCACAAGGTCGAATAAAACAGAGAGATAGATGGTCTTGATGTTTACGCTGTGTTTAAACGGCAGTTGGTATGTATATATCCCGACAATGGAGCGGAAGCAAAAACTATTCGAGTTTGCGTTGCTCAGTGAAGTCTAAAATTTCTTGAATGTCAGACGTTCTCGAAAATCAACTATCTTAAAGACATTGCGCAAAATCAGGTTAATTAGCGTTTAAAGAATACATAACTATGCATTGTGGTCTTGAGATGTCGCACCCATGAAAAGTTGACTACGAGTCTTTAAGACTTCATATCTATTACAGTTTTCTTACCACTGTCAACGAAGTTGGGAGGAATATTAGTGGACGCACATGACAAGTGCCCTACAAGCCATTTGAAAAAAAATTATTCTTAAGCTTGAACAGTCAGCATTATGATTCCGTCGCATATAACATTAATGAATCTTAAATTAAAAAGTTAAAATGTAAAAAGAGTGATCTTTGGTCCTTTTAAGGAAAAATAAAAACAAAAAACGAGCAGGAACAAAAGCCACCTTTTCTTTTTGCTTATTCACTCTATAAGTAGTTTAGAAACATAGCTTTGGATTTTAATATGCATTGCTTAGTATAAAAGCTTCAGAACAAAACTAAAATAAATATCCTAACCGTAAATATAACGAAAATATCGCGGGCAAAACTAAAAAAAATGTCAAGTGATTTTCATCAGAGTTTTAACAAAAATAAAATCAGTATTCAAATAACGTATTCATATAAATGTCATTGCAATATACATCAGGATGCAGAGTGCCCAAGCTTTAAAATAAAATAAAAACAAACAAACAAGAAAACAAAACAAACTGAGCATTGAAGCTCTAAGAAAAAAAAAATAGTTGCGAGCGAAAGTTCGTAAAACTTCGAATCCGAATCTCTCAGCTTTTTAAAAATAGCTTGTTGGGTACTTATCCTGTGCGCCAACTTATAAAAATATATTTACTCCTGTCTGTCAGTCTATTTTCCAGTCTGCCCTCACAATACCTCCAGAAGTTAACAATAAATTTCAATGATATATTGTGGAACAATAGGCTATATGCTAAAGAGGAATAGATTAGATTTTGGAGTGGATCCAGGTATCTCTTTCACGGTTATCTTTCTTGTACTGTAGCTGTATGTCCATACAACAACTTCAAAAGTCATCAATAAGATTTTCTGAAAGGGTGGGCCATGAGGTGAGTAAGAATTGATTAAATTTGGGGGCGGATCAAGGATTTTTTCCTATTTTTCATACATCTGTATACAAACTCATGTTTGTCCGCGCAATATCTCCTAAATTTCTCAGTGAATTTCACTGATATTGACGGATTCAGGAATTTTGCTTTTACACTTACCTTCTTTGAATCGTGGGTATATATGAACTGATTTTCAATCAGTTGTCAGTCAGAATGACCTTGGCAGAATATTGCGTTCTCTGAGTGCTTCCTAGTTTTTCCTTATTTTTAAAGCTGGCTGCTAGTTGACACTCTATCGTTTTACGACAGACATCTCACTCTGGACAGAATATGTTATTTTAAAAATTGATTTTGTCTTGTTTTTACCTTCATCTTAAATTTTTGTTGATAGACCGTAATCGCACGGCAACGATGAAACAGTGCAATAGGAAATAAAGAGTACACCCACAGAATCGAATCGAACTCACATCTTGTGCTAGATTCTCATTTTGGGCTTATGAGCGGAGTGTATTGCAAGCTCTTCATTAGGACTAATTTCTATATGCACTCAGCAGCTAATCGAGTACACTCTCAACTGTGTGATTAGGGTGGAGGTATCCCTTTGGTGAACTCGCATCCTGCCAATGGGGTGGTCATAAAACTTGTTGGCATGAAATCCTGGTCTCGACCAGGATTGAGACTTGCAAGGACCACTGAGCTGATGCAAACAACTGAAACTGGTCATCACACTCCATTCGGAGATTTATGTAACCTATAACCCCATCCAATAATAAGAATGGGTTGAAAGAAGAAAATAGATTTAAATATCGTAGTATATATTCTTATTTGAAAAAAGCTGATGTACTGCTGGATCAAATATTCAGTTTCTGCTCAATTCTATTAGAGAAGAAATGCTTAACCCTTGGGCGCTGAACTGTTCTGATTTTAGAGTTTCTTACATGGCGGAATTTTCAGAGTTGTAGGGGATGACAACCGAAGATAATGTTTCCCATTCCATAGTACGGCTGTTCAAACGGACATAAAATTACGAACATCTGTCACCACCGGATAATTATTCAAGACCGCTTGAAGTTGTCAATAGATGTCTTATTAGTCACACATACAAGCAACGAATGTCCGAGGGAAATGATCTGGTAGAAGTAACACCTTATTTTTATAGCTGTTACTTTGGCTTATCTAGGTTGCGCAGGAGGCACGTTAAATTCATTAGTATCGCTTGTAGCTGTCTATAATATAAGTTTATGAAGGCTTTTGAGATCAGATAATGGTAATTCTAAGATTCTTCGTCACATGCTCGAATAAGTCAAACCCACGACAAATGTTTCCGTGTAGACATTGCTTGAGCAGGGATTTTACGTGTGTTGAATTCAGACAATTCAACATCGAATTCGGGCCAGTAAACGTTGAATTCAGACTGAGTAACGTTGAGTTCATTTTTGTTAATGCTGAAGTTGGGATGTTTAACGTTGAGTTCCGGCTCTTTAATGTTTAATTTAGACAGTTTAACGTTGATTTCAGGCTATCTAACCTTGATTTTATGGTTTTAAAATTAATTGTAGGCAATTCGACGTTGATTTGTGACTATTCAATATTGAATTCTGTTTAACGTTGAATTCTGACTATTCGACGGCGAATTTTTACTTTTCCAAATTTTTATCCTCCTCTTCAGAGTTTCTCTCTTCCACCTTTTTAACCAGATTTAATCTTGTCTGGTGATATTCGTTTTTTAAAGTGCAGAATTTGGGAATCCGTCGAAAGCTCTCGTGATTTGCGGTGGTTACCTAAATATAAGTCATTCTCCAGCTGCTCGACACCACCATCGCTCTCTTTCGAAATATTCCAAGTTCTCCAACTACTACTGGCCCCTCCCTTGTCTTGCACTTCGACATCCCACTGACCTCGACCCTATGGCCATTTACCTTTTATTTCTGCGTCATATCTTCATTGTTTGGCCATCAGCACGCCAGCCGTAAACTACGAAATGAAGGGGTTGGAATCTATCCTTACAGTGCGTTCTTACAGGATAAGTCATCAACATATTGGTGGGGCTCAAGGATATCTGGCGGATAGATTTAAAAGTGATTATGTTTTCGATGTTGTTGTTTCTCACATTTCTCGGTCTGTGTCCGTATTCACTTGGAATAGAAATCCATCACGAAGTGAAATTAAATATATGCTTGGGGTGACAGGCTTAGAGCAATGGTTCGCAAGTTATATATATATATATATATATATATATCTTTTTCTCTCTTTCTCAGAATTATTATTATTATTATTATTATTATTGGAAACCGTCAACCAAAACTGCCACAAAAACTGGCAACACAGGTTTCTTCAGTTTTCTAGTAAATCTGGCTGGCTAAGCTGGCTTGCTGGCTATCTATATATGTATCGCACGTATAGACCACGCCAAGGGGGCTGAAAATCTAAACATTTACTCTTCATTATGTCTAGAACCCTTTCCTCCCTAAATAGGTTTTTTTATGGGGAGTTCAATTTACAATGTAAGTTTATGTTGAATCAGCCCCTTAATTCATGTCAGGTAGCGTTCAAATTCTATTTTCTCCAAATTTCAGACTCTTTTAGTGATCACCATCAAACAGAAAGCAAGATAAGTTATTCACCCCATATTCCCAATTTTTTAACTGATCACACCCAACAAAGCACGCTGCTAAAAGATATTGGGGATGGTTTCTATTGAGTGATTAACCAGACATGCACTAATGAAGCTAAAGGGCTGCATCTTTAAACATTCACTCCTAATTATGTCAATTTTTTGCTTTTTTAATTATCCAAGAAAAAGTTTTTTCTTGAGGTTGTTCAATTTACATTGTAAGTTTATGCTAAATTAGTTCCTCGTCTATGCATGGTAATGTTTATGATTCTTTTTTTTCTTTTGAAATTCGAAGTTTTTAGTGATCTAAGTAAAGTCGAGATATGTAACCTATTCATTGATCATCCGTTATCCAATTTTTTTAATTGATCATTCCCAACGCAGCATGCTGCCAAAAGACAGTGGTCATATGACGGTTTCTATTGAGTGACTAATCAGATCTATCTATCCATCTATCTATCTATCTATCTATCTATCTATCTATCTATCAGTAAATCAATAATGATTTATCTATCTATGTAGCCAAGTTTTAACATGTAAAATCCATAAGTCCGCACAAAACATTCACACCAGGATTTTTATTCCAAGAGAATAATCAATGAAAAAGTTTATCATCAAAATAACATCATAATAACATAGATTTAGTGTTTTAATCCGAATGTGTAAAACCTAACCTTAACCCTAACATAAATCTGCACGTGTAGTCACTGAGAGTCGCTCCGTCTCGCCTCCTTTCAGTGCTTAAACGAAATCAAGTACACATTGATTCTCACTTTGCTCTTACTAATGCTTAGCTCCCTAAAAGTATTATCAATTGCCACCAAGCTCTTTTGTAGCTAGGTCTTGGGGTAGAGATGGCGAACCATTTTAGCGCTGTGTGTCAAAACTATATTAATCAAACAATTAGGATAATATTTTCCATAATCCTGTTATTTGAGTGTCACTTGCATATGTACTTTTAGTCTTAGGTGAATGCTTATAGATGAGCGGACTATTCTGTTAATATATTTTAAAAATTTAGAAAAAAGCCCTATAAAAGTTTAATAAAATATGGCTTGAAATTTCAGAATATACTTATAAGACTAGGATAATGGAAATTGAAAATTTTCTTCTCGAAGTTCATCACGTGTGACCGAAAAACCTGTGGCGTGTCACTGCTGACACGCGTGTCATAGTTTTTCAATCACTGCGAGTGCATCATCGAGGAATGAACGTAATGAAATTCACTGTAGTTGTCAAGCCTTATCGCTGAATCTAAGGCTTCCAAAAAGCAATAGCAGTGTTCTGACAGTTTCTTTACAGATACTATCTACATTTAATTAATGAGAAAAAATGCAGCTTCGTTTTTATTTTTTTTTTATCGGGTGCCACCTTATTACGCAAATTGGCGCCAGTTCTAAATTTAACAAAACCAGGTAAGTTCTCGGGGGAAGTCTCTTTACTAGGGCCACAGAAAAATGCGGTTAATCAAACAGAAATTAATGCTACTCCTTGTTCTGCTGATAAGGATCGTCAGATAATTCAACTACGTTTTAAAGGGTGGTGGCCAATCGGGGATGCTATATCTTGAACATTCGCTGTCAGATAAAAACAAACAAGCAAACAATCAGGTCTGGTTAGTCACTCAGTAGAAACCGTTACCTGACCAACGTCTTTTGGTGGTATGTTGGGGGTTATCAAATAAAAATCAGGAAAAGGGATGATCAATGGATAACTTACTTCTCTTGCCTTTTGTTGTGTAGTGATCATTAAAAAAGGGACAAACGAATGTGAAGGAAGCTTGACACAAACTAAGGGATCAATTAAGTAAAAACTTACATTGCAAATTGAGTCCCTCAGTAAAAACTCATTTTGGGGGGAATTAAATTTTCTTCTAGACATAAGAAGGAGTAAATGCTGAAAACTTCAGCCCTCCAGCTCTGGCATGATACATAGCCAGCCAGCCAGCTAGCCAGCCAGCTAGCCAGCCAGCTAATCGGTCATCCAGTCGGACCAACCAGAAAAAAACTATTCTGACAGTTTTTATTGACGGTTTCTAACAAATTCCAACATACACAGAGAGCAAAACAGCCAATTTTGCGTTCGTGTGTTCAGATCACCCCGTTCTTCTCATTTGTTTATGTCCAGACTGCATGACAAGTGGCAAATTATAATAACTAGACCAAGTATATTCCCTAACAGGTGGTGTAAATTGCCGTCCAAAAAAGGAATTTATAAGATGGTAAGATAGACAGATGGAAATTAGATAACATTTAAACTTAAAGAGTATCACTGAAAGAAGTGAACACATCTATTCAAAATATGTTGCAATTGTTTTGAATAAATCAATTGTTAATCTTAAAGAAAAAAATTATGTACCGTTTTGAACATCGAGTGAACAAGGATGTGAAACTTTACAATCGGGAAAGTATGTTATTTCTGATGTTATAAATAAAAAGGAGATGAATCAAACTTATCGAGATTAAGATTTATAAAAAATAATGTGTATTCCGAACTTGCTGTGAACTACCACTGCTTACAAAGGATTGCCTTTTTTTAAAAGTAATTTATCGCCACCCGCTTGGGCGGCTATTTCAGCTATTTGATTCGAGACTTTTTTGTGTTTTTTAAATCATGTCTTCCGTTTCGTTGCAACTTCAGAAAATGATCAAAATATTTGACACAAAATTGTTACTTCCGCCCCCCAAAAGAATCAAAAACAAAAAAAAAAACAATTTTTCTGGCTGAAAACCTTCCTTAGTTCATTTGTAAACACGCATGGCTAACCTCAAGGTTAAGGATGGCCATGTACACACGGCCATTTCGATGCTGTTATGTTTTGTGGTTCATGTAAAATAGAATATAAAATTTTTTTTTTAAAATTTACGATCAGATGTAACTAAGATTTGTTTCATTCTATTTTACTCATTTAATACATCTTTTTATTTTCTAAATCATGCATTTCGCTTGGCGCAGAATTTTCGTGTTGTTATGTTTCGTGGTTTATGTAGAATAAAATATAAAATGTTTTTATTTACGGTCAGATATAGCTGCAATGAAACGACAGTTTTTCTTCCAGTTACCCTCAAAACTAACTCTCCTCTTACTCTCCGAGTCTCTCTTTAGAAGATACAAAGCCACTACCCCCTTTTTAGTCTGACCGATATACGGAGCAGGCAAGGTTGTATTTTCAAAATTTAACTTGCCCAAAACCTGCCTTGGTATACCTACAGAAATTTTCATGGAGTTACGTTGAGTAGCTTTTGCAGTAGGCTGTCACAGACTTTCGGGTGAATTATAACAAGATGTTTAGGTTGATGCTAAAGCTATTAGCGCTATCTTTTACATAATCTTAGCGAAATCTTAGCACCCTTTTTAAATTTCAATCAGCTTTTTATTGCTTGTGCACTCAGTAAACTGTAGTACGCCGTTTGCAAGTCTTGAGAAAAATTCAGAAGCTAGGGAAATCGGTTCCATCGAAACCGGAACAACAATCGGTCAGTAGTTGTAGTTTTAATATCTGAAGCCAGCGAACCAACACATTTACACACAGAAAGGAGAGCAGTCGATTTTATGTTCGTGTCTTCGGATTACCCCCTTCCTCTCTTTCTGTTTGATATGTCACGGACAGTCCGACATGTAACTCAAAAAGTAGTTTCACCGTCCTTGCTCGAGACAATGTTATTTAGAGCTAAAAGAGAGGAGCAATCAATGAGGTTCACTAAACTTACAATTGGTAGCTAGACAAACCTGATAACCATCACGCTACGGCAGGCAACCTTGTCAAGAAGGAGACTAATGGTTTAACATATATTTCTCGGTTGAAACAATACAGTAATACCCCGCTTAGCACTACTCCGTTTAGTGCTGATTCGCCATCATCATCATCATCATCAGCAGCAGCAGCAGCAGTCTTTCAGCATCCATTGTTGGACATAGACCTTTTCCAAGATACGCCAAACCTCTCTATCATGGGCATCGTGGATACTTTATGAACATTTTTGCATATGATCTCTGGGTATCTCTACGTTGTGTCTCGTGATGTCCAGCGGTTGTCTGACATTTTTACAACACGACCCGCCCATTGACAACTGAGTTTTCCAATGGATTCTCTGATATCTCGGACTCCTACTTTTCCTTAATATACTGTGCTGTTTTGTAATCTCTCCGTGTGATTTTCTCGTAATTGATTGTGTAATGTTGAATTTCCGGAATAAATAACGATGAAAGATAGCATCATGAGCAATTTCCGAAATGACTATATCCTACACCTTGGTAATTGTGTCATGTGGATAAGAAGTGACATACACATTTACATAACGTAACGATATATTCATCGACAGCTAGTGATATTTCACCAGCTACGGAAAGTAATAACCGGATGAGATATGTAATCTATTACATCTTATTAAAAATTAAGCTAAAAAAAACATCATATATTTTTAAGTGATTGCTGGAACAATTGAATAACCGAAGCCACAACAGGTAGAGGAATAAGTGTTTGACCGTATCATTGCTCATGACCATACCGTTTTGTCTGCAGACTTGAAATTGGTAAGTACTCCGCTAGACCTCTTTTTTATTTTTGGGAAAATAATTTTTTCTTAATTCCTTGGTTCTTTTTTGTCGGGTTTAGTAATAACATCAGGATTCTTCAGAATCTAGATTTTCTCGATGTCTTTATTCTAATTCAGATGTTTTCCAATGGGAAACACCATTGATGTCATAAATAGTTTTTTCCTCACCTTATTAATTCTTTGATGGAACTTTTCTTCTTTACATGACTTCAAATCTTAACGCAACGGTTGTTGACTTTAATGCCAAGTCTAAATCTATCGTGTCTCAGTATAATATATATATAATATTATACAATATAATATAGTATAACGCTATTTTGTTTTAAATTGTACCTTGAAGGAACTTATCTAAAGCGGCAACCGAGGTATTATTATTAGAAACCATCAACTAAAACTGTCACCAAAACTGTCAACATAGGTTTCTTCAGTTTTCAAGCTGGTCTGGCTGGCCGTACAGGCTGCACCAATGGAACTAATGGGCAGAAAATTTCAACATAGATTTATTATCATATCTAGAAAAACGTTTTTTCAATCCCCTGTAAATATTTTTTTGGGGGTGGGTGGGTTCAAATTGCAATTTGATTTTCTGCTAAATTGATCGATTAGCTTGCGTCCAGCAGCATTCACATTTGTTTTGTTGTTGAAAATTCAGACATTTTTTCATTGATCACTGCCCAACAAAAGTAACTCATCCCATTTCCAGTATTCAAATTGACTACCCCCAACCCGGCATGCTGCCAAAAGACATTGGTCACGAGATGGTTTCTACTGAGTGACAACCCAGACCTGTATTTACATGGTTTGTGTTATTCCCATGAATCAAAAAAAAAAAAAAAATAAAAATCAGCCAACCTCGCCCGCTGTCCTCCGCCCCGACCTCTTAGAGAAGAGGGCGAAGTCGTGACTTCAAGCTTCTTCAAAATCCTTTTTTTTTCAGCGGTCAAGATCGGATTCGAAACATCTGCAACATTTATGGAGAAGAGAGCATCTGTCAACTGGGAGTACAGAATTTTGCTGAATTGTGAAATTTCGATAATGCAAAATAATAATAATAATAATAATAATAATAATAATAATAATGATGATGATGATGATGATAATAATAATAATAATAATAATAATAATAATAATAATAATAATAATAATGATAACAACAACAACAACAACAATAATAATGATTCCGAGCCGATGGGCGTCGCTAAGATATTGCAACTCACCCGGGGGATTTTTAGAACGGGTGGAGTAGATTGAGTGGCTGTGTGGCTGGGTAGCATTCAAGATTTGAATCACTTTTTCGAGGAGGAATTTTTTCTATTATTTTATGAAAATTAATGTTTGGGGAAAAGCTAAACAATTTTTTAATTCTTCATTTAAGAACAGAGGTAAACAAAAGAAAAGAAAATTAACTTCCTGTTTATATTATTTATCACCCATCTGTCATCTATATTACAGTAATGTTAATAAGTATTTGAACAAGCATAAACACTTTTGTGTTCTCTGCCTATGATCGCATTCTTTCTCATAAATGCATTGGTCTAATTTCAGGCTATCAAATAATTTGGCAGCTCTTCCAAATAACAATGCTGTGGATTTACCCGAGTATGGCACATGGGATGATGATGATGAGGTTTGGTCTTTCATTGACTATCAGACTATCATGACGAGATCTTTTCGTGACTCACGGATGCAACATTTTCCTGTCACCTTAAGAAATCATCTGCCAGTTACATTTTTTTTTCAATCACTATAATAACATATTTGCTCTATAAACGTAAACTACCTCTCTATGACAACATATGCAATGTGAATGACATACAAATGAATGATGATAGGAGAGCTTAATCCCGCAAATACAATAAAGAATGAACAAAAATAAGGGTTTAGTATGGGAACCTATTTTCCTGACTATCTTGGGGTAGAAAGTCCAGCTTTTTTAAAGATTAGACATTATATTTTCTTACTTTTTGGTAGCTTCAATTTCCACTTCTTTTATAACAGAAACACACAGGGTCTCTACAAGAATAGGGGGAGAATGTGGACAAAATAAATTTAAGGGGTGGGCTGTGGACCAATATTTCCCCAGAGGTGACTGAACCTTGTACCCGATATTAAATAACGATGTTGTAAAAGCCAGTTTGCACTATGATCTTTATGATCATCAGAATTCCCGGCGTTGATCAGCTCCTCATTCAAAAGGGGTAGCTATACGCCCCCTTGCTCCCTTCTCCACGGCCACTGGAAGGGTTTTTAAAAATGGTCTTCGAAGACGGTAAATCCCCCTAAAAATGCAGATACGGATGAAAATAAAATAAGCGTGGGTGTCTTAGAATACCACACACACACACACACACACACACACACACACACACACACACACACACACACACACACACACACACATTCAAAACAAACAAAACTGGGGCCAGATGCTGCACACATACTACTAAGAGTCTTCTAGCGTAACCAGAAGTGGGTTCCGGGGGCAACTCCACCCTCTCCCACCATCAATACATAGAGTGAGGGCGACAGGGTACATACCATCCGATTCATAGTATCTTAGATCCTGTCAAGGTTTATAATGGATGTAACAACTATTTGCAGTTTTTACTGCTTCGGTGGTAGTTATGAGAGAATGATTTCCTAAGGTGTTCACCCACCCATTATCTTCTCCGTCTGCCATGGCTTTCCATCGACAATATGTCTGAACATCTTCTGATGGGACAAAACTCTGGAAGAAGTGGATTCATACCTTTCTCAAGGGTATTAATGCGAAGTAGTCTCAGTCGAAATTCGAACTCGGTTCTGCTATTTTGAGTGATTCAACTACGGGGGGGATGGGGAAGCCATAAATGCCAACAAGTAGTTTCCACCGTATCCATCAAAGTTGGCTCCTTTCTTGCTGTTTGCACTCTGGCTCACAAAGATTAAGATTCATTCCTCCTCAGCAGAGGAGGAGCTTTGTTCGATATAGATTTGAGTCAACTACCAGGACACTTCTAAGATTTCTCTTAAATTGTGCAAATGATTGTACTGGAAAGTACGATATAGTTTTAATGAACCACTTCCCCATAATGACCACTGCCAATGAAGTTGGAAGATACTTAGGTATTGATTCGTGTCTGTCTATCAAAAGTTCTCAATGAATTTCAACAACATCTTGTGGAAAGATGGGCTAAGAAAGAATTGATTCAATTTTGGCGTGTGTCCAGGTATATTTTATAGATACCCCCTGCATCGTAGGTATATGTCTGTCCACACAATATCTCTAAAAGTTCTCAATTAATACCAATAACATTTTCTGACAGGGTACGTCATGTGGTAAGGAAGGATTGGTTAAATTTCGGCAGGGGTCCAGGAATTTATTTCCAATTGAGAGATATCTTTTCAGTTTTCTTTTTCCATGCAATCACGTTCTCTTTCAAGTTTGTCGGAATATCTCCGAAAGTTTTCCATGAAATTTTGTGATGGAGAATTGATGAAACTTTCGGATGGATTCAGGAATTTTTTCAGTTACCTCCCCAGCATCGTAACTATATATGAACTGATTTTCATTCGTTTTTTTTTTTTTTTTTTGTGACAATGACGTTGGCAGAGTTTTGCACTCTCTGGGTGCTTCCTTCATTCTATATAGTACCTATTCCGTCTTTTAAAACATTTTTCCAAGGATATCAATACGAAGAAAAAGCGATGAGACGTGGTTTTGTTCTCCATTTAAATTGTCTTTCTTGGAGTGCCAAAATACAGGCCACGCCTCGTAAGTTCTGTATAAGATGATTTAAAACCAGCAGCGGATATTTCACGCTGTTTGCTTTTTGTCTCCAGCTGGTTGCCTTCTGCAGAAGACATAGAATTCAAAGTTCGCTCGCACAGCCTCCCTCCTTTGCAAGAAAGAAAGAAAGAAAAATAACACAACTATCCTTTGGTGTCCATTAGGAAAATACCACGCAGACAATAGCGTGTTGCTTAATTAAAGAAGAACAGAAGGGTTTGTAAGACAATCCGCCTCGTCTTCGACTCTGGGATAAGAAGGAAGGTTCAGTAGTTTGGTTTCTTTTTGGTGTGACGATGGGGTATTATACCAGGATAAAGAAAAAGAGATGCTAGCGGTAGAACGTAACAGAAAGTTGGATGTTATCAATTAACCCTTTAGCAATTTTTGGCTCGAACATGCTAGAGAGAAAAGGAATGCTGACAATTTGATTATATAACTACAAAATTTAATCATAGCAATTTACAGTACAATTCATAATTTTATATATTGAACAACCGTAGCCATCAAAGATGGCGAAGGGGGTCTATTCTTTTTCTTGAATGTGTATGCATTTGTATGTTTGTCTGCTTGTCTACATATTCCAACGCTTATGGTCATATTGTTTTGACTGGCATCAGTACACCACTAGACCACTTAGAAAATGTGTTTTGTCTTGTTGGAAAAAAAGCTTTTTTTTGATCTTTTGGGTATTATTTTCACAGATCTTTTAATAACCTCTTACTTTGATGTTTTCCAGTGGAAAACGCCTGTGATGTCATAGATAGAATTCATTCTGACCATATCTATTCTTCGATTCTGCAATATTTTTCACATAACTTCACATTTTCACGCTTCGGTTGTTCTATCAATGACTGTCAATGCGAGTAATATATGATTTTATTTATCACATTTATATATATTATTAAGTCTCAAAATACATCGGACCGAACAATTAACTTCGTTACTATGTTTGATAAGAAATAATCTTTGTATCAGATTTTTCTCCGCCTGCGATTATACTTCAAATCCTCCTAATGCAATCTAATCCAATAAAAAGGGAGCCTAAATCCAACCAATGTACGTCTAAGGCTTTTAGTTGTTTCAAGTTGTTTCAAATTGAATCCAAGAATTTTAGTTAAAGACATGTACAAACCTTCCAAATCACTCAGTAAAAGTACTGACTCAGAACACAGCTTCAATTATACCATTAGAAAAGCGTTGGGTATTTAGTAGTTGATGAATAATTTTGGCGGACTATTCCCTCGTTTCCTAAGCTGAAATCTCCACCCGCAAAATTCTTGAAGCAAAAACCTTCTGCTCATTACCTAACAACATTGTCTCCAAATACGGAATTTATATTCCTTGCAACTTCAGTTCTATTACGGCCCAGCTTGAAGTCATTCGAGTATCAATGCAAAAATCATTAGTTGGAATGTTTTCCATATTGCCCGCAAGTTTTTTTTTAAACAAGTTAATGCAATGAAATGAAAGTTTTACTGATGATAAGAAATGATAAAATACCTACAAAGCGAAGTATCGTTTAAAATGTTACGGTTTTTGGAATAAAAAGCAGTAAAAACGTCAAAAACAAAATTGGTTATTTCATTTTGGACAACTTGAACCGACTTTACAACCCGTCAAATATCTTTTTATGCACTATAATCATTAGATCTGCGCATACCAGTTGACCCTGTGTTAGATTTTACTGCCAAATACATGCACACATACTTACAAGTGGAATACGATTGGATAGGATTTATCCGACATTATGATAATGGAGAAAAAGACAACGTGGAAATCAAGTTTTAAAAAAAACAAACTAAAAAAAAAAAAACTTTTATTTACTGTGATATGTTTCGCTCTCGAGAAGTTCTCAAGAACAATCAGAAATGAAAATACAAAAACGGGCGTAATGGAGAATAGGGAGGGAAGTGGGTTTCTTCCCCAGACGATGACCATAAATCTGTTAACTCTTCCCCGCTCCTTGTATTTACGGCTCTCAGACAGGGACAATTTTCTCCTCACAGATAAAATAACACTCACCAATCTCAGAATTCGACTTCCTTCTTTTCCCTTCCGCCTTTTTTTTTGCGTTTACATTTCTGATTGTTCGTAAGAGCTTCTCGAAAACAAAATGTGTCACAAAAATAAAACTTCATAAAAACATATGGTTTCCACATTGTCTTTTCATTCATTATATTGCATAGACACATACATACATGTCATCGGCCAACACAATTTCTCTGCTGAACAAGGGCCTTTCCCAGCTCCTTCCATGCCGACTGCGGTGGTGATAACCTCTGTCATCTCTGACTGGCATACCTTTCTATCTTATCACTCCATCTTATATGAGGTATTTTCCAACTGCGTTAGCAGCCTCTTGGGCACCGATTGGTTGGCATTTCGCACCATCTATAGTCTTTCCTTCGTGATAAGTTTCCAACCCATCTTCGGTCAGCTTTCGAATCTATTTTGATCTTGCTCTATCTCTGAGAGATATTCCTAGCATTGACCTTTCCATTGCTCTCTGCATGATTCTGAGCTCCAGAATTACTTGAAAACAAACTCAGTAGACACACACACGTATATATATATATATATATATATATATATATATATATATATATATATATATATATATATTAATTACATTTACAGATATTTGGAAATAAGTGACTGAAAATCTTTAGTGTTTAAGACTGTTGAGCTTCCCAGACTATATATATATATATATATATATATATATATATATATATATATATATATAATTAATACGTTTCAACCCTTTTTGTCAAAATTACAAATAAATTCATAGCACCATTACAAACTATGTAATATATATATAAGAGATTACCCTATTTTCTTCGTTAAATTGTGTATTCCATCATAGAAGAAAGATTCTAGTTTTGATTTTACGAATACATCGACGAATATGTTAAACTTGTTGGAACCATTAACGAGCGTTGTCATGCGGCAAAATCACTAATCGACTAGTCTTTTCTATTCAAATATGTCATTCAAATAAGCCAATTGCTCACGCACTCTTGTGGTTTATCACGTATGTAGCAATTCATAATAATGATTCAGCTCACAAAAAACTCTCTATTTGCGTATGTATCACCCGTACAGACCGCACAAATCTTGCTTGCAGGCTGAAAATTTGAGGTAGACTGTGCATGCGTTGCACTTCACCTCAAAGCTTCATCTTTCTGGGACGTTATTTCGCATACATGGCCCCACTGTCCAAGGATCTAATAATCGTGTTTTTGCCAGTTCAAGAGTTCAGAGTTCAAGCTCAGGTAAGAGCTTATATTTCCAATGTTGATTTTCAAGTCAGACAGGTCCCTCTTAATAAATTTCAATTGATGAAACATGATGTTTCAACTTGTGTTTGAACTTGTATCAGACTAAGGTAAGTTTCGGTAAATATCAATATGATTGTACACTGTCGAGGTTGGCAGTAGGGGTAATAGAATTTTACTTCTTTTGCCTTGGCAGGTAAGGTAGTTATGGGAGAGTAGCTGTCCCATTCACCCAGTCTTTTTCTCAGCGAGCCACCATGGCATGTAGGAGATAAGACGTTTCGTTAAGATATCTAATGATGAGACAGAACACAGAGATAAGTGGATGTGTTCCTTTCAAAAGGGTACAGTACATAAAGAGCATAAACAATATCAACCAGACATCAGATAAGATTACGTTTTCTCTGCGTACAACCGTTACCCTGTCTTAGATTCAGACTCAGTTGCCTCGCGTATTATGTGATACACAAGGCAATATATTTGCCTCAATTTTTTGAATGCGCGGTGGAAATCCATCTATCGTTTTCAATGGTTTCGAAACTTTGAAAACTGAAGTACCCCTTCTATAAAGGAAATTTTCTGATGGATCCTTATTTTTAGAATTCAGTTTTTAGACAGAAAATAATGAACTACAATGGTAAGCATATTTTAGCCTTTAGAATTAATTTTCATTTCAAATCGAATGCATTTATTCGAATCGTAATATATTGTACAGAATTGTGTGCAATAATCATGACTTTCGATAGTTATGTAATGGAGGATGTTGTTTCTCTACTCTAAGTTTTGCAATGTCAGGTTCAATATTTGACATGTTAATTCTCATATCATATTTAACATTCAGTCAGTTTCGTTTCACTGTTTCAAAATCACAAGTGTAGAGCAATTGTTGTTTTTGTTGTCATGTCAAGTCATGTTTAACATTCAATCGATTTCGCTGTTTAATTTTTATATAAAACAACATCAAGAAAGCTTAGTCAGAAAAGTAAATCGTACAAAAAGTTTTGTTATCCGAATTTCAAATCGATAGTATTAATTTGAATTTCCAATTGCAGACTTCCTAACATTTTCGTACGGCTTCCAGGGGTTTGTGGATCACAGTTTCGAAGAACATTGGTTTATAACAATTGTTTTTACGGTGCGAAGTGAACTTAAACTGCCCCAACCGGCGTTTGAACTGGGTTCGCCGATTCCATTCTTCGAGCTATCAACTATTACGCTATCAACTACCCCCTTTCCCCAATCACACTCTTGGAAAAAAAATCTTTATATGTAGTTGTTAATTGTCAGTGTCTTAAGTAAAGTACTGCATGCAGAACAGAATGCTTTCTTATTTGCCGAAAAAATTACGTGCAAACATTGTTTCGAGGAGAATCGTGTTGGATAAATATCCTCACCGACTTTTCAGATGTGATAAGTGATGACAGCTGAAGATAACTCTTCCGCCTTTCATAGTATGGTTGTCTAAACGGACATGAGATTACGAATATCTGTCACCAAAGGATAATTATCCAAGGCGGAGTCAGTCAAGAGACGTTTCAACTCTTTCACTGCCATACGACGCACATATGCGTCTTGTGCCATATTGCACGTTGCATCTGGCGCACATATGCATCCACTCCTCAGGTTTTTATTTAAGAGCAATGAAAATAGCAACGTGCTAGTCAGTTTTTGTCGCGCAGCACAAAGCAGAGCACGTGCTAATTCGGTTGCGTTGTGTCTTTCACTGTTCTAGGTAGCGGTGAACGCGTTAGCAACCAGGCTGTCAAGTTGCGAATGTCTGAGGGTAAATGATCTCGTTATTACGTGACGAGACTTTGATACACATATAAAAGAGTCATTCTTTCTCGCTACCACAGAATTATTAGAATTACTACGGATAAGGATCAATGACTTTCCTTAATTTCTCGATAATCAAAATACTGTTATTAATTTATGATATTTCCCATACGAACAAGGATAGAGGAAATAAAACAAATTCTCAAACATCTGGGAAAATTTCAGAAGCTCCAGTTGAATTTTTTCAAAATCCTTATGAAAAAATAGTTTAGATATTCTTCGTTTAACTCACTACAAAATAATTTAAAAATAGAAATAAATATTTGTTTGAGAAGCTATGATTTAATTTATTTTAATGTTTAAAATTTCTAGATATAGGCCATCATTTTGACATCAGACGTGGTTTTAATCTGAAAGTAAACTGATTTTAATTCTCCAGGGAATTACTTTTTGAAACATTTAAAAATTATTCACGATCAAGTTGCATTTTCTGAAATTCCGCGAGGGTTGTATTTACATCTTGTGAGAAAATCTTTGAATAAATAAATTCAGTCAACGATGTAATAAGTACAGAATTCTTCATCAGATTCCATCCATTTGTTGAACTGCCGTTAATTTTTAAACTGAGAGTGTACCAGGCAATCGAATTTTGTATCGATTGATTTTAGCAGTCGAATATCTTAACAACTAGAGAAATTAAAACACAGAAATCTCAGTTTCTATTTATCAAACGAAAATATTTTATATCAGAATGTTCTACATTTTTTTATTTTCCTAATGGTATACAAGTCTGGTTGCTGCAGGGTCAAAGGTCGCTCCTACTCCAACCAGACTGAAAATGATTTCCCCAACTTTCATATTATATATATGATAAATGGAAACTTATAAAATGCCCTTCCGTTAAATAAATCTATTTATTCACCGGAATAAATAAATCCCTGCGCATCCGTAAAATAAATTTTGTTGTCAGTTTAGCTCAGTCGGTAAGACACTAGCCTACCAATCAGTTAGTCGTGATTTCAGTGTAGGGAAATATCAATTTTACAGGCTTAGTTTTATCAAAACGAAATAAGCCCCTGCATATCTATAACATAAATTTGGTAGGTGTCTAAGACTTGTCAATTATGTTTAGTCGGTAAGAGATGCGACTATCAATAAATTGGACGGTTGGGAAATGTTAATTTCATACTTTATATATATATATATATATATATATATATATATATATATATATATATATATATGTATTCATTAGAATGAAATAATCCCTTGTATGTTTCTAGTACGTGTTTTGGAAGATATGTAATACTTGTCAATTTGATTCAGGTGGTTAAGATTGGTGGTGATTTCAAATTACGATCATGGAAAGATTAAAGACGTTTATTTCTGAAGCAGTAATTCTCATACCGTGTACTACAGCACAATTGCGCGCTGCGACGATCTCACGAGTATGTCATGTAAATATTTCCTAATCATCATCATCATCATCGTCATCATCATCATCATCATCATCATTCGTTATGTCTCCTGCTGGACAAGGGCCTTTCGCATCTCCTTCTATGACGAGCCTGATTGAGAGACAGACTCTATCATATCTTATCGGGAAACTTTTCCATCTCGTCTCTCTATCCTTTATCTATTCTTTTCCTACTGCGTTTATTGTTCCGCGGGCACCAGTCGGTTACCCTTTTGCTCCATCTGTTGCCCCTTCTCCTCACGATTAAACCTGTCATTCTTCATTTTTGTCGTCTAATTACTTGTACGATATCTTTCTCCATGGCCCTCTCTCGAACACTTAATGATCTTTTTCTATCGCTAAGAGTTATTCCTAACATTGCTCTCGCTGTGGTTCTCTGAATTGGTTTTTGATTGGTTTTGTAAGTTTCGGGGATTTGCATCCGCACATCATAGCTGGTATTATGCATTGATTGTATACTTCACGTTTTAAGTATTTTGGCCATTTGCTTTTCAGTACATCTCTGAGTTCTATCGAATTTTCTGAATTTATTTATTCACTTTCTCATTGTTTGTGATATTCTCAACGATATTCTTCAATGGCTTGCTCATTCATCCAACTCTGTATTTGCTGATTGTAACGTCCCCTGCCCCCAAACTTCAGTCAAAACACAAACCAAAATGTAGCTCCGAAAAATCTCTGAATGTGCACTAATTTCGTATAATGTTTCAACGAACCCCCAAATAGACCCCCCAAAGAAAACTAACCAAAAAAAAAAAAAAAAAAAAAAAAAATACTCCCCCTCAAATTAAAATAAGAAAAACTCTAAAAACAAAACGCCCCCCACCTACTGCCTCGACCGGGGCTTGACTCGCCATAAAAACAAACAAATCTAGTGTTAGATTAGATGGAAGACCATCACATCCAAGTAGTAAATTCTTGCTGGGAGACAGACATGAAATATTTAGCAACGAAAGGTGAAAAATTCAAACTTTTTCAACTTCTTAAATGAAGTCCCCAGGACGACTATGCTGCTGCAAATTTATACCAAATACTTCCCAGCAAATCGTTATGCATCGTCTTATTTAATTTCCATGGTCTTTCTCTAACTTTATCGCCTGTCCCAGGGGTAAATATACTTTCTAACCTCTTCTAGGTCTTCACCATCAATTCTTATACATAAATATATATTTTGAGTCGTGAAACTGTCCAGTGCAAGTATTATTTCTGTCCTCCTTCCACCACAGAGTTGCCAGTTTAGTGATTTAATCACCAGATTTTGTGATATCTTAACCTTTTTAACGACGGATAAAAAGGGAAAAGGAGCGTTGAGTACGTATATCAATTCGCAGATGAGAAAAAAAATTGTTTATCGACGACATAAATGTTTTGGTCTTCTACATTTCATTTTTACAGCACATTGAATTACAGTACATTCCTTTACTGCAACTCTTTTTTCTAATACACTAACGTAATTTACATTTCAAATGGAGTATAAATTCGAAAGGAGTTACTCATATACACATATATACATATACATATATATGTGTGTGTGTGTGTCAAGTTCCGTATCCTAATTGTGATGTAATATGTACCAAAATATTTTCATATATAAATGGTTTGTAAAGGTAAAGGAGTAAACGGTTTGTGTGCAATGTTAATGGCTTAGCTAGGGGGTTAGGACAGGGAAGTGCCCCCACCCCCGAGATCTCATTCTTTTCAACTGTCTTTTAACCCTTTAGTTTTCTTGTGCGATAAAAGTCGAATCTCATGCTTCTTATTGTTTTGATTTTAAAGTAAAATAACAATCAAGTACTTCCTGTATCACAGTATAATCTTACATGTGTTTTGATTTCAAATACAAAATAAAAATGGGGAATGAATTTAAAATCATTTGGTATGTGTAAGCGCATTTTTCACTTGCTCACCCCCCCCCCCTTAACGTTACAACCTGGCTACGCCCCTGTTGAGAACCACAGCTCTTAGGTTTCAGGCAAAAAAATACGTTTGGGGAAAACTAGAGAGGAAATTTTAATGGATTGTTTTGAACTACTGACCCTCTAAGTGCCATATGTAAATATATAGTTATGAATTCTTGTCTTGGCTAGAATACGTTTAATATAATAACTAACTCATGATGAACGACAAATACTGCAATAAATTTATGTATAATTCATATTTCTCCTACGAGCGGTCTTTTCTGATTTTGTCAGTCACGTGACCTTTCAGCGCATGTTGTCGCCATTTTGACTTGAAAATAACCCTTCCGAGCATAACTTCAAAAATGCGTACTTCGCTGCTGGGGTCAAATTAGTACGAACGGAAAAATAAGAGGTGGGGTGCCGCACTCGATAGCCAATAGCCTTGATATTCTTCACCTACTGCCGTATTAAGTCACTCTAACGGTGGAGCTATTTTGTGCTTATCACAGCGGTATGACTTGTAAGCGACCTCGGGGCAACTTCAAAGATTCAGTCTTAATAAGACGTTTGTCACTCTAACCCCGAGAAACGCCGGAAAGAGATAAACCGTTATTTTAGTCACATAAGCAAAGATTTAGTACAACTTATTCTGAATGGTCTAAAAATAGTTCGAAGTAAAGTGCCTGGGTGCGGAGTGGTAATGTATACCATTTCTCGAAAACACCCGTTGCTTTGGTCATGGTATACCTAGCGCTGTAAACGCGCCTGTGTATTTACTCAGTAATTTGAAAGCTTAACGTAAAGTATTGTTAACTAAAATTCTGGCATTCATTTTGGGTAAAAAATACATATCAACAACAATACCAGTAGTAGTTGTTGTAGATATATTATCAGCTGTCACCAGTCTGACGAGCACACGTACACACACAGCAGCTCAGTATTTTGTATTCGTGTATTTGCAATATCCGTCTCCTCTCTTCCTGTTTGTAGTCATCGACTAATGGTTCCCAACCTTTTCAAGGCCATTCCCCTCTTTTGTCAGTAAGATTACCAATTTCCCCCCTCCATTTAAGAAAATCGAAAAATTATTGAAGTTAATAAAATTCAATACTTCAACAGATATATAACACTATGATTAAATCTAAAATATTTTTAATAAAAAAATCGACATTACAGTCAATAATTGAACAACCATATCGTTAAAATTTGGTGTCATGTAAGAAATTCTCGTTGAAGAATAAATTCTATTTATGATATCACTGGCGTTCCCCACAAGAAAACATTTAAAATAGAGTAGAACATCCAGAAATATCCAGATTATAGAGAATCTAGATGTTATCAATATACCTGTCACAAAGTCTTTTTTCCCAAATATCAGAAAGAAGGGGTCTAGTGGCGTACTGATGACAATTTTCAAGTCTGTCGACAAAACGGTATGGCCATGAGCACTGGTAAAGAAAAACATGAACGGATTCATAAACAAACACACGAAACACGCTCACATATAAAAAAAGGATAGTGCCCTTCTCCATCTATGATGGCTTCCGTTGTTCATCACCTTTGGTTGCACAGTTACACTCCATCTTGCATCACACATACCCACCACCCTTAAGTTAAAACCATTTACCCCAGCTTTCATTTCAAACCTAATAACCTTATCCCCGCCCTGGACTACCTGATTACCTCCTTGTGGGGACTCCCCCGCCCCACCAGTTAGGAACCACCGTGACAGACCGACTGACAGTTTGCAAATTATATGAGTTTTGTTCATTAAAAAATGAATGAAACGTACATTGAAAAAGTGTTGCCTAGTAAAACTTGGTAAAATAACTAATTTGTTACTCGTAAATTTATTAGTTAATCTCAAAGCAATATTAGCTTGGTTAAGAGCTGATTTTTAAAACATAACATAACATTGTAAACACCAACAAATACATAAAACCGATCATAAACATTGTAAACAAGCCACTGAAAATACGTTGATACATGAAAATGTGTCTTGAAGCAAAGACACATTCTCATGTACTGACGTATATTCAATGCGTCTAATCATGCTTCTTTTTACATCAATTTTCATGCAAGCACCAACAAGTTGGGTTAGATAGTTGAATACTTCCTATTGGTGCCATCAGTCTGTGTTCGAGCCAATATGAAATTCAAGATTTCGAATGCTGATTTACAAAGCAGAAGACTGGCAACACACAATATTCCCGTCTCTATATTTCTCAATGCAAAGATTTGCCAATACAAGTTTTTGAAGGATAGCTTTAATTCCATTCTTGGTCTCGACGAGTAGTCCAGCGTGTACATTCGAATGCTGATTTACAAGGCAGGTAGAGCCGGCGTAAAAATTTGAATGCTGATTTACAAAACGGGTCGAGCCTGCGTATAAATTCGAATGCTGATTTATAAGGCGTGTAGAGCCTCCACAAATTTGGTCCTGTACCGTACTATGCAAAAAAATTTGCCAAGTTTGCCAAGTTTTTAAAGGATAGCTTCCAGCCCCATTCTGGGTGTACACGAGTTGTCAGGCCTATGAAAACATTCCGGTTCCCACATTAAAACTTACTTATGAACATTGCATTCGGGTGCTGCCAAAGTCATGCATCAATGGAGAAATAAACAAAACGACAGGAAAACACACACATTAATGCATGCACGATGTTCTCTGGTGAAGCCCTACCAGAGTAGAATCCTAGACTGAAGAAATATCCGGCTGTTATTTGTGCAAGCCCACACAGCATTCTTTGTAGACGTTTCGAATTTCTCTGACAAATTAACTCCGGAGTTCTACATGAGTTTCTTGTGAGAAGAAGGATTTAATTCCAAATTGAGATTTGACATCGTTTCACATGAACGACCGTGCCATCTTCTTTTCCTGGTTTTAAGCCGAAGGGATTAAAAGAAAAAACTCGGTAAATAATAAGTGAATTGTGTCCTTTCACTGGCCTCGGCTTCAGTCGTCTCTGCTTGGGTTCAGCAAGTCACAAACGGGTTCAGTAGTAATGCGATACGTGAAGTAGACTCACAGGCGACAGGCACTTGCAATGGTTTCACTGATTTCCACATAGCTCAAGAGTATTAGTGAGAAGTGAATGCAAATTATTGGACTGTCCGTGTCCGAACCCGACTCGCCGAGTCTATTCTCCGTGCCGTTATCAGCTCGGTTACCCACACCACTCGCAAGACGATAGAGCGATGGAATTCGGCTGCGCCAGCTGGACGGACCCAGAGACTCAAAAGGGATGAAAGTTCTGGATGAATATATGATGAGTTAAGGCCCGACAGTCAGTGGCAGGTGATGAGTTGTGTGTAGGCTTGTTAGAGATGAAGGGGCAGTCAGAGCAGTATGAAGTGTGATTTTGGTCAAGCTTGTTTCTGTAATGGTTTATGATGAATAGTGACCACCTCCTTATCTAGCAACGTGTTCTCTGTCTTCTCAAATATTTTCTGATTGGTGGATTTAAGATGGAGGTTGATTCAGCGATTTGTTGTTTTCTCCAAAGCTAATATTGTCCGGACTGTTGAACTAATACTCTTTGCGGTCCGTTGTCTCCACAATCTTTCGCCCTATTCTGTAGCCTGTTTCAAGTATACAATCCGCATGGAATATATATTCTATGATAAAAAAAGAGCCACTAACATTCAAAGTATGGTTCGGAATGCAACGTTCAAATTCACAGAACTTTAAGGCAGCACCTCATACATACGTGGGCACATCAGTAAGTCCGTAGCCTAATTTTGAAAAATTGTATCCATTTTACAAAACACGTACTTACTTCGAACACAATCTCTTTCGTTGTCAATGCCATTAATTCAGTAGTGTATAGTAATCACATAGATCTAACAATTATACAGTGAAAATTTCTGGTCAAATTTCCACTAATAATTCTGTCAGCACAGACATATTATCTACCCTCCGGGTCCTTATGCTCAACTTTACTAGCCCCCTACCCCGGACTTGCCTCTATTCCCCACCTCCGGTTGAACAGAATAGACGTTAAGAAGGCACGCTAGATAACCTATATCGTAGTACTTTGCATACTGTATTACATGCAGCAATATGGAGTCTTAGAAGCATTATATCTGAACTAGCATAGTATCCGACAAAAATGTCGGGATTTAAAAAAAAATCTTATCCATAGGCAGATTGATATTTTAGAATATTTCTTTTTTCAAACATCGTTTTCAGTCACATAAGTCTCCCTTTCTTGAATCAGTTTTAAAGAGAGGAAGAGGGTAAAAAAAATGTTTTCCTTCGAAACTGTGCCTTAGCGTCAGCTACTTTATCTGCTGGTCACATAAGCCTTCCTCTCTTTTATTAGGGTTTAAGAGAGGAAGGCACAACAAACTGTGTCTGCTACAGCAGTCAGACAAACTTGATAAGGGAGGAAGAGAGGAAAACTTCACTGTGGCGTGAACAGACAAACAAACATACGAACAAACAAATTTAGTGACTTTTGTCTTTATTTATGTATAGTTGGTTATGCGCTCAGAGCAGTGTTTCTAAACCATGGGGACAGACCCCTCACCCCAGGGAGAAGGCATGCGTGATTTCAAGAGGGGTCTCGAGCCAGTAGGAAAATGGTAAGAATTTCTCTTATTATTCAGGAAATTTCTTCACGAGTGTTTGCATAATATCATGATGAACATAATATACTCCTTTAACCTCACCGTCAAAGAAAGACGTCAATAATTAGGTAATTTGGTTTTTGGACTACACTTATGAAATGTCAAAAATATGCGTAGCACTTTCTCCTTTTTGTTCAAAATATCGAAATATCCTAAATATCAAATATCTGAAGGTAAAATTCAGTAAAGATACAATTTGACTTTTAAATTTAACGTAACACAAATTTCTATTTCTACTTAGTTACATCACTAGACGTCACTGATGACGTAGGCGTGACGGACGACTTCTGCAAATTGCTAATTATCATATGTGTGCATGTGGATTAACCTTTTCCACATATTTGCCGTACATATTTCAAACTAATCATTCCGTTGAAGCTGGTGGGGTAGTTGGGATGCGTGAAGATGAGGCAAAAGTACTGAAGGGGTGCATGCTGGTTCCAAGCCTGATTTAGAAAAGAAAATAGTATTTGCAAGATTCTAAAAGTACTGAACTACCATCCATGATACTCACGGGTGCACTCAAACTATTTCTCTGCTCTAGAGTCCCTTCCCTTCCGTGCTCGTAGGCTTGAGTCTGCCGAGCCTAATGGTTAGTCCACCACTGCATGTCAGGCTACGGACTTGTTGATCCGCCTCCGCGTGTAATTATCTATTTGAGCATGTGAATGTGTGTTCACTTGCAACACGTGTTCTGAATTTATACGTTGTTATGAAGAGCTGACAGAATGAGTGGAACGCTCATGAAGACTCCGCTAAAAAAAAAGTCCCACAGCGACGGTAATTTATCTGCATCGGCTTGAATTAAATTATGCAAGAATGTATAAATAAGTGATGAATATCATATAGATAAAAATAAGCAGAAACATGAACCATTTCTGCTTCCGAAATGAAGGCAACTTTTTTGGACAATGTTTG
Source organism: Thysanoteuthis rhombus (assembly GCA_963457665.1). NCBI lineage: Eukaryota > Metazoa > Mollusca > Cephalopoda > Oegopsida > Thysanoteuthidae > Thysanoteuthis > Thysanoteuthis major. Next base: position 38,715,453 of record OY735222.1, read on the forward strand.
AATATCATCGGGTTGATAAAATTGTATTCCCAAACGTAGGCAGATTCTGAATGTTGTTATGTACGATTCCAGGGATATTAATCGTATGATAAATCCCACACAAAAAAATTCCACACAGAAAAAAGGCCCCAGTCATTGATATGTACAGGGAAAAAAAGGCCCAGACGGAAAAAATGCTCAGGAAAAAAACAAAAACAAAACAAAACAAAAAAAACCTATGGATTTAGTTTCCTTTTGAATCTATCGAAGTTGAATATTTTGAATTTAATAATCTAACTGAAAAACTCAGTTAATGTTTGTTGTTGGGGTATGCTCCCTAAGGTAGAAGGTAGTGGAGGGACTGACAGAGAAGAGAAAGGGTCTGTAAACTTATACTAAGTTAAAACTTGATAAAATACGAGGGGAATGGAGGAAAAAGACTGCAGGAGGGGGGGCTCTAATCTGCACTAGTAGTCATACTCCTGCAGATCCATCCAGGCATCTTGCGCATATGTTTTAGCAATGTGACTTTGATCTGCATATCAATATACACAAGCAGCCACCCTGTTGGGTTATTCCGCTGAAAAGTATAGCAGACTTCCACATGCAACGTGTGTGTCGAATCTGCACTCGAATATATATATATATATATATATATATATATATATATATATATATATATATATATATATATGTATATATATATATATATATTAAGAAATGGATATATATAATTGAGTAATATTATATAGAAACTCTTCTTACAAATGATTTCCCGTTGTTACACAGTAATGTATCACTCAAATCAAACAACGCAAATAGAATAAACAATTGAAGAAAATGGGGCTGCTGCAGGAATCGAACCTGCGACTTGTAGGGTAGCAGCTTCAACGTAGCGTTGCTCAGGTTCGATTCCTGCTGAAGTCTCGTTTTTTTAAAAATTGTTTATTCTATTTGCACTGTCTAGTTCGAGTGATTCATTCAGATAGAATCTTAAATCCGTACTGAACCGGTGATAAAATAATGTTATAACCGCTATACCGATTGTATTGAGCATAAATTTGAATTGAAGATCTATTTAATACCTATATACATGCTCACTGTATATTTATTACTGTTTGCTTATTTGCGTGTATATGTGTTTGTGTACATATGCGTGCGCGTGTGTGTGTACATGCGTATGTATATCACAAAAATGAATACTGTGCACACTAGTCAACGTCTACACTGTCGCTCAAGACCAGGCATTTACTTGTTTTATGATAGATTACAGTTTGGGTGAGAATTAACTATCCCTGGAAAGTGTCAGTAACCTTTGTAAACATTGTTCTATGTATACAAATCAAACTAAGTCTACCATTGTATAGGCAAAAGTAAATCTACTTTGTCAACAAAAGACCAATAAATAATAAGGTTATTACCAAGTTCCAGAAGGGAATTTCTTTTTATCTACTCTGTAAGCAAGGAATGTTGAAATCCATGATGTCTATTAAAAATAGGCCCAGAAAGCACGCTGGGGGTAAATACTTCCGCTAACACCATTGCTGCTTCTTAACAAATAATGTAGGGAAAACGAGAGTTTAGAAAATAATACATAAATATTTGAAAAAAGTTGACAAATACTTCCGTATCCCATAATTTACCCTTCCTGAAAATTTGATTGAAATCCATTGGGAACATTTAGCAATAATGTGTGGGCAGACTTATAACAACAATGCGGGAAAGATAACATTTTTTTCCCGAACCTATGGTCTATCTGATTGAAAAATGATATTGTAATTTATTGGGAACTTCAAGGAAGATTATGTGGACAAACCAACACAGAGACAGACTGACGAACTCAAGCGAATGCATACAACCTTTCCAACTTTGTTAGCAGAGGTAAAACAAATAACCGATAAGAAATTAGAATAAGCAAAAACTCAAGTACAATGCAGCATGAACAAAGAGAAAATTCCCTGCACTAAGCCTATCAATTTATGTATGTATGTATGTATGTATGTATGTATGTATCTATCTATCTATCTATCTATCTATCTATGTATTTATCTGTTAAAAACCGTCAACCAAAACTGTCACCAAAATAGCCAGCATTGGTTTTGTCAGTTTTTGATTTGCATCAATACAGCTGAAGGGGTTGGAATTTTCAACATTTACTCCATATTGTATTTAAAAGAAACGTTCTTTGAAAATTCACCCCCAAAACAGATATTTTTTGGTGGGGTGGGTTCAATTTACTGCATAGGTTTATGATCAATTAGCCCCCGAGTTTGTGCCTGACTGCGTTCATACTTTTTTTTTAAATTCAGACATTTCTAGTGATCACTGCATACCAAAGGACCAGAGGAGTAACTTATTCATTGATAACCCGTTTTTCTAACGCTTTGATTGTTCAACCCCAACACAGTATGCTGCTAAAAGATGTTGGTCACGTGACAGTTTCTATTGAGGGACTAACCAGATCAATCTATCTATCAGCAACCCCTCCGAACTTCTTTGTAGGGATTCCCCGTCATGCTGGTTTGTGGTGGTGCCTTAAGGCACGGGACCGACCTCTAGGGGCTATTCATGCTAAATGGGAAATTAATCAGACGGGAGTTTTAGTCTTCGCTCGCAGGGCACTGGTTTTCCGGGGCGTTGATCAAGAGGAGTGTTCGTTAAATTATTTTCTCATCTCACCCGACCTATTTAGCTGTAAGCAGTAGTCCTTTCTGCCTGTAGACAGCCTTTCAATACTGATTACTGTACCCAAATTTGCCTTTTGGGATATTTCCATATGCTGATCTTGCGCTAAGCACTGAGATACTTGGAACAGCCCCAATATATATATATATATATATATATATATATATATATATAGTAATGGATAAATATGATGCGACAAAATGATTATGAATCACGTTATATTATGAAGAAACTCTTATTTGAAACGATTTCCCGCCATAACACGATTAATGTATCACTTGATCTAGACAATGTAAATGATGATGATGATCATCATCGCTTTTAGTGTCTGGCGTTGGACACAGACCTCCCCCAAGATTCATCACACCTCTTTATCGCGGAGCCAGCACTTTCTGAATTTGTCTAGCTCGTCACACCTCCGTTCTTTCTGTCGGCCATATGATCTCTTGGAATCCATGTTGTGAGTCGTGGTGTACAGCGGTTGTCTGATATTCTGGCAAAATTTCCAGCCCATGGCCACTTGAAGTTTCGGTGATATTCTGTGCTGACTCAGAAAGTCTCATGTACACATTGCATAGTTCTCAGTTTGAGGGTCAGTCTTTTGGTTAGGTTCCATATTTCAGCTCATTGACTATCGGTAGGATATTTGGTTGTATACGCTTCTTTTTACGGCTAGTGAGATTTTTTGTTTTTGAAAGTCGAGTTTGCTCAACCAAAAGCTTGCCAACCTAGTGTGATTCTCCGCTTGATGTTTCCTTCTTCTGAGGATTTCATGAAGATTCCTTGTCCTC
>OY735222.1:38723907-38771407 GCA_963457665.1 Thysanoteuthis rhombus
AGTCGGATATGAAGTAGGAGTGGACTTTGATCTTGCAACAGCCAGGCTTGCTAAAAGCATTTTTGAATAACGCGAACCGAACCAATCTACACTGATTTCCGCTTGTACAACACTCCTACTTCCTTCAGATGCAAAAAATCAGGACCGTAACCAATTTTATCATAAAAAACAACACATGTTTGTACCCATTAAAACGCCTTCTTTACACTTACTTTAGTTAGCTTGGTACGGCACGAAGTTATCCTTACAAAAGTTACAGTAGAAGTCTCAATCGGAATTAGTTTTGTATGCACTTGTATATATATATATATATATATATATATATATATATATATATATATTACACAAAATATCAAATATCAAAAATATTGCATCTATCATATGATATCTATCATGCAAGTGATATATTATTATTATTATTATTATTATTATTATTATTATTATTATTATTATTATTATTATTATTATTATAACATATAATATATATATAACCATAGTGGCGTCACTTAATTTAGGGACATGGATACCCTAGTACTTTCAAATAATAATACACTTTGACTATATTATTACACATAAAATTGTAGTACATCTTATGCCATTTTGAAGTACTTATGCTTTGATGCGGATAATTCATTTAAATCATATATATATATATACATATATATATATATATATATGTATGATAGTATGCGTAAAAATGCCTAAGAATGCAGGGCCCATTAAGAATTTTTAGCAGACAGGGGATTCAAATTAACTTACTAGTCTGGCGACACTTCCATATAGCAATATGAGCTCGCGTTTTTAATCTCCTTGATCAATTCTTAACAAAATTTAGAAGGATAGAAACAAAACCTTTTTCTCATTAAACAATTTGATTTTGTTGAAAAAGAATATTTCACAGAAATTTATCATTCACTTCCGCAAAACAAGACTAAATGCATGCCTTATATGCTGATTGTAAAAAATAGCTCTTCTTGCGAAATGTTCCTGTTTAAACTCTCAAAACCAAACGATTAGAAGCAAAATTCCCGTTTTTTTACAAATACCTATGATAAGTACTACAGATATAATTATGAAATGCATCATATTATACCGAAACTCTTATTTGAAATGATCTCCGGTTATTATACAGTAAATATATCATTTGACCTAAACAACATAAATAGACTAAACAATCAAATAAAACAGGACTGTTGCAGGAATAGTGTAGCGGTCTTCTTACCATTGAGCTAAACAACCTCTGGCAATGCAAGGCCTAAATGACCGTTTCAACTACCAATTCTCATTTTGCTTATTCACGGTCTACATCCAATACTGGGCTCTGAACTCAGGTTCGATTCCCGTGGCAGTACCTTTCTTAAATCGTTTATTATTTAAAAACGGGTGTCGACTCAGAAAGAGTGCCTATTGGAAAACGTATTAATAATTATTATATCGGATTAAATATCCATTTAATTATATATATATATATATATATATATGCCACATATATTAATAAGAGATGGAATATTTTTATACTCAAAAGAGAACGCAAAGAAATATTCCTAGAACCATGTGTCATCACCCACCGCAAACCCTAAAACATCAAAGACATGATTAGCGGTAACAAACAAGTAATAAACAATGAAGTCTCACATAGCACCATCCCTAAAACTGTTGAATTCTGCCAAGTCACAACAAAAGAAATAGTCTTCACTGCAACCACCTTAAGCAGACCAACATCTTCACCAGCTCTACCACTAACAAGATTCTGTACATCTACCATAATTCTAACTGCAACAGCAAAAATGTCATCTACCTTATAAAATAAAATAGATGCAAATTGCAATAAATTGACAAGTCTAAGTGGTAATTAAACATTAGACTAAAATTCTGGAACTTTATGAAGATATAAGGATTAACAAACTTAAAACTATTTCCCCTAACGGACTCCGCACCAAACTTGACTGCCTTAACCACGCCGAAATCTAACACCATAATCCTTCGCTCTAATTACTCTATACTCACCAACTCAGTATTCTTTAGACTAAACTTCTACCCTGGCCCAAAGACCCCTTAATATTTCTACAGTCTCAATCCCTGCAACAACCCCATATCCACACCCGATTCCCTTCAATGTATATCTAGCATTAGGAACTTCACACAGTCACACAGGCCCCAACCCATATAAACCTATTTATGGTATTTCATTTGTACAACTCAAAGCCATCAGACTTGACCATTAAGGATGCAGAACATACATTTCCCAAAGGATATTCGATCATACATAACAAGGAACCCCTTATTCCACTATCTGGATTAGCTTTACAGATAGCCTCATCCCCAACTTACTAAGTACCCAAACAGTGAAACACTAGACTCTTCATATACGTTTACTCCTGAGACTGTTTCATTCTTTATTGTTCACTTTTATATATATATATATATATATATATATATATATATATATATATATAAAATTTGGTACCTCAGCGCAGTAAAGGTTCGCAAATGGGTCCCAAAGATCATTACTACTGAGCAGTGTATCCGTTCTTATTTGTTACCTATCCCCAAAACTCAATGTATAACATTATATTTCATAAAAAAAGTGACAATACAATGTGTTTTTTTTTATATTGACATCATTGCAAATAACACCGTGTCTTCAGCCAATCATTCATTGGAGGAACAGTTTAATATGTCCTGATTGTCAACGTGTTGAATGTTAATATTAGCTTAAACAAATTCCGAGTCTATAAAAGAAAGGAAATCTTTTTTTTTCCTTTCAAAATAACGTGAATGCTGTCGACGAATTCCTGCGATCAAAGGGTAATTAATCTTACAATGAAAAAAAAAAGAAAACAATGAATGATTTCTAAATTTTTCCGTTCTAGAATTTTTCTGCTTTAGATTATTATCAGACGAGCACAATAGAAGAAATTCTTTTTTTCTTGTCTATTTTTTTTTTTTTTTGTATTCCAGCAAGTAATTTTCGCCGTCATCTGGCTTGCATCTGCTCTCCGCTCAGGGGATTTGTAGTTTTGATGGGAAGCAGACAGTTCGGAGCCCGGCATTGGATTACACCCATTATAGTTTAGATATCATTGTGGGTGGTGGGGGGTGCACATACTTTTGGACGCACGGATTCGCCTTTTCCTTATAAAGGAAAATCACAATCACCTATGTTGCACGTATGATCTGGACAGGTTGAACTTCGTTGCGGTGCCGAATAGGTTCGTTCGGTCTTTCTCGTTAGATTGATTAGGTACATTGTTTTTTTTTTTTTACTAATTACATGCAAAAAGATCGCTTTTGATTGTATTGTGAGAGCTACAATATCAGTGTAAATTTTATCAAAGATATAAAAATCAGTGAATTTTTATTCGTTGATATTAACATTGAAGATGGAAAGATAGGTAACCTTTATGGCATATGTCTTTTAGAATTTTATTTAAAAAAATATGCGAAAAAAATTGGTCAGTTTTTGGAGAAGGTACTTTGAATGATTAAGCGTGTCCAAAGTGGTTTGTTAAGTTTAACCCTGGCTGCTTCACGCTGAACGGTCAGATTCAGTATTATTCGAGAACACTTATTTATTCATTTATTATCATTATTATTATTATTTGCAATCTCACACCAGTTGCCTGGTGGTAACTGCTGGAGTTTGAGTGACAGCAAGTCTCCTCAAGTCTCCAGCCCTTCTCTCTTAGTTCTCATAGGCCACAGTGATACTGCAGTTTACAGTTTCACACCGGTTGCCCAGTGGTCATTGCTGAAGGCTGAGTGACAATAAGTCTCCTCAGGTCTTCAGCCAACATCTCTTCTCTCCTTTGCCTATCATGCCAGAGCTGTGGTTCACATTCCCGCTTTCATTTCCCAACTTTTGTTAAGTCACTGTTAACAATTAGTGTTGCAGTCTTTATATTTCTAGCACTTTCCTCAGTACCCGCGCAGTTCCTAGCAGTGCTGCGGTCTGTACAGTCTCAATCCTTCCCTCTATCCCGATCTCCTCCAGTCTTGCCTTCAGTGTGTTTGGGACAGTTCCTAGTGTAATAATAATAATAATGATATCATTATTATTATTATTATTATTATTATTATTATTATTATTATTATTATTATACTCCAACAAACTCAATATATATATATATATATATATATATATATATATATATATATATATATATATATATATATATACAAGCATATCTATAACGGGCCTAGTGCAATTCAAGAGCTAGATATATTCATCTACTCTATATGAGAGTTTATCGATATCGGCGTATGACGTTAGGTGATATCGACAGTCTCAATCTCTTTCTATCAATTTTTAAACGATGATTAATGAAAACTTGCCATCAGAGTCAATAATTGAACAACCTTAGCGTCAAAATAAGAAGTTATGTTGAAAAAATCCATCGAAGAATAAATATAGTCAGAATAAATTCAATTTATGACATCACTGGCGACTTCTACTGGTAAAAAAAAATCTAAAATAGAGTACATCTACATTCCCCAGAACCTAGATATCATGACAAAATGAGGACCGCCAAAAGTCAAAAAAAAAATTTTACCCCAAAAATAAAAAGGGGGGGGCTAATGAAGTACCGACACCAACTTTCAAGTCTGTGGACAAAACGGTACAGCCAGAAGTGCCAGAACACACAAAAGATATAGAACCCTCCACAACCTTTGGTGGCTACGGTTGTTTGATATTTTCATCTCCTTGCATGTTACAATCTTTACAGAGCCTTTGTTATCTAATAACGCTAATCCAACGACCTCTTTCGATCGGCATTATATGTGAGCCTAGTTTCAATTTACAAAGTTTATAAGCGTGTTGAGCTGAGAAATCTGATGAATCAAGATTTGTATATCACGTATTTGTAATGATGTCTGGCTGTGAAAGGTTTAATATCCGCTGCTTACTTTGTAGTTGATAATATTGTTTAAATATTCTAAACTAGGCTGTTAACTGTTTGTAATGCTGAATGTAGATATTACTGGTTGAAATCAATGGATCGAAGACTGATTTTCTTGTGTTATCATGTAGGTCCTTTTGAAATTTCCCGAAGAATTTGAACTGACTGGACAAAATCATTCTTTTCAAAGTAGGCATCCTAGATTCAATTGATACAAGTTTATTAGGAGTGCTGCTACGGAAATTCAAACAAGATTTCATCATATGGTATAATCACTTCATAAATGTAGGATTGACGATACAACACAAGCTTGAAGAACTTGTAGTTCAGCATTTATCGGAGTCATTTTTTCAGATTTTAAGAAATTGTAAATTTTAAGCATGGACGATAAAGTTGTTTTTTTAATAGATAAATGTTTCTCCTGATTCTGACTTCCAAGCCAAATTGTTTACGTTTTTAATGATGCCACCGTCAAAAATAACATACTGAAAATATTCAAATCACGCGTTGAAAATCATGTTCGCCAGTTATGTTATATTTGTTGCTTTGAAGTGTGGTTTGACACATGAGGTAACGAAGAAAGAAACACCAAAAAACAAAAATCAACAACTGAAAAACGAAACTACTGGACCGTATTTCCTTGTGCGATTCGCTACTTAAACGTAACAAAAATGTTTCACTTTTGAAACAAATTGTGACGGGATACGGAAATTGGATACTTTACAACAGCGAGGAATACAAGAGATCGTGGGACGAATGAAATGACTCATCATCATCATCACCAACAGCAGCTTTTTAACGTAATTCGTTGGACATAGACCTTCCTCAACATTCTCCAGATCTCTCTATCAGGTGCGTCACGGTGCCAATATCTTCTCACATCTTTAAGTCGTCATGCTGTTTTATTTTCTGTCGACTACAGTTTTGCATATGATATTTGGGGATACGTGTTGAGAGTCTTGATGTCCAGCAGTTTTCTGACATTCATTCTTGCAACATGGCCAGCCCATTACGATGTGATTTTTAAATTGATTTTATGCTATCTCTGACTCCACTTTCTTCACTTATATATAACAGTATTGTGATCACTCCATGTGACGTCAAGTATAACCCTCTCGTGCACATTGCATGCTTCATAGTTTGAAGTCTATCTTTTGTTTACGTTCAACGATTGAGCTTGATCGGTGACTATCGCGAGGATGCACTGATTACAGAGCCTACTTTGCATGACTCTCGGGATTTTTTGTTCTTGAATGTTCAGTTTAACCCTACCAGAGTCCAGCCTTCATTAAAGAAAGGTGCTGCTGTGTATACGGTGGATTGGAATTGAGTCCTCTACTATAGGTTCCTTCCGGAGAAACAAACGACCTATCCAAACAAGTGATGCTTCCTATTTATTGGGAAGATCAGCTATGTATTAAAACTAGCTATGTTCGACTCAAGAAAAAAGACAATCTATTGACAACCTTTCCGCAAAATGTCTCTGAAATTCATCAAGACGTTTTGGAGATATCTTATGAAAAAAGAAAAAACGGAAAAATATCACTCAATCAAAAATGAAATAACTGGATCAAAACCAAAATTTGACCAAGTCTTCCTTACCTCATGGTCCACCTTTTGATGATATCTCATTGAAAATCATTGAGAACTTTTTGAGATATTGTGTCGACAGACTGACAGGCACGAGTGAATACATAGATATAATGCCTTGATTAGTGCAGTTGATTCGTTCAAAAACTTCCTGCACTGTTCAAAACCCTACCAGTAAAGGTCTTATTATAACTTAATGCCTTTGTTTTATCAGCATATACTTGGTAACATTAATTTTAACAACGATACCTTAACCGTACTAATCAAAACCACACTATTCAAGGTATGCATGTACCACTTGAAAGTTTATTGGCAAAGGTAAATAAGTTAGCATGTAGAAAGTAAAAATTGCCACATCATACAAATTTAACGTAATTAGTTTCTGCACGCAAATAGGAAATTACCTTTATTTAATTAATTCAAACCAAATCATTTAAATTAATTTACATAGGCGTGGTTGTGTATTAAACGCGAATAAGCTGCTTTCAGTTGAATCTTATTTTATTGGTAACCGTCAACAAAGACTGTCACAAAAACTATCAAAATTGGTTTCTTCAGTCTTTAGGTTGGTGCAGCTGGCTGGCTATGTGTGTTTCACGCGTACAGGCTGTACCAATGGATCTACAGGTTTTCAGAAGAGGGTTCAATTTGCCATGTAAGTTTTTGCTGAATTGATCTCTTAGTTTTCATCAGCAGCATTGCCATTTGTTTTTTTTCTTAAATTCAGACTTCATTTTAGTGATCACTACCCAACAAAAGGCGGGAGAAATAACTTATCCATTGATTCCCTATTTTTCCAGTTTTTTTAATTGATCACTCCTAATATGGCATGCAACCAAAAGACGTCGTTCACGAGATGGTTTCTATTGAATGACTATCCAGACCTGTTTTTGCTTTTTTTCGAACGTGTAACTGGCATCAATCCGTGAACGTATTTATGGACTCTAAATTAAACCTTAAGAATGGCGGTCAATTTATTCCATCGTGTGGCTCTGACCGCTTTTTCTTTCCAAGGCAGTTTCTCTCAATGAAAAAGTATTCCAGGATCCGCTCCAAAATTCAATCAATTCTTCCTTAGCTTAAGGCTAACACCTCCACCAAATTTTCATTATAATTCATTGAGAACTTCTGGAGATATTTTGCGAACAGACAGAGAAACTGGCTGACTCAGAGACACGTATGAATATATATATATATATATATATATATATATATATATATATAACCTGTTCCAACTTCAGTCGTTGAATAACTTTAGCACGTAGATAATAAAAATCGCAACATCGTGCAAATTTTGTATGAATAATTTCTCGACGCCCATTGGAAATGAAATCCACTTAATCAAATCAGAATCAGTCAATTAAATTAATTTAGTTGAGTATTAAACACGAGAGAACTGCTTTGAGATGGATCTTGTTTCAATTTTATTTTTCTTTCCAAACTAGAATCTCACATCAAGTCGTAAAGGATTTATGGACTCTAAATCAAACCTTTACAATTGTGGGAGATTTATTCCATCCTATGACTTTCGCTGATTGAAACAACTGACCATGTTTTTGTAAGAAATTCCTGAATCCGCTCGAAAATGCCTTCAATTATTCCTTATTACTAGTCCAGCCTTTCAACAAAATCTGATTGGAAATCATTCTGAACTTTTGGAGATGCTGAGTGAAAAAAACGGACAGACATACACCCATGCACTGGTGAATATATATATATATATATATATATATATATATATATATATATATATATATATATATATATATATATATCAACTCAACTGGCAGAGATAAATAACTTTAGTATCTAGATACTAAAAATTACGACATTGTGCAAATTTTACGTGGATAACTTCTGGACGCCTGAAGGAAATTAAATTTGCTTAATTGAATCAATTCAGTTAATTAGATTAATTCAGTTGTGTATTAAACACGAACAAAATGCTTTGAGTAGAATTTCATTTTACTTTCACTTTTTTCGAAGGTGAAAATCACATCAAGCTGTAAACGTTTTTATGGACACTAAATTAAACCTTAACAATTGCAGGCGATTTATTCCATCGTATGACTCTGACCGATTAAAGCAACTGACTGCGTTTTTTCAAAGGCAGTTTCTCTTAATGGAGAAAAAAAATCCTGGATCCGCCTAAAAATTGAATAAATTCTCCCTAACTTCTTAGTCTACTCTTCCACAAAACTCCATTGAAATTCATTGTGAACCTTTGGAATTATTGTGTTAGGACTGACAGACACACGCACACTGGTTTGAATATATTGAAACTACTTTTTCAGAGGCAAAAAAAAGTTTTGTATGTAGATACTAAAAATTGTGACATCGTGCAAATTTTATGTGAATAATTTCTGAACGCCCAAAGCTAATTAAATTCGCTTAATTGAATCAAATTCAGTTTATTAAATTAATTCAGTTTTGAATTAAACAAGAACAAATTGCTCTGAGATGGATCCTATTTTATTTTTTTTATTTTCTCCAAACATGGAACTCACATCAAGTCGTTAACGTTTTCATGGATACTAAATTAAACCTTTACAATGGCGGGCGATTTATTCCATCCTATGGCTCTCACTGATAGAGATAACTGACCGTACTTTTTTCAAAGGCAGTCGCTCGGCTCATTCGCCAAGATATGTAGCCGGACGGATTTCTCGCCCGCTGAACAAAAGTGTTGGATTAAATATGAAGCCCAAGTAGCTCATGCTAAGAACCCCGCATTTCTAAAGGCCCCACTCTAAATACTAGCTAGCTATCGATTCCGATTTAGTGATTCTGCTCTTGCTCTATTACTATGATATATAATACTGAATACACGTGAAAGACAGGATCTTTAAGATTAGCGATTTTAGCCAACTATAGGCGTCTTCTGTTATAAAACAGTTGTTGGAGTCGATAAAGCTGTGTGATTACCGAGCCACGATAAAAAAATTCAACAATTTTGGAGCTAGATCTGACTATTTTAGTGCTAGATCTCACTATTTTAGTGCTAGATTAATATTTTGGGGTCCATCATCCACCTTCGATATAACGCGAACTTGACTATAACGAACCGCCCGTTTCACCTTTATTTTCGGTTATCATCACGAAACAGTGATTAATGTGAGTGCAGTAGCCAAGTGATACATTTACAACGCATGAATAAGAAGGTGTTTGAAGTCATAACCGCTGCACGAAGATGCGAACAAAAAAAATGTATTACAATAATTGAAATGTCTGACATACTTGTATTATCAGTCTGTAGTGAAAATGAAAAAAAATATTACTTTGCCAGTAAAAAATGTATCCATTTGATATATTTGTGTATTTTCTCAATTTGGGACCCATTTATAACATAAGCTACCGGCCCTGCACTAGCTTAATCCGGTCCAGCTAAAGAATCGGACATTTTGTCTACATGTCATCAGACAAACATCAGTATTTCGTTTTTATTTCTCGCTTTGGCTCTGAAAACTTGTTTACGTACGTTGTGTCAGACTGAGCCAGTCTCTTGTCAAGCCAGTCTCCTTCTTGTTCGCTGGTCGGGATCGTGCTGGGTCCGGTCCCCGGGCCATTTAGCCGAGGCATATTTACGATTACGAATGGGACACGTAGACAAGTGTCCGTTCATGCAGTCTCGGCCACTCAAGGGCGAGAATTCCAATATCGTGAATTCTATTAGAGTGTGTATGACAGTATCTATGTTCACATATGAGTCGTATTTCACGTATTTGCATATCAATAAATCACGGAAAGAAACAGGCTAATATTCCTGAAAGGAAATAGAAATAAAAAAAGAGCTTCATTGAGTAGCGTAAACCAACAAGAAAATGAAGTGAGAACGTGTTAAGAGTGAGAAGAAAGAGAGAAGAGAAATAAAAGAGAAGGCTTACACGTAGATAGATATTTATAAGGCAATAAGAATTTTCTTTCCAATGAGTTATGCACAAACTGTTTTCTTTTAAAAGTTTTATGGTCTTGTTAAATAACATGAGCAAGTTTTCAACTGTTAACTGGACTTAAGTTGAAATTTGATGGCCAGACAAAAAAACAAATAAACAAATAATTAATTTTTCTTTCCCATATATAAATAAACTTAACTGTTGGTTAACAAAGAAATAAAATAAGCAGAATACTAATAAAACAACTAAAAACTCAGTTCGTGAATTTTCAAGTGAACTTTAAATTGGGGAGGGGGCAATTAGAACCACATTTATTACACATATTCTGTCAGTAACACTTGCCTACATCTCGGGCCATTTGCAATCTTCGTGATTTTAACGCATTTCTTATACAAAATCACCAATAGTGCATTACTGCAGTAAACAGAATTCTTGATGACAGAGTGAAAAATGATATCAAACGTACCAATCACTACCATCAACAGCCGTTAGCGTCCGTCGTTGGATATAGACCTTTCCCAAGAATCGCCTGACCTCTCAATCATGGGGATCATGGAGCCAGTACTTTCTGAATTTATCTTGCTCGTCACACCATCTTACTTTCTATCGGAGACAGTTTTGCATATGATCTCTAGGGATCCACGTTGTGAGTCATGATGTCCCTCGGCTGTCTGGATTTCTTGCACCATGTCCAGCTGATCGCCATTAGAGTTTTCTAACAGTTTCCCAGACTCCTGACTTTTCTCGTATATACTGTGCTGTCTTATGATCACTCCATGTGATATTGAACATGATTCTCTCATATGCCCATTGCATGGTTTTCAATTTTACGGTCAATCTCTTGGTTAGGTTCCATGTTTTAACTCCATAGGTGACTTTCGGTAAGATACATTGGTTGTATACTCCGCTTTTTGGAACTAATGGGATTTTCTTGTTCTTGAAAGTCGAGCTTGTTCTCCCAAAAGATTGTCAACCTGGATTGATTCTTCGCTTTATTTCTTCTCCTTTTGATGACTTCATGGAGATTCGTTGTCTTCGGTAGATGTAGTGGTCTACTTTCTCAAGCTATTAGACTTCGATCGTTGTATCTATGACCCCAACATGTTTGTTGTATATGGTATTTGTTTTGCTGAAGTTCATGTAGAGACCAACTTTCTTGCTTGCTTCATTTAGTACGTTTAACATTATTTGGGAATACCACATCATTAACTGTACCAAATCTTCCAAAAATGTACCGGATCCACAATATATTATGTATCAAAATTGTGATTTTAACAAGAAATCAATAGTAAGATACAAAACAAGAATATGCCAAAAGATGTAAAACGTACCAAATATTCAATAGACTACTTGTGTGCGTACAAGGTCAAAGTCAACTCCTACTTTCATTCAGAGGTAATTAGTGAAACTTCTGTACTACGTATGTAATAAAAAAGTCATAAAAAATACATTTTAGTATAAACACTTGCCTACATATATGGCTTTTGGCAATCCTCATCTACATCATTTTTGGTGCATTTCTAATGTAAAATCATTTCCAGGGCATTTCTAATGTAAAATCATTTCCAGTGCATTTCTAATGTATATTCCTTTTCGATGCATTTCTCGTGTAAAATCCTTTTCAATGCATTTCTTATATAAAATCCTTTTCAATGCATTTCTAACATAAAATCCCTTTCAGTGCATTTCTAATGTAAAATTCTTTCAATCTATTTCTAATTTTAAATCGTTTTCAATACATCTCTATTGTACTATCCCTTTCAGTGCATTCCGAATGTAAAATCTTTTTCAGTGCATTCCCATTGTAAAATCATTTTCAATGCATTTCTCAAGTGAAATCAGCAGTGCATTACTATAGTAAAACAAGCCTGACAAGTGAAAAGTGAAAAAGAAAAAAAAAATTGTAAATACATTAGACTTGTCACTTTGGTTCTGTCAGTAAAAGAGTCTCCTTGCGATCACTTGGTTGTGATTTCAAATCACGGTTGAGAAAATATATATATTGAGAGAGGTAGAGAGCGAGCCCGTTGAATTTCTTTCCTATTCAAAGGACGACTATTACACTGAGAAACTACAGTTTGTACTCCGTGGGAATCGTTGATGGTCTTTTAGATTCTTACCGCCCCGAAAACTCTACGGACAGCCAAGCAATTTCCACTGACCACAGAATGCAGTTTCTCAATGTGGTTGCCGTCCGTTGAATTGGAAAGGAATAACGTAAAACACACTATACACACGCTCAGCCCAGCACGTGTAACACAGATACTAACCAACGAGGCGTGATGCAGTTTTTTTGTATACCAAAGATCAAAAGCACTGCTATTCAACATATGAGTAGTGAGCAACCAAAAAGTATCCTTGGTGTGCCGTTTTAAAAGTTCGGTTTCTTTTTGGACAGTCCTCGTATATACGAGAGTTACTCCTATTTGTTTCCAGGGAACCACGAACGATACAGGAAGCACATTAACATCGTTGTATATAACAAATTCTCAACACCAGAACATTATTTTCCCACATAGTCACCATAATGGCTTTGCATTTTCGCCAGAGAAGAACAAGCGCCTGCATGCTGCGCACTTGATAATATCTACAACAGCGGAGGTAACCCACTTCTGCAATGTGATCCAAGGTCTTCAAACTGGTATGGGTCAAGGTGTGAAAGGTTGTCTCCTTCTGTTGCTTAATTCTGGAAATTTAGCGCCACAGTTAAGTCAATGTTGGGATATTACGGTCAGAGATGATGGTTTGTCCGGGTTCCAGGAAATTCACGAGAATCACGCTTTTCTTCTCCCAGAAGAGAGAACACCACTTTTGATCCCAACTCAAAGTGGTGACACCACGTCTCGTCACTGGTGATAATGCGGTCCAGGAAACTATCAACTTCAGCTTTGTATTGGTTCAGCATGTCTCGACTTACTTGCATTCGGTGATTCTTTCTGTTCTTCTGTAAGCATCCATGGTACCCGTCTGGCACAAGTTTCGTGATATTCGAACGTTGCCAACATTGGTTCGAACGCATTGAAACCAACATTTAGCTCCGTACAAACTTCTCTGGTCATAATCCCCGGTTAGGCAGACCGTGGATTGACAGAGGTGCATAGCCGGCTGGAACGTAGCTTATCACTAACATCGCTGTCGGGACGGCTGAAACGCCATACCCACCGCGTAATTGTGCCCACATCGACTGTTTGGTCTCCGTTCAGAAAGCATCGATGATTTTTTCCCGCACGGAGGAATCTAAAGATACACCTCTACTTTGTATGTACTTTCGTGTCGGACGCCATTTTACCAGACTGCCGCTCAGCTGCTATTTGAAATAAAGCAATAAACTGTGTATTATTGGCGGAAAGGTTCAACCTTCTCTGCCGTACCACCACTGATGTCGTGGGCCGACATGATGAAATAGGAGACATTAATTTCGGAGCGAACCTCGAATTTTAAACACAGTATATAATGCTAATACCCTATATAAAATAACGAACTACACGTATTATGACACAAACCTTAAAAATAATAAGACAAAGCTAGGTATTAAAATCGGATGTTATGGAGAGGTGGTGTTTGATCAACACTGCCGGGGAGCCATGTTAACATAACTGTTTTTTCTAATCCCTGAAACAGTAACATAGAAAATAACTGATGATGGCAACTAGAAAAAGTAATTCATGGTATTATAATTCTCTGTGTGAAACATAAAACCCTTCGAAAATCTTACATTAATATATATAATTGACCAAAATGACGTAAACTTATTTTACATCTTTAGCGTTTGAAACAGTAAAGCTTCCTAAATTCCTTCTCCCTGTCTTTATATATATATGCATATAAGTTGATGTATCACTTGGCCTTGACAGGAATCGAACCTGCAAATGATGGGGATAACAGCTTCAACGTAGGGTTGCACTTACCACTGAGCTAAACAGACGCCGGTAATGCTAAAGCCCAAGTAACTGCTTCCACTCAAAATTCTCATCTCATTATTACTCTATCCGTTTTTCTCAACGCAACAGTTATGCATTGATATATATATATATACATATATATATATATATATATATATATATATATATATATATATATATATATATATATATATATATATTGGCAGCAATTTCTCTTTCAAGCAAGTTTCATCAAACACGACGGATAATTTTTGTCAACTTTTTTTTTCCATCAAATTTCCTTGTCTGCGAATTTGTTTTTTTTTTTCGCTGTGTTGCAACAATGAAAGAAAGATCTTCAAAAGGATTTCAAAGTTCAATTTTCTCAGCAATAATGATAAAAACTGATTTTAAATAGGATTCAGTCATTCAAATTGTTTACTTTGGCAACGTCATTTCCCATGGGCTTTTTTTCACAATGGTAGTAATAAATACTTGATTAATCGAACAATTATTACATATTTAATACAATGAAGTTTTTATTGCTTTTTCAATTAGTGAACTGTAGTATGTCGTTAAGAGACCCGGCAAATTCCGGGTAGGAACATCGAAAAGTGTTTAAACCCGGGGTCGCTAAAGTGGTCGATATCGACCTCTGGAGTCAGTAGGACTATCCAATGGGTCAATAAATACCAGGGGCGGAAAAGGGGCTATAAAGGGTCTATTGGATATTTGGTTCGTTTTACATCTTTTGGTAAATATTCTTTACTTCTCCTTTTACTATTGATTTCCTGCTAATCTCCAAAATTCGATTTATGATGATATGTTCTGAATTTGATACGTTTTAGTAATATTTGGTACGTTTTAAGAAGTTGTGTTGTTGCATTTGATATTTTTCTTTTGGCAGCCATACCCAAGTTCGATAAAACCGCGCTCAAGGGTCGATAGTCTAAAAAGTGGCTTTTAAATTCATTATTGTGTTAATATCTAATCAAAACGCTCTACTGTAATAGTTTTTGGAGTTTTTATATATTGTGTTAAACTATCATATTTTACATCCGTGGGACCAAGGATTACAATTACCTCTAATTCATAACACTGAAAGAAGCATCAATCCAAAGCTAAGCTTAGAAAATATTGAACAAAGAATGACCGCCACGTATCTGAAATAGTTACGTATTTTCTATTTGTACCAGACGTCGTTGTTCAACTCTGGGGAAAAAGTCTAAAACATTTCTATGGTTGGTATTCAAGGCAGATAGTCTTCATTTACTTGGAACATAATCTTACCACCCCGAGATCTCTAGAATTTGGTCTTGTGCCATAGCCGTACGAACCTATGCTCAACAAACTTGGCAGCCGTTGGATTAAACTCAACCCTTGACTCGATTCTGACTGAGGATGATTACTTCAAATTTCATACTGTATGTATTATCAATAGGAAATATTTTTCTGCATAAATGTATCTATATTATTAGAATTATGAAATAAGCCCTTGCGTATTGGTAACATAAATTTCTGCAGAAGTGGGAGAGTTGTCAGTTTGACTCGATCAGAGTGCTGCCTCGTGACCACCGGATCATGATTTCAAATCACGGTGGGGAAATGTCATACCTATATATCGGCTTCGTTAAACGTAACAGGACAAGAGAACAGCGAAAAGTTTTACTTCCATAAATTAGTTATTGTTTTTATTTTCAAGTCAACTCCACCACGTGCAGTGATCATTACAAATTTCAATAAATAAATAAATAAGCGTGAGCCCCGCCGGACACTAACTAAGCGACCAATTTAGCACTGACTTACATTGAAAAATGACCCCCCAACTAAACTCTAGAAACCGATTTAGGGAGAGAATTTTCAAAAAACATATAAAACAAATTGTTTCTTGATACAATAAGGAGTAGATGTATATCATTATTGTTGCTTTTACGTTCGACCAGGGTTGTCGATGTAGAGGTTCCTTTGTTTGTTTTTTCGACTTCGTGAGTCCAGTGTCAACGATATTTAGACTAAAAAAAATATTTTTCGTGATTTGAAGTCCAGTATTCCAATTTGAGATGTATTTTAAGAAAAATTCATGACTTCCAGAATCGAAAAATTGTAAAACCATATTTTAACTGGAAACCATACATGTAACGCATACATACAAAGCTAGTCGAACCCACTTAAAAACTGAGGAAGCAGCAAGTAATCTGAATATCAAATCCCTTGGAAGTTCTTATCAAGTTTTAACGAATGGCATAAATTCTGGCTAATGATTTACTGAACCAGTCTGAGCGAAGTACCTGTTTTATGAGTCAACACAATAGTATTTGTCAATTGGGTTTGACGGCAATTTATCATTTGTGGTATCCCGCAGGAGGCAGGGGAATAATATTAACGTCAACTGCAGTAGTTGCCAAAGGTGTTGGTCTACAGGACCAGCCCTATTTTTAGCTCTAAGTATTTAGACTACAATGAATGTATTATAATAATAAACAATTTATTAACTTCAAAATCATATTTATTCTAAATGGATTGCATTTATTTTAATGCTAATTTATAGTATAGTTGTGTGCACAATAATTTTGATGCAGTAGATGATGATGTTTCTCAGCCACAAGATATGTCAGGTTTAAAGGGAACACTGTTGTGGACCCTCTAGCATTAATTGTCGTGCACCCGGGGGCGCAAAGACCCCAGTTTCTAAACCAGTGTGCTCGAGGGCGGCTATCATTAGTTTGAGACCGGAGGAATTTCCAAATACAGACTGAAGAATTGGAAAATGAATAAATCAAGCAATAAAACCAGTCTAAATAAGAAAATCCTCTAATGAAAACGCTTGCAATTATAAACCAATCAGAATACGGCTTGGCAAATAATTACATTAGGGTTGCCAAATTAACCATTTGAAACCAGATTTGGCTAATGCATCTGCCAATTTAATCGATGAAAATCTGTGATAGCCAAAAATGTGGCCAATCTAAAATACATGCCGTAAGTTTACAAAACTATTATTAAATTGGCCAAGCTGTCAAACAAAGCGTGCACTCGTTTTTGCCAAAGCTTATAATCGTTCAGAGTGTGTGAATCACTATTTGGCAAGCGTTGTCTTAACTATTTGACATTATTTTGTAGGTTTTGGCGAGAACTCTCACGGTGCAGTGTCCTTTATTAAGCTGAGCGTAGTCTGACACAAGGCTACACGTGTTAGGTGCACAGTGAGGATTGAACTCATAACACAGTTGCTATGACCATCCAGCAAACCATTGACCGAATAACAGCAACAAGAGGCAAATAACAATAATTACACAATGCTAATATAAGCCGATAGAAAATTTAGATAAGTAAGGATATTCCAATGCAAGTTAAAAGCCCTGTCTCACAGACAAAACTGAGTTGCCACCTATCACAATGAAACGGTTATTTTATCGAATAAACCATAGAACAGCAATGAATGAAATTTCCAGTATTCACAGTTGATGAACTAAAGATATCAAGTGCCCACATAAAAACGATTCCATTTGATGTAATAACTCTAAACAGGGAGATGTCTCGTCGACTTGTCATACATTGTTGTTTTTAAACATCTCCACGCATCTCTATAGGGCATTTTTCGATCGGTCGGTTGCCAATATGTTAAAATATCGATTTCCTCCATCGTATCATGTTGAATCGATAACAAGCTTAGTCTAAACCTCCAGGTGAGCCATTCTCATCTTCCCATTCTTTCTTGTGTTTTCCCTCCTGCTACTCCGACAACAACTAGTAATGCTAAAATCAAATTTCTCAGCGGTATAATGTCGGATTGATGTGAAATTTAGTCCACACTTTAACCCCCCCTCCTAATACTGATGGTGAGCGCATTGTTGATCATGTGTCTTGTTTTTATAAGAAATCGCTCGCTCAACGTTTGAATGAAATCTGGATTCGTGCATAGCCGAGGAAATCGTACATGCCCGAGACAGAATCATACTCACTACGGAGTAATCACAAGACAGCTCATTATATCAGCGAAAAAAAAAGTAAGAGATATCAGAGCATTCCATAGAAAATTCAAATGACAATGGGCAGGTCATATTGCAAGAATGTCATACAACTACTGGGCATCATGGCCCATAACATAGATCCCAAGAGATCCTATGCGAAATTGTGTCCGGAAAAAAATAAGCTTGCACGATGACTTAGACAGGATCAAGAGATATAGGCGCCGCGATGCCCACGATAGAGAGATCTGCCGGATCTCAGGGAAGGTGTTTGTCCAACGACGGGCGTTTAAGGGCTGAAAATGATGAATTGGCTATCATCACATAAAGGCGTCAGAGAAAGTAGAGTCTTCACTCTTGACGAGCGATTCAGCAGAGAAAACGCTTTAGTTCTAACGAGGTGTCCCTCCTCAGACACTTCTATTTATATGAAGGGATCTCGTCTACTTGACTCTGATCTAAGAGGAAGGCACTGACACTTAAATGTAAGAAGTAGGTAACAAAAGTGTTGGTTTTTATGCCTTTTCTAAATCGGTAGATTAAGTTATTTGCTGATAATAAATTGGAACGCGTGAAAAGCAATAAAACAACAGCCCCCCCCCTCCAAAAAAAAGAAGAAAGAAAAAAGAGAGAACAGCGTTATCTTTGGACAACTTCTCTCAAGTAAGATTGTTTGTAATGTGTTTCCTAAGTTCCTTG
The DNA here is from genome assembly GCA_963457665.1 of Thysanoteuthis rhombus. Lineage (NCBI taxonomy): Eukaryota > Metazoa > Mollusca > Cephalopoda > Oegopsida > Thysanoteuthidae > Thysanoteuthis > Thysanoteuthis major. The sequence continues at coordinate 38,742,840 of OY735222.1, forward strand.
GAAGGTGATATATATATATATATATATATATATATATATATATATATATATATATATATATATATATATATATATATATATATATATATATATATATATATATATATATATATATATATATATATATATATATATATATATATATATATATATATCACAGTGTGTGTATAACTTAGCATGTTATACACATAACATGTTAAGGTATATGCAACCATTTGAAAAGAGTATAAAGAGGCAGCAATCCTTCATCTAAACACACATTGTTGAAAATAACAGACAACAGAAAACTCTGTCTACTTATTTTTTTTTTATATTTGTGTACAAACCTTTCATCAATGCAAACCATTTCAAAGTTGGCTGTTCGGGATTTTTCGATCTTTATATATATATATATATATATTGAAACGCTTATTTGGGATGATCCCTGTGTTATTACACGTTGACTGTATCATTTGGCCATGGCAACGTGAATAGAATAAACCATTTGAGAAAATGGGGCTGCTACAGGAATCGAACCTGCGAACAATAGGGTAGCCGCTTCAATGTAGCGTTGCTCTTACCATCGAACGAAACAGTCACCGGTTATGCATGAGCCGAAATAACCGTCTCAGTACCAATGCGCTACATAATTTGATTGCGTCACATAATGTAGAAACTTATTTGTAGTGATTTCCCGTCATGAGACGCTTAGTGAATCTCTCAACCTAGACAACATTGATAGATTAAACAATTCAAGAAAATGGAGCTGGTGCCGGGATTGAACCTGCCACCGATAAGGTATTCTATCGTTGTCCAAGTTGTGTGATACACTAACTGTGTAATAACGGATATCATTTCAAATAAGTTTCTATATGATATTGCACAATTATATATTTATATACCATGAAACGTATCAAGAAAGCAAAGAAATCTCTCTCACGCACGCGCACGCGCACACACACACACATGCATACATGTATATGTATGCATTTGTTCATGGGTAAGGAGAAAGGTTGTAAGACTGACAGAATGTTGGGGATAAGCTGACAATAAGGAAAAAAAGGCTTAAGGCTTCTTCTCAAGTGAATCTTATTTTTTTCTTTTATTAAAGAACGTAATAGCTTTTGTTTATGGGTAAGGAGAAAGGTTGTAAGTCCGACATAATGTTGGGGAAAAGCTGACAATATGGAAAAAATAAGTCTACTTCTCAAGTAAACCTCATTTTTTTCCTATTATTAAAGAGTGTAATAGCTTACGTTCTGGGTTTCGTCAGAACTTGAAAAGCGAAAGTTGGTTTGAGTGGAATGGTGAAAATCACAGAGATTCCCAGGTGTTAGTTGGCATAAAGAAATTATTGGGCATAGGTGTAAAAAAGCTCCCGCTTGTCTCCACCAATAACGAAAAATTTCTTTATCCCAACCATCATCCAGGCATTCCTATGATTTTCACCTTTTTCCGAAACCAACTTTCGCTTTCAACAATATATATATATATATATATATATGAAGTTTGCCAGATATGACAGAGATTAGCGCGACTCCGATCGTCATGGGAGGAGATGGGAAGGGCCTCCGTCAAGTAGAGAACATATAACAGCTGCTGCTGCTGACGATGATGTGTGTAAAGCTCCTATTTTGCACGGATACGTTCCGAGAAAATGGACAATCTGGGATATTTTGTCCAGTCTGGGAACAATCACAAGTGAAGCTCCTACTTTGCCCGTCCCTACTATGGAATAGAAAAGTACAGACAAAGCAGGAGCTTCACACACACACACACACACACACACACACACACACACACACACACACACGCACACGCACACACACATATATATGTTGTGTTCAAATGTTGCTTTATATATAAGGATAGTGCTCAGTATTTTTCAAAAGAGCATTGATAGGTATACTTATTTATCTATATCTATCAATCTATCCTGTTTGACAATAATTCTATGCTTTGAAATACGTTTTGTTGTTTCAAATTCTAAATGAACTATTTTCTGCATTTATCACCCTTCCTGACGACTATTTTAAATGATTAAGAGGCCTGTTGGCGTTGTACTCATGATAGAGCTATCACCACGAGGTCATTTGACAACAAAATTGACCGTAATCCAAATTCCATGTAACAACATCAAAATAAGACGTTTCAGTTATCATGCTTCTTTTGAAGCTGAAGATAATTGCTTCACAGCAAAGTAGCACGCTCAAAGGTGCAGAGTGGCAGAGCGGTGAACGGTTCTGAAAATGGGATCGCCGAGCCGAGTTCAAACAGCGGCATAGATTTTCACTTTGCATTAATGCTTAGCCTTGAAGAGGGATTGACTCAGTCAGTCTTTCTTGCCCTTGATTCACGGATGGAAAAAAAAGCTCCGGTGACCTGAGGCGTTAGATAATGGATAATCGTAGTTGTAAACGCCATGAGTGTATTGGAACTCTTTGGCAAAGGGGGCTAATGGCTTGTTTTACCCGAAAATTTAAATGATATTTCCCGAATGAAACTGTTTTGCTCGAAATTAGGGGGCATTTTCCCCTTGCCTCCGGCTTGAACGCCTATGGTAGGCACCCGTGGGATTTCCACAGAGTCAGTTAGTTACCTATTACTAAATTGAGATTAGATTAGGAAGTATAACTGCACGTTTTCGTGCTGTACTTTCCTACATTTACCAGTCGCTGTTTCCTTTTGATCAAACGCAACATCACGCGTTTCCCAGCCGCCAATAAAAACTACACAAAACAGAAAAGGTTGATGACTAGACCGTCAGTAATTCCTTTATTAATGACTTTTGGTATCAAAAAAGCTTGGCTTTGTGGTGACAAGGATTATTTGTTCAACAAACAAATCCTTTAGTAATCTCTTTTACAAGCTTGTGATGTCTGTAAAAACGATGCTGCGTTGCGAAAAAAATTCCCTCTCACAACAAACAATTATTCAAAAACAAAAGAGACTTAAAACCGAAGGCGTTGAACTATTTGCAAAGCTGCTGTTGAAAATTATAGACAATGTCGACGCCATAATAGAGCAATAAACATAATGTTTTCAATGCTGACTCGTTAACTTAATAGGACTTAATTTATTGCGGAAGAGCATGTGATGTCATTTGGCATTTTTAAGACTGAATTTGAGCAAAAATCTGGTAGTGAACAAAGCTAATTGTTCCGAAAATAGAGATTTATCACTGAAGTGAAATCAACTAAAGATAACAATCTCCACACGCATGAATGATATTATACAGCATAGATATACATGAGCTTTTGATTAAAAATACATTTTTCAATACATTTTTCCTGCATGCTTCGCCGAGTAATGGATTGTGGAGGTATTCGTATTTGATCGCGTCTTTCCGCCATTTTGTCTATCTATCCACACGATATCTTCAAAAGTACTGGATAGAATTCAATGAAACTTCGTAGAAAGGTAGGCTATGGGATAACAAATAAGTGAATTCATTTAGGGGCAGATCAAGGATTTTTTCTGATTAGGAGATATTTTTCCGTTGTTTTTTTCATTCATTTATGTGTACACTCATGTCAGCCCACACAATATCTCCAAAAGTTTTCAATGTATTTCTATGAAATTATGTGGTAGGATGGATGATCGGCTACAAAAGAAGCAACTCAGTTTTGGGGTGGATCCATTCTTGATTATCTCCCCCATGTTGTACTCATACGCCCACACCACAAAATATCGAAAAAATTAATTTCCGTCTACATGACATCTCTGAAACTTCTGAATGAATTACAATGACAATTTGAGAGAAGGTGGACATTCCAAGCCTCGGATTGTATTCATTCACAGTAATCTCTAAGTCGTAAATATATGTCAAGCAACATAATATTGCCCGAATTTCATGTCTGTCTGAGCGATATCTCCAAATTTTCTCTACGAATCTCAATTTTTATGGAAGTGTGTAAACTGCAGAAGAAATGATTGAATGTCGGGATATATGCACAGTAACCCTGACCCAATGGTGTTGACAGAGGTATGTGCTCTCTGAGTGCTTTGATTAATCTGGTACCGAGGCAACTTGATTTGGTTACAAGACTGAACAAATTTTGTCTTGTGGAGCATGTTAGCAAACAAGACTCTCTAGACTCTAGAGACTTGTTTGCTAACACGTGAACCCCGGTGGGATGTCTTAAAGTACAAATATCGGCTTCGCACGGAACAAAGTCAAAAGTTTTAGGCCGACACTAAGGATCGAACTCACTGCAGTTACAATGGCCTGGTGGAACTGGTTTGCCAACTCTTATCGGTAAGGATTTTCCAGCAGACTCTAGAACTACAGACATCATTTACTTGTGACCTTTTATTTCAGCTCGATGCCAAAGGTCGAGGTTATTCGTCTCCTGTGGCTGATGTGAAAGGCTTGAAATGAGACAGTACTCTTGACCATTGCATTTTTAGATGTGTCCATACAACTCAATAAGACACTTTTCGATCGATCTGTCGGTCCCAGTTACGTTAAACGGTCGAAATAGAAGGGAAGGAAAATGTGTGATGTCATTAAATGCATGATATCATTAATAAATCAACTGCTATGATATCATAAGAGAATTTACAAGTTCGAAATTTTTGTATTAAAAAAAAAAATGCTCACCCCAGAACGGCGATTTAAAATTTTCATTGAAAGTAATACTCTCGGAATATTTCCATATTAAAATATCATACTAATAAATTAATGAATATGAAAATCAATTGACTTAAATAAAGACTGCTTGCTCTTCTTGCTTTTCCCAGTTACTACTGCTACGATGGTGGACGCATCGTTGAACTTATGGTTCTTCTTTTATTACATAGTTTTATGTAGGCACTGAAAACATCCATTAAGCTTGCTCTAAACCTATATGCCCTTTCAAAATTATATTATTATTATTTTCTTGGTCTGGGAGCGCTCAATTATTTTTGGTATATAAATGAACGGTAACTGCTTCTTCGCTTCACGTTTTTCCAACTTATGAAGTGCAGCATAGGAACGGTGTACTTTCGGATCACGGGAGCAACCTCTAAGTGTCTATAGTGTACCTCGCCGTATAGGAGCGATTAAAAGGAATAAACGCCAAATGAACCGTGATAAAAGATAGAAAGAGATGTGGAAGATTGTTTTGAGCCAATGTTCCAATGTTGGGAGAGCTTGTATGTCAGGAAAATGATCATTCGAAATCCTGTTCTTCAGGTCTGACTTCAAACATCGGACTCTGTGACAGAGATAGATATGGACAGACGGAGATTTATTGATAATAACAGACACAAAAGAAGATATATACTAAACTTAGTTTAGTAAACTGTAGGGCCAAATGAATATAGGGATGGGGAAGATTGTGCTGCGCCGAGTGTCTGTGTAGGAAGAGCCTGTCTGTCTGGAAAGTAATCGTTCGAATTCTTGTTCTAAAAAAACTGAGTTCGAACATTGATCTCTACCTTCCATGGGAAATACGAAAATATCTCTTTTCTCTACCATCTTCATACGAGAAACCATACAGAGAGCACTTACCTCTGCCAGTGCCAATGTCAGGGAGAGTAACTGTGCATGGATTTGTCTAAAAATTTACGCAGTCCTCCTTAGTCTATTGCCCAACCATCCACAATGTTTCATAGAAATTCATTGATAACTTTGGATATATCGTATGGACACATATGAAATTTTTGCGAATTTATATGGTGCTCGCATATAAGGAGGTAACTGTGCCTTGATCCGTTCCAAAATAATTCACTTTTTCCGTAGTCTATCTTCTACCCTACTATAAAATCTCATTGAAATTCTTGGAGAACTTTTGGAGAAATCGTATAGACAGACATGAGCGTATATAGAAGTATATAAAAAGAAAAAAATAAATGGAAAAATATCTCTCAATCAAAAGGAAATTCCTGGATCCACTCCAAATTTTAACTTCTTTTCCATTGTCAGTATTTCCGTCAATCTCGCTGAAATTCATTCTGTACTTTCGGAGACATCGTGTGGACAGCCAAACAGGAAAACTCAACTAAATACATGTACCTCTCGAAGTTCGAGCGGCCTGCATGTGTATTACATACATAGCTAGCCAACCAGTCAGACAGACAGACAGACATACCAACTTGAAAGCTGAAAAAAAACCCCCAAACAAACAAACAAAAAACTGTGTTGATACTCTGCTGACAGGAATCGTGCTACGTGCAATTTGCTTTCGGGTTATTTAACTGCATCAACCCAACGAGTGTGAAGGAGGAAGCAATGTCGTTGAAAAAAAATTGGTCACTGTAATTTGAGTCAGTTGGCTCTTACGAGAAAAGCTACTTTCCGAACGTGTATCGGAAACCGGACATGGATTCTCCTCTTGCAGGATTTAGACAATAAAACCATTTGGCATGTCGGATAGGGCATCCTGGTAGATAAAGGTTACAGCGTCTAGTTATATTACACCACTGACCCAACAACACTGAAAGAAAGACGATCATATCAAGTGATCGGATTCTTTGTCTGTTCGAGTTTACTGTCTGATAACACGTCTGGCGGCTGCAGGATCAAACTGCACTCCCACACCTACTCAGACCGCGGGGGATTACTGCAACTTTGGGATTTCATATATAATAAATGAAAAAAAAAGTTTAGATTTATTTACTTACTTACTTATTTATGTATTTATTTATTTATCTATTTACTCATTAGAATGAAATAATCCCTTGCATATCCGGGAGATAATTTTTCAGAGATATGCGATACTTGTCAGTTTGGCTCAGTCGGTAAGAGAGCCGGCTACCAATCATGTGGTCATGATTTCCAATAACGGTAGCAAAATGTTAATCTTGATAAATGTATTTGTTTATTAGAATGAAATAATCCCTTGTGTATTTCCAGTAAACATTTTTGAAGATTTGTAATACTTGTAAATTTAACTCAATCGATGAGAGATTGGCCATGATTTCAAATCAGGACATTGGAATGTTAATCGTTAATCCCCAAAATTTGGTGACGATTGTTCTTGTTCTTTTTACGGCAGGAAAAATAAGTCTGCTCCAGGTTTTAGACTAGAGTTTGACAATAGTGCCTTTACGGTGGTTCCAGCTCAGTCATCTCTGCTCAACGTATCACTGTCTCGGCTAGACTTCGGGGGTTCGTGATATGTGAAATAGACTATGAGACAATTTGCACCCGAAGCGGGGTCACTCACTCCACCCACTATTTTCCTCATAGCTTGAAAGTGGAATTCATATAGTCGATTCCATTTTATACGCCGATAATGGCTCGGTCACCGGCACCTTCAGTCGTTAAAGCTGACCCTATTTTTGCTTTAAAACTTTTTTCGTAATTGAAACTAATTCTTCCTTCCACATATTTCCCTTGACGCATTTAAATGAATATTTATGGTCTCTGATAATTGTTGCGTATTTCTCAGCAGTCGGGGTTTCAGTTAAGGAAAGGGGTCAGAATTTTGAATGCTCATTTTCAAGGCAAGTGAGCCTATCCAATTTCGGAGGGAGGTGTAACATACCCCCTTTTAATTTTATCTTATGCCAGACTTGACAAAGCTGACACCAGCAGTCGGAGTTCAAGCACAGGTGAAAGGTCAGCATTTTGAACATTTATTATCAAGGCAAGCGAGCCCTACCAACTTCGAATGTAAGCGCAACATAATCTTCTGGTCATTCAATTTGATCTTATGCCAGATTTAGCGAAGCTTACTAAATTTCTGGAATTCATTTTTTACTTTCGATTCGATATCTATATTTAAACTGTCTCGTGGCTAAGGTAATTACGTATTTCCAATTCCCACCACCATCAGTAATCAGGGAAGCTTATTTTAAAAGGAAGCCCTTCCAACTTGGAAGGTAAACACAATATGGTCTTCTTATCCTTGATTTTGGCCTTATGCTAAACTAAGCAAAACTTGAAAAATATCAGTCTCAATTTTTTCTTCACAACCTGGAATTCGTTGTGAAACTTATCAAAAGAAAAGGAGTGTCATTTTAAACTCTTTATCTACTAACGGCACTTTCAAGTACCACATTTCAGTCAATTAATTTGCAATCTGCATGGACATGGTGGTACTTCTAAATTATTTTTTTTTCTATTTTTCCGTTAATATTATTGTTAACCCAAATGATTCTTTATCGTTCAGTGTTTGTTGTCTTTAAATGGCCTTCAAATATAGATTAGAAAAAGTTATTACAAAGAATTTAAAAAATCTGAACTGAAAGGGTTAAAGTGACCTGTTCAGTGGCCAAGGTAGTTGCATATCCCTTAAACTGGCACCAGTGATCGGGGTCTCCGTTCGGATAAAACATCATGATTTCAAGAGCTGATCTTTAAGACAGGCTGCCCCCAACTGTGTGACTCATTCACTCATAATTATATTTAAATAATTGAAGCCCTCTCTTATATTAAACTTAACATTATCATCCTGAGCAACTTGATATCATTGTTTAAGTCTCTTTTGAAATGAGCGGAAAAAAATTGAAAGATACCATAGCGCCAACCAAACCATTAAAAAGGGCTGCGATATAAGTACCTCTTTTAGATTCCTTTTAAGGGTTCTGAGATTTCAGGAAGGAAATCCATTGGGAATCCAGTGAACGTTCATTTCGGGAAAGTTCAGTTCTTAAGGTCAGTTCGAATTTCGGTAACGTTGATTCCTGAGTTTTAAGCAAAACTCAACCCTATGCTCAAATCCGTGGGGAAAGGATGAAAAAAGAAATCCAATCTATGAATGGGAGCAGTTGGAAACTTACCAACTCGAAGCATTTCGAAAGGTAAGTTTTTGAGTGGTTCCTAAGATTAATGCGGTCATATTCAATGGGAAACAATGTGTTCAAGACCGATTTTATTAAGAAATATTGACTATGCCTTCATCAACTTTTGAGCGTCCGTCGTTGGATGTAAACCATCTTGAAGACTTGCTTGATCTTTCTATCATGAGCGTTGCAGAGCCAGAATTTTCTGAACTTGTCTAGTTCAATTTGATCTCGGAGTCGCCCGGCGGTTGTCTCATGTTTTAGTAACATGACCTGCCCATTGTCATTTGAGTTTCTTGATTGTTTTTTTACGATATCTCTGATCCCTGTTTGTTTTCTGATACAATATGCTATCTTTCGATTTCTCCATGTAATGTTGAGCGTGATTCTCAATTTAAGGGCAAATCTTTGCTATAGTTCCATGTTTCAGTTCCATCGGTGGCTATCGAAAGGACGTATTAGTTGTATACCTTTCTTTTAGGACTGATACGATTTTCCTTTATATTCATGACTGAGCTTGTACTTGGATGATTAAAGAGGTTTCAATGTACACTGACTTCATTAAAATGTATTCTTTATATATTATACCTACAATGTGGCAAACAGGTATTCGACCCCTTCATAGATTTTTTTTTCTTGAAATTAGTTATACTAGTAAAAATACATGGATATATTTGAATTTTTAGGAGATCATTTTCTGCTTGAAAAACTACGACTGAGCAAGTTTCAGTGGAAAAGTTTATGATTTCAAATATTTCTATCATCAGAATTGTTAACTTTGAGTAGATGAGTCCATTGTTACATCAAGGGGAACAGAGAAAAAACATACTTCATTTTATTAAGTAATTAATCCATTCCTAATCGCCAGTTCAATTTCAAATTTTCAACACTAATAAAAACACAAATTGAAATATTTTCAAGAATTCAATCATATTGGTTTTTGGATAAATCTATTCAACCTTTTTAGAAAAATATTCAAATTTTCATTTGCTTAGCCTTCGTTTGATATGTTAGCCTCTATTACGGTTCTCTTAGCCAGTCACCAAACTTGCAAAGATGTCCGGAGAGGTATTAGACCACTTTCAGATTTCCAAGGTGAGGGGTTGACATTTTCCAATTCAAATCTTTAATTCCTGCCACAAATTCTCAGTGGGATTTGGATCCGAAGATTGACTGGCCCACTCAAGAACAAGGAATGTGTTTCCTCTTCTGCCATTTTTTTAGTCTCCAGAGGAGTGTGCTTGGTATTATTTTCGTATTTAATTCATAATTAGGCATAAACAATGGCTTTATTCCACTTGAAAATAGGACATAAGACATTAGAACACAGTTAGCGCTTTTACATCTGTAGGGTAGTCGTGTTGGATTATTCCATAAGTTCCACTTAGAGATCATCTATGGGAGACATTTTTTGTAAAGTTTTACTAAAGCAAACTGATGCTGCTTGCCATCGTTAGTGGGTTCGATCCCCATCGTATTTCCCGGTATAAGTATTAAGTGATATAATGATACTCATCAAACAATATTTATGAGGGCGGTCGGATAATTATTTGCCTCACTGTACATGAAAACAGTTTTTTCAGGTTGGAATCCAGGCATAACAGAGATAAATTGTAGAGGAATTTACGTCTATGCACCTGACTTGAAATCAACATGGTAGGAAATTCCTGTAAAATGTTTGTTTGTAATAAGTAATGAATTAAGTTTAGGTCCAGGCTCATTTCAAATGAGTTTATCAAATAGTAGATCTCAGAATGTGTGAAGTGATATATTCTCAGTTGTTTCCTTTGCCTATAGTAGGTGGCGTTTTTGTTGACAGGGGAATGTTTTGGTGAACACAAAAACATGGATATGATATGATGTCAAACAAGAGCTTAACTAATGATATCAAAGAGAAAAGATACGATTTTAAGCATAAAAGGCCTGGTTAGTCACTCGAAGAAATCGTCTTTCGATCGGATACCGTGTTGGGGTTGATCAATTAAAATAATTGGAAAAGGGATGATCAATGAATTAGTTACCTTCCTATCCTTTTGTTGGGCGCTGATCACTACAAATATCTGAATTTTCGAATAGCAAGTGTGAATATCGTTGGCCAAAGACTAGGGATCAATTTAGCAAAACCTTAGATACTGAATTACCCCCATTCAACATAGGTCTCTTCAGTTTTAAGTTGATCCGTTTGGTTGGATGGCTATTATCACTCGTACAGGCCACACCAACGGTGCTACACGGCCGAAATCTTCAATATTCTTTTGTTTTTTTAAATCCTACCCCAGACAGGCATTTAGTTAGGGTTCAATTTACGATATAAGTTCATGCTAAATTGATCCCTTCGTTCGTGTCGTCCTACTTATTGAAAATTCCGACTTTTTTTTAGTGATCACTACCCAACAAGAGGCGAGAGAAGTAACTTATTCAGTGATCACTCCCTTTTCCAAATTTTAATTCGTCACCCCAACACGGCAAAAGACGGCAAAAAATGTTCGTAAGTTTTGTATTGATGAATTGTTGAATAAATCTGTTACGACATGGAGCAAAAATATGAGGCGGGGGAAAAATATTTGTGAGTGGCAGTATGACAAGCCATCAATCTTCTCTAGTTGGGGTTGTCACATTTATAGGCTCTAAAAAGGTTAGGTTGGCTGGGGTAGTTACATTTATAGGCTCCAAAAAGGTTAGGTTGGTTGGAGTCATCATATTAATAGGCTCCAAAAAAGATAATCAAAAACATGTAATGTATCCCATCTGATTGACCCAAATATGAATAACTATTTTGGCGCAAATTTTATGGTGATACTTTAGCTTCAGAGCAGAAAAAAATATGCTTCTTATGGTATTCACAAAACTTAACTCAGTTCGTTACAAAGGTATAAGATATTATGCCTTGAAATATCTATACGCCAAAAATTAATTCTTAGATATGTTAGAGATAGTTAAAATTGCTTTGTACTTATGAAAATTCGAAAACATTATGTTGTAAAGTGCTTTCTTATAAGTTTTCAATATTTCACAAAAAATAAACTAATCTAAAGGTGAAATTGTGTGGAGATAAAATTTATCAAGTTTAACGTAACTTGAAATTCTATCCCAACTAAGTTACGTCACTCATCGTCACTGATGACGTAAACGTGATAGACAACAAATGCTCATTGCTAACCGTCCTTACTAGCACAGTAATAATAAGTGTATATATTTGCTTTTTCTTTTCGGCGAACGCACTAATTCATTTAATCTTTTATCGGTGATATTTCGGCTTTTTGTTTTGAAAACGGCGTTGATCAGCAAGGTCGAAATATCACCAATAAAAAGAAATCAAATACAGTAGTACGTTTGTCCAGAAGAAAAGCAAATACATACAATTATTATTTGTGTGGATTAGATTCTCACTGGGTGCTCAATACTTGTTGTCTTGTGTCACAGCTAAGCTCCGCTGAGTGAACAACTAGAATCTCCATGTACACAATTCAGAGAAAAGGGTGCGAACATAACTTTTCTCTATGAATCAACAAGAGAAGAATTTCTTCCCTGTGTTCTCCACGCTTAGTTGTTCTAACCCACTAACACCGATTTCTGTTTCGGCAGTTCCTCTTTGTTTAGGCAATAAACGGCTTCCCCGGGAATGGGCGAATCAGACATGTGTAGGCCAAGTGTCAGAACGGTGGTCGTCCCACGATAATGCTGGGGAGGGAGAGAAAAAAAGCGAAAGGAACACAAATCAAATCAGTTCATACATAAATACACCTAATGTGTGCGTGTATATGTATATATATATATATATATATATATATATATATATATATATATATATATATATATATATATATATATATACGTATATATATGTACATGTATATATATATATATATATATATATATATATATATATACATACATATATATATGTGTGTATATGTATGTATATATATATATGTATATATATATGTGTATATATATATATTTATATATGTATGTATATGTATATGTATGGAAAACATATATGTATGTATACATATATGTATGTATACATATATGTATGTATATATATATATGTATATATATATGTATGTATATATATATGTATATATATATATATATATATGTATATATATATATATATATATATATATATATATATATATATATATATATATGTATATATATTTATAAACAGAAGGTAATAAAATAGAAACAGGATCCAGTTAAACTGGCTGGTTTGAACATTGCCTTTTATATGAGCGGCATTGTTGGCGTTTGTTTGCGTGAAGTATTTTTGTTTCGATTAGCTATAAACATCGTCTACGATTGACAAAGGAAACGTATCGAGCCAAAAAAAGCAAATGCTCGAATTTTGTTCAACGAAAAGAGAAAAAAAAAAACAAAACAAAAAAACAAATCTGGGTCAGTTCACATTGGCTTCGCATATTTGGATCAATGCTATCATTTTGATAAGAGTCGTCGTCAAATTAGGATCAATTCTATGACTTTTATATGAGTTGTTTTTAGATTAGGATCGATTGTATCACTATCTCTTACGACTATTGAACTTTCACCGTTACCACAACGTTTCAGCCGAATCATTCCATAGTGTGAAATCGGTTTGAAAAATACTTTCTGTAATTTTTTAAGATTATCAACCCAAGAGTTATTCGAATTATTGAACTCATCCTTTCTGTTCCTTCCACTGTTAGCAAAACGTTTCAGCCGATCCATTCTACAGCCTTATCAATCCGTATGCAAGATACCTTTTGTTATTTCGATAGAGTTATCACCATTCTAAAAGTTGTCCGGACTGCTGAACTCGTTTTTTATGTTTGTATGGTTTTTAAAACAAGGTTTCAATCGATCATTACTTCCGGTGTGCAATGCGTATGGGAGATAATCAAGTGGATTGCCGAGAATAGAAATGTCTGCGTTCTGTGTAGCTCATGTTGCTGGGAATGAACTGAGCTGCTCGCTATAATTGCCTCCATTTCTTTCCTGTTCGCTACTTTTTTTCGGACAAAGTGTGCATTCTATTTCCTTACTGATTATGCATGAGAAGAAGATAGGCCGTAACCGAATGATAAAAACAAAAACAGCATAAAGAATGATAACTGTAGTTTGAACGAGTCCCGGAATGATAAAGGCTCTTCTCAAAGTTATAGGAAAGTGTCTTCCTCGCAGATTGTAAACCTGAAGAACATCGATCAGTAGAACGGCCAAAATGTTAGGGGAACGACAAAACCATATATATATATATATATATATATATATATATATATATATATATATATATAAGTTTAATAGTTTGAACAAGTATTGCAAAGATTGAGATTAATTTTAACGCTCACTTTGAATCAACGTTTGACGCCTTTGATCAGTGAAGTGTGTGGTAATGTCGGTCTTGACTAAGCTATGTTTGATCATGCACTGATCTGAACTAATAAAACACTCCTTGAAGATCAAACTTTTATGAATGAACTATTCTGGCGGACCCTTATATTTAGCATTTAGTTTTTGAACGGTAATTAATGAATCAGTACCAATGGCTTGCAAGATCGACTTTCTAACCATTGGTGTACGGTTCATGGCCTGTAGATATTAATGGGCCAATCCTAGTCAGGTACAAGGCCACAATAGTCACCAAGTTATGATCAGGCTGACTGGACCATTGAGTGGTGTGTGAAACTATCTTGCTCTATGGTGGGCGAATCATTTTGTTTATTTCGGTATTTTTAAAACACCATTTTTATTAAAATTACTCGATGAATTGCATTTTCTTAGCATAATGATTCTTAATTCGATGCAGACTCGGAAGGAAAGTGTGTTTTTCTTTGTAATTGTATTGTTCTAGTTTAAAATAATTTCGCGCACAATCTTTCTCTCTCTTGCACAAACACATATATACTAATCTCATTGATTTGAACTCAGGCCGTCGCAGGCTGTCTTACTGTTGGGAAAAAAATCGATAAGTCTTAGATAGTGACGAAAATTTATCATACAGATACGCACAGGTACACTCTATTCTTATTAACAAATACATTTATGCAAAAATGTGTATAATTTCATAATGTTTTATTTGTTATATACACAGTACAAAATTTGAAATAATCATCTTCAGTTGCAGTAGAAATAGGTGTGGAGTTTGACCCTGCAGCAGTCAGACTTGTTTTGTCACTAGTTTCACTGCATGTTATAAAAATGAAATCAAGTGAAGAATTGCACTAGGTCAGCTAGCTTTCGCTAAAGCAACCTTGACTTTAAAAAACAAGAAAATCTCACTAGTCCTAAGAAGAAGTGTATACAACCGACAGTCACTAAGGAGCTGAAACATGGAACCTAACCAAAAGTTTGACTCTCAAACTAAGAAACATGCAACGTGCACAAGAGGGGATCACCCGGATAGATTACAACACAACTCAGTGTATTAGAGAAAAGACAGCAGTCCGAGATATCATAGAAACCATTAGGGAAACTCAAATGGCAATGGACTGGACATGTTGCAAAAATGTCAGACAACTGCTGGACATCACAAATCACTGCATGGATTCTCAGAGACCATATGCGAAACTGTGACCGACAGAAAGTATGATGGCGTAACAATCTTGACAAATTTAGAAAGTACTGGCTCCGTAATGCCCATGATAGAGCGGTATGTCAAATCTTGGAGAATATCTCTTCCAATGACGGAAGCTAAAAGGGTGATGATGATTCTTACTTTTTAAATCAAGCACTTTCACAATTTTAATCACTAGTTTTGGTCCTTCTTATTGTTGCTTTTTAGATGAAGCTATCTCATTTTTTCCTGTTCTTCTCTGTTCTATATCGCCTGTTAAAATTACTCTGACCCAATAAATTTGACTGACAAAGAAAGCGAACTACATATCCAAAGATATTATAAAACTAAACACCTAATGACCTTCTAGGTCATTTGAAATACAAACAACGTTATTAACCTAAATGTCATTTGGTACAAAAGGTAACACTATACAAAAATGACATAAAACTTTTGTGGAATTTATAAGCTGCAGAGATTCTCCAGTCTGCTCAATAATTAAGCCTTGTTTGGTGCATTTCATATTTGATTCCTAATAATAGCCTCTCAAGTTGCTATAAAGTGATTATAAACCCCATTTTGATGTGAACACGATTCCTTTAATTGAATTCTATTTAAAGATGGTCTTCGGAAAATTCAAAACCAGTTTCATTTAATTCAAAGAGATTTTCGGATTATTCAACTCATACGTTGGTTGCGTTGCTACCATTATAGAAAAATTCTGTTTACCACCATTGCATTCGGATAATAGACCAGAAGAAGGCCGTAGAATGGATCAACCGAAACCTCATATTAACAGCACAAATAACAAGAAGGAATTTAATCGTCTGGAAAACTAATTCGAGACTAAATTTATTTCGAAAGAGAATTATGGTAAATACAGTCTTTCCTGAGAATATCCAACCATTCGATATTGATACAAAAAAAAAAAAAAGTATCCAACTCAGGACAATCTTACCTTAGTCCATTTCAAAGTACCCCCTTCACATGAGACCCTACATACTTATCCCTGTGTCCCATTCACTCATTTGTTTGCAAAATCCCTTTTCGGGATCGCCTTCAGTTACCTCATTGCATTTTCCTGAAACTCATTTACGGTCTGAAATCTCCCCGCTTCTTCCAAGGGACAAGTCGCTGGGAGCCTAGCCAAATCTGGACTGGAGGTGGATGACACACCAGGGCGACGCTATGTTTTGCCAAAACACAATCCCTGCACGTCACGTAAAGGCTGGACATGCCTGTAAATGCGACGGTCACCCAGAATTTATTTTAGGTATGGGAAACATATACAGATAACGTAGATATCAGCACTTTCAAACTTCAGACTTAGGTTCTAACTCAGACTGCTGATTTCAATTTACAATTCATACTAGTGAAATTTTAGACAGATATGCAATACGAGTACACATCAGTAACGTAATTATCGTAGACCAGATGACCAATCATGTCCTGTTAACGTATGGCATATCTTACTACCGTTGAGTATGCAAACGCCCTGATAGTTCCAATTGATGCACGAAGTAAATATCTGCTTCACAGGTGAAAAATTTAAAAACCTATGAATTTTGAACTTAAATCATTTGAAACATTTAAAACCTGTGTTGGGAACTGAGTCAGAAGGTTGTAAAAATGTCTATACTTACGTTACCTGTATTTCTTCCCTATAACTGACATTGAATTCATCGTACACAAGCTCACTCGTTGGTGTTTCACTGTCAGCTGAGTGACCTGACGAGTAAGTTTTCCGTGTTTTTTTTTGCTAAATCACGTCAAGATCGTGCAACCTGTTCTCGAGATATTAAAAACGGTTGGATACTTTCCGGACCGACCCTTGAAATGATACCTGGTACAGCAATACATTTTTTGAGGAATTTTTGAAACCGCACCGACTCTCCTCTCTATTGAATAATCTGCTCTGACTGGTGTATACCGTATTTTATTTCTAACTAAGTTGACTCTAGCAGGGTCAAAATCCACTCCTACCTCTATTCCGACTGAAGATGATTGCCGCAACTTTTGTGTTGTTGTCAAACTCTAAGAGTTGACTTCATCATTGCAATTATTCAGGTCTGGAATCCAAGATGTGTGATTTTTAGATATGAATAACAGAGAAAGTGAAAAGTGATTCTGTTGTGCTGTCACGTCGTGTCAACTTGCGTTTCCGATTTTTTTTTCGTCCTTTTTTTTGTAATGTAAACATTGATTTTCTCTTTTGAAAGCCTTCATTTTTATTTGATAATAGATATAAATATTTTATGTATTTTCCTTTTTGGTGAAAATTACCTAGCTACTAACGATGTCATTAAAACAGTTAATACAATAAAAGAACCATTAAACTATATAAAAACCTATTATGTATAAACAATTTTAAAAAGGCAGTGGATATACGTCCATGATTTTGAGGTATTTGTCCGACCGTATTATTCATAATTTCAGATAAATTACAGTTCTCAGATGTGTTTCCGTGGCACAGTGGTCAACAGCATTCTTCTGGTCATTATCATATTTGGGGAGCAAAGTATTTTTTTCCTTGCTTTTGAGGCCACTGGCGGATCAACCATTAGGCTGAGGAGTCTTTTCCTTTCTTTCTTACTTTCGATGCTAGGCATAGATTAACCATTAGGTTGAATAGGCTTCATCTGTATTTTTTTTGTCAAACTCTTACTGTTAAGTTTTGACTTTATTTTCATATGCAACAATGACACATGACAATTACCAGAAAAACTAGTAACATCATGCACAAACAATAGTGACACAGAGACGTACGCAAAAACTGATGACGAATTTGCCCCCACATCTAAAGCCCAAACTCAGGTCAACTTATTCAGCTAAAGTTAGCAAATCCCATTTGTAGGAACTATTAATATAGGAGCTGAAATGAGACTCGTAGTTTTGGAATGATGTTGTATGGAAGATGGAACTCTGTTTTGTTTACTTTTTAGATTTCAACGAAGCAAGGGAGTTTGGCCCTAGGGCAGCCAAGCTTACATCTTCTACACTAATATTTGTGAAAGTTCATGAATATGTTAGCCTTCTCTTTCCAAACAGCAATTATCCTTTTTTTTTTTTCCATTTTTATGGGTCAAGATCAAAGGGAGATTTTTTCTTTACTTTTAGGGATCAAAATCGAGGGGAAGAGTTTCTTTTTCAATTCTATTGGTCAAAATCAAAGAGATTTTTTTCTTTCACTGATAAGTTTCAAGATCGTGGGCTAATATTTTTCTTTTACTTTCAAGGGTCAAAATCTAGGGGCAAACTTTTCTCATTTTTTGAGGCCAAGATCGATGTTTCCTTCATTTCTAGTTGTCAAAATCGTGACAGAACCATTTTTCACTTCTGGGGGTCAAAATAGAAAAGGGAACTTTTTTTTTCATTTTTAGGGGTCAAATTCGATCAGGAACGTTTTTCCAATTCTGGATTTCAAAAGCATGGGGGAACATCAGGGGTTTAGAGCAAGATGAAACAGTATTGTTCGCAGTTATCAACCCTGCGCAACGCTGGGTATTATTGCTCAAGTATAATAGTTGAAAAGATAAAAATATTTCTTTTTTTAAATAAATGTGAGTATTCATAAGACTGAAAGAAGCCCATGAATATCTGTTGGTGGTGAGGTCAACTCACAGTCATCATCATCATCAGTCTTTTAGCGTCCGTCGTTGGACATAGACCTTCCCCAGGATTTGCCACACTTCTCTATCATGGGCGTCACGGAGCCAGTACTTCCTGAACTTGTCTAGCTCGTCTCTCCATCTAACATTTTGCCGGCCTCGGTTGCGCATGTGGTCTCGGGGAATCCATGCTGTGAGTCGTGATGTCCATCGATTGTCTGCCATTCTTGCAACATGGCCAGCCCACCGCCATTTATGATTTTTTTATGGATGCTATGATATCTCTATCTCTTGTCTTTTCCCGGATGTACTGTGCTGTCTTGTGGTCTCTCCATGTGAGGCCCAGCATTATTCTTTCATGTGCACGTTGCATGGTTCTCAGCTTACGGGTCTGTCTCTTGGTTAAGTTCCATGTTTCAGCTCCATAAGTGACTATTGGGAGGATGCACTGGTTATACACCCTTCTCTTTAGGATTAATGGGATCTTATTATTTTTGAAGGTTGAGCTAGCTCTGCCAAAGGCTTGCCATCCTAGTGTAAATCTGTTTACACCTACTTTTGGGGAGGATTGTTCTTGTTGCGGTAAGAAAAAAGAAGTAAACTCGAGACTTTGTATTTGAGTTTGACAATAATAGACTCTCGAGTCGCTATAAAATGATAATAAACCCTATTTTGATGTGAATGTGATTCCTCTAATTAAAACCTATTTAAAACTGGTTCCGAGGTGAAGTTGAATGTAAATTTAAAACCAGTTTTTATTTCAAAAGAAAATCATAAGCAATTTATTGACAATGTGTGCATGGTTAGACATAAAACTTGCAGCGCCGGATCAACTATGTAGCCAAAGTAGCATCTGTTACCGGCTCCGAATTTTCAAGGGCCCCGCGCTAAATGCTTGAAAGCAATCAATTTCGATTCAGTGATTTTGAACTTGCTCTATTACGAGTGTACTCTACGGCTTTCAACTTTTATGAACGACAAGATGTTAAAGGTCAGCGAATTTAGTCAAGTATCACTTTTAATTGGAGTTCATATTTCAACGCAGTTGTAATAGGAGTGTAGGGTAATACTATGTACGTACAATGCATGAACATAAAAGTATTTGAAACTGAATTCAAAGCCGCTGCACAGATATCAAAGCGAAAACAAGATAATACTATGAAGGTATTTTAAAAGTTATCAAATATCTATAAATTATAAGCCATCCAACTAAGGCGAGATCAGGGTTGAATGGTACGAAACTAATCATCTTTTCTATCCGACAGTGTGTCGTTCATAGTGTAGAGTAAACTTTATCCCAACGAAGAGGAAGAGACTTTGAGGAGTATCCCCCCCCCCCCCAAAAAAATAACGCTGAATTAACGAGACAAAAAAACCCCCAAAACAAAAGAATTTTATCAACGTGTGATTGAAAATTTGTCTTCCCGTTGGTCTGCTGCCATTAATAATGATGTTGATCACATTACATTGGTGATCACATTATTGCTGAATGGTATTTAATCAAACTTCACTGGCATTTGCTTTTATCTCCTTTTTAAAAATACGTAATTTTCTGAAAACAAAAATACGAAATCAATTCGAGAACACCCAGATATTTTTAAAATACTCGACGTATTTATCGTATCAACTGGCTGTGCAGCAAATAAAAAAGAAATACTAACTATGCAAGTGAAAAAAATGGTTTTAATATTTGCGCAGATTATTTTTACATTTCGAAGTCATTCATAACGTATGCAACAAGCCCTGCGCTAACCTAATCAAGCCTTGAAAATTTGTCGAGAGGTCGGTGTTAAAGCTCATCCTTTCAGTATCTTATTAGACAATCGACAAGACGCATTACAACTTCCAAGTCTTAACAAGGATATCTTAACTGTATGTAAAAACCTCGCCATGAGGTCATAGCAATAACGACCAGGTCCATCTCAAATATCAAAGTTTCCAATCCCGCCTATGCTGATAGCAATAACACAGGTGAGACATGCAAATCCTTCTATAAACACACACACACACACACACACACACATATATATATATATATATATATATATATATATATATATAGTTGTGAGAAAGACGGTTGCATACTTTTTTAAACAATCATATATACATATATATATGTGTATATATATATATATATATATATGATTGTTTCAAAAAGTATGCAACCGTCTTTATATATATATATATATATATATATATATATATATATATATATATGATTGTTTCAAAAAGTATGCAACCGTCTTTCTCACAACTTGTAACTCAAACTATTCTAAATCTAAAAAATTTTTATAAAACGTTACAAAAAGATTTGAAAAAAAAAGACAGGTTTAGGTATACGTTTCAACTTTACAATAGATGTTGAGAGTAATTTCCTTTAGCCTGGATGGAGCTTCCTATCCGTTTCATTATAGAAACATCCGATTATATAAAAAAAAACGATGTAGCAGATACAAAAAGGAATGGACGTTTGCTTGTGGCTAGCACATGATGCAATAATTGAATACTGTCGTCTCTAAGTACAATGACCACATGACTAATATTATAGCATAAGATCTAACATGCGCGCCTGTGTCATTCATAGAACACCCTGTAAAGCTGTTTTCTCTTGAAATCGAGATGATTTTTTTTCAAAACTCCTTGAAGTGTGTCGACAAGAAAGTCATTGGTTTCCAAACCCTTGATAAGATTAAACGAAATCCAAATCGCAAATTTTGTATAAGTTTCCCGAATTATCAGATTGATCCAAATGCTTACAGCATTATTTTGACAGGATCTTTTATTCATGTGTATTCATAACATCATTATTCAGCCATTTAAGTATTTTCCCTGTTTTTTTCTCTGACTTTAGAGTACCTATCAGGTAAAACGCGAATTCAATCATAGAAGTTTGAATCACAAGTCTCAATCATATTTTTTTGGCAAAATCTTTTATTCATATAAATTCTTATTGTCATTATCCAGCCATCAAAGTATTTTCCTTGGCTTTCTATTACCTTACAGCGCCTCTAGGGTAAATTGTGTATTCTATCATATGAGTTCGAATAGAAACTTTCCAGCATTTGTAGGCAAAATCTTTTATTCATATAATTTCATATCATCATTAGTAAGTCATCCTAGTATTTTCTGTGGCTTTCCATGACCTTACGTCACTTGACGTGACAGGTATTGGAATGAGAACAGCGTAACCCCGTGGATCAAGTGAAGTGTTACTTTCGACAACCCTGGAAGGTTCCCAAATGCGACTGACACCAGAGAAAGGCTGGACGATAGAGCGATGATGTTAAATAGCAGCAGCAGCAGCAGCAGCAGCAGCAGCAGCAGCAGCAACAACAACAACAACAACAAAATAAAAAAACAAACTTGCCTCACTCTTTTTGCACCAGTAATAAAAAAAGTCATTTTTGGACCCTTCAACCGTGGGCGTCGCGGCGCCCAAATTTTCTGAACTTGACCTAATCCTCGCGCCATCTTTTTTTTTGCTGGTCACTATTTTGATTTTTTGATATTCACGTTGTAAGTACCGATGTCCTGCCGTAGTGTGTCATTCTTATAACATGGCCTGCCCATTGCCATTTGAATTTTCTGATCGAATTCATGATATGTCAGACACTTGTTTTTCTCTGAAATAATGTTCTGTCTTCCTCCACGTAATCATAATTATCTACAAGAGGTGAGTGAAGTAAGTTATTCATTGTTCACTTTTTTTTGAAACCTTTTAATTGATTCCCCCCAACACTGTATGGGTGGTGGTGGCGATTCATGTCTTCTCACGGAATGTTGGTTTATTTTTCGTTTTACATTTGAATTTGTGTATTTATTGTCTCAAAATATTTATATTTCATATTGCCAAAAAAAATACTCAGTTTAATTGTATATTGATTTATGAGAAACTTTTCAAAAATTCAAAACTAGCTCAATACCCATCCGTGGGACAAATATTAGGCTGTTGGGTGTGAAGTTCTGTGCATGTGATAGAAATAAATTTAGGGAATTCTGCTCGATTTACGACAATTTTCGTATCGAAAAAGTAAATATATCATCCTTTTACTTCGGGCGGATATAAAATTGTTTTGCTTCTTGTAGCACGCAGAATATGTAAAATAAGTCGCCGCCTACGTATCAAATTATCTACACTACGCCCTTTATCAACACAGGGGCGCATTGATAAGCATTATGCCAGACTTTAAAGACGCCAACAAAACAAAGATAGCAGTAAAAATAATTATAGCTAAGAAAAGACAGTCTGACAGATCGCAGCCCTGACCGTGCCAGGGGACCACAGAATGAAAATGAAAGACAACGGTAAATAAAAATGGAAAAATACCAGGACCTTACCCGCTAGCTAAAGAAGTTCTAGAATCTGACATTTAAGGTTATGTTCATTGTAATTGGTGCACATGGAACCATACCGAAAATTGTGCCAGGAACCACAAAGTGAAAACGGAAAACAACGGGTGAAGGGAAAGTAACAGTACTTCGCCCGTGAAGTAAGGAAACTTTAGAAGTCATGATGTAGGGTCGTGTACTTAGTAATTGTTGTACGGGGAAAAGTGGAGAAAAAAATCAGAGGTCCTTTTGCGAAATCAAAGATTTAGGAAGAAGATTGCGACTTTTCAGAACTCAGGCGCTGGATATTTGAGGAGACTTTCTACCACTCAGACCAACTGACATCAAACACCTGCATGAAATTGATGAAACAATGATAATAATACTAATCTATATGATTATAATCTAATTTCATATATGTTACCATAACTCAACGAAAACAGTACATCGCAGCACAATTTTTGTTAGCGCAATATAATCAAAATGCCCTTCTTGGAGAAGGAGGCAATTTTCTTCTCAATTGGACCACCGCTTTCCAATTTATTGATTGAATATTAGTTGACAATAAGATGTTCGCCCAAGGGAAATAACTCAAGCCATCTGTAGGACAAATATCAAGGCTAATTCCAGTTCTTCATGAGAAAATAAGTGAAATTAGTAAATAATTATAGTATACATTTTCTAAATAGAAATGGACTTGATATCGAGCCTAATGGTCACCCATGACTGTTTTTTTAAACAACTAGATAATAATAATGATAATAATAATAATGATAATGATAATAATGATAATAACAATAATAATGATAACGATGAGAAACTGAGACGGTGATGATAATAAGGAGGAACGAAGATAATAATAGTGATGATAATAAGAAACTAAGACGATGATGATAATGATAATAATAACAATTTTATTTTTTAAGGAATTTAGATGATAGTTCAAATAACTAAGATAATAATAATAAGCAACAAAGATGATAATAATAATGATGGTATTAATAATCTTAAACAACTTGAATAATAATAATTTCAAGCAACTAAGATGATAGTAATAATTAATAATAATGATAAGGATAATTTGAAACGTCGTTTAACATAGTGGACGAATACAGCAATGATATTGGTATGGAGTTTGGAGTAGAAAGATAGGCACAAAGGAAAACTCGAAGCAGCAGAAGGAATCGAATTACCGGACAATAAAAAAATCAGAGCATTGGCCACACAGGACCGATATAAATGCATGTGAGTTTTTGAATGTGACTCGATAAAATGAGAAAGAATGAAAGAGAAAATAAGAAGAGGATACCTTAGAATGATTAAAAGAATATTAAAGGCTAAACGGCAGAAATCTGATAAAAGAACACATGGGCAGTATCGGTATCGAGATACAGATTCTTTGGATGAACAAAGGAAGAACTCCAATCAATAGGCCGACGGATGAAAAAGTTTATAGCCATGCACAAAGCCTTAGATTCCAGAGATGGCTCAGATAGACTCTAAGTGAAAAGAAAAAAAGGTGGTTTAAGACTAATCAGCATAGAAGACTGTGACAAAAAAGCCAGAACAGGATTAAAAAAGTATGTGCAAGCAAATGGTGAAGACATAAAAAGTACTCGAAGTAGTGCAACAAATAGCAAAAAATAGTTAACAACGGAGCAGCACAGTAAACAAGGTGAGAAAAATAGGACCTATATATATTCACCTCGGACTCTCCTCCCTTAAGCCACAAACTCTGGTGGCCAACTGCAGAAGGACCGTCCAGCAGATCACCCGTATCCCACTCCGATATACTCGCATCCGGCTTCTTCCAATTATTGGCAAAATTACTGTAAACGTTCCTGAAAGCATCACTCTTAACTGAATAGTTTCATTTTATATTGAGGTTCGTTCCATTGTCAACGTCACTCGTCTCTTGACCGAAATTATTCACAGGGGCGCTGTACTGATTTAACACACACCGTCTCTCTTAATTTTGTGAAGAGATCCGCAAACTTCTTTCGATGCTGACTGGATGAGAAATGTTTCTATGTCTAGTGGGGCAGAGGGAATGAAACCATGATCATACAAGACATTGGAAACAGCTTGTGGCATTTTTTTCAGCAAAGGAGCGTGAACCTACACGAACTTTTATGTACTGTCAATCGATAGGAACTATGAGGTTTTTTTTCTGAGTCAGAATATTGTTTAATTGAGGTTCAAATTTTGTGTCTATCAATAGAACAGCTGGATTGAAATTTTTAGCAATAAAATGTTGATTCATTTGAGACCATTGCAAAAATGACTCTTTTTCTCTGTTTTTCAATACAAACCAGGCATACATAGCGAAAACAGAGATATCTTGTGAACAGTGTCACATATTCAATGAAGTCGGTGCACCGGATGGAAAGAGGCCTTGGGCATCGTGTCTTGGGCCAGTAAAACCTGATGGAGCCCATCCCTTTTTAGATCATTTCTTAGCACATCCGTTATTAACGTTTTTTTTAGCATTTAATTCCTCTTGATTTGACAGACATCCAATCCCCTTAGTTTTTTGGACGCATAAAGGTTTCATCTCTGAGAGAAGTAATTTAAAAAAAATCTGTCTGATTTCCCAAATGGTATTAATCCAAGACAGTTGCCTCCCATCATCATCATCCTCAGCAGCAGCAACAGCAGTCTTTTAGAGTTCGTCGTTGAACCTTTCCCAAGGTTCACAAGATCTCTCTATCATGGGTGTCGCGAAGCTGATAATTTCTGGAATTGTTTACATCCTCATGCCATCTCATTTTCTGTCGGCCACAGTTACGCATATTGGGATCCACATCGTGATGTCCAGCGGTTATCCTTCATTCTTGCTGCACGGCCAGCCCATTGCCTTTTGAGTTTTCTAATGGATTCTGTGACATATCTGTTCTTTCTCTAATATACTGTGCCGACTTGTGATCTCTTCGTGTGATGTTGAGCATGATTATCTCCCATGCACCTTGCGTAATTCTCAGCTTGATGGTTAATTTTTTGATTAGATTTCAGCTCCACAAGTGACTGTCGGAAGGATGCATACAAATTGGAATTTCTTTAAGTTGTCTTTCTTCAGATTTTCAAGGTTCCACTTGGAACATTGAAGTAAAACAAACTTCTTCCGATTTAGAATGCCTGTTTCATGGCTTACGTACAGCCATAATATGCATCAGGGAAAATGCAAATTTTCAAGGCTCTCACCACTCAGGAAAAATGGCGCAAAGCAATCCTACTCTCCACCGTTGAGCAGCACTCTCCATTGCACTAAAAAGGAAGGGCCATCGGTTGTTTAGATGCCTTTTTGACACTTCACAAGACTTGGTCAACTTCTGTTCTCCCCCACATGCACGCATGTGTGGGGGCACCGATTTTAAATTTGACCATGTGTCACATTCCATCTTGGTAGAGAGGTGGGTAAATAAATGCCCAAGTTTCAGTATATATAAATATTACTGGCGCCGTGATAGGCGCCAAAGGACATTTAAATTTTCCGTAATCGCGATACCCAACATTACTAGTGGTTTAGTTGAATATATTAGCTGTGAAATGTCAACGTATTTAGAGGATAACTCTTCAAAATGATTATAAAAAGCAATGTGTTTCGTCTAAAATGCTGTTTATTTTCGGCTGTTAAATTTGCTAAAGTGCTTAATCGCTTCCCTGATATCTAATTCATTGTTCGTTTCCTTCTGTGTATGATACCTTGACCTGACTGTTACGCAATTACGACCCCCCCCCCACGTTTTCAAATCGTCACTGATCCTCCTCTCTCTGTAAATATCCTCACCAGGAAATCAACGATAGCCTTTTCCTGTTCGTATCCTCGCACTGACTGTTGACCTAGCGTTCGTCAACACCGTCCATATATATATATATATATATATATATATATATATATATATATATATATATATATATATATATATATGTATATATATATACATATATATATATATATGTATATATATATATATGTATGTATATATATATATATATATATATATATATATATATATATATATATATATATATATATATATATATATATATATATATTACGGACTCTGGGTCTGGAACGAAAGTTTCAATCCTGCCTTGCGGGACTGGAGTGGATACCGAGAATGTAGCCACACTGAAGGGACGTAATATGACAAAACAGCAGTCTGTTGATGTCACTATTATCAATTATATATATATATATATATATATATATATATATATATATATATATATATATATATATATATATATATATATGTGTGGTGAATATATCAGGCAATATGGAAACACGTATGTTTGGAAACTGCATCGTATTCAACTGCACCTTTATGTCGGATGAATATCATCCTTTTTCTCACTACTCTATGAAATAAATCCATTATATTTCAGAAGTGGCTTTATATTATTTATGTATCATTATATCATGTTATACTGCTTGCCTGATTTGTACCACATATACTAATATATATATATATACATATATATATATATATATATATATATATATATATATATATATATATATATATATATATATTAGTATATATATATATATTCCTGCTCTTCAACTTACGTAGTTTGTGACTACTCGTACATACGAGCAGAATATGTGGATTCAAAAAATCATGAGAATATAAAATTCACTTTTTCTCAACTTGACAAAATATACGTAAACATTTACTGTTCGGATGTGTGGATAAGAACTTCAAGTACGAGAGTGTATGAAACATTCACTTGTACATTAGGAAACATACATACTGTGTAAATAATACTAATATTTACCTTACGTTGTACATGTGTATAGAATTATCCAAGATATTATATAAGTGTACCAGTATACTTATAAATATGTAAAAATTACACTTCTAAATTCTTGAAAAATGTATTATACACATTTTTCCAATTGGAATCAGTTACACAAAAATGAAAGATAGGTAATGAATCATGATGAAAATAATATTTGTCTGAGTTATGACCATTTCCAGATACGTCATACCTGTCGGAACGGAAGCCGGTCATAAGTCGGGTAGTATATATATATTCATATATATATGTATATATTGTGTGAGAAAGAATCAGATTTTTCACATATGATATTCAATAGACACGAAATACTATCAAGTTTCCAAACTTTCGTGTTTCCACGTTGTCTCTTAAATTCACCGCTTAAGAATACTCATTTCCTTTGATCAAAAACAACCCATAAATACCCACAATTGCTGCTATTACTTCCACCAAAATACCCAACCAAACTACCATACATTCCTTCACCCACAAAAAATAGTTCTGAAACTCAACGGACACATCACCATGACTTCCCAAGGATTTTCAGTTTTGATTTTCATTTCTGCTTTCGAAGCGGAACTTTTGATGCTAAATTTGTTCTCTATGGAAACCTA
>OY735222.1:38776407-38791407 GCA_963457665.1 Thysanoteuthis rhombus
ATAGAATACACATTTTGAAATTTTGAAATGAGCCATTTTCAATTTAAAAATCATTCGGAACTCTGAACCCATTCTTTGTGTTGCTTTTGTTCTTTTGTTCGATCAAAAAATAGATGTCCAGGTGATGAATCAATTTTTCTTTTGTTCTTACCACAACATTCCAGTTGATCCATTCCTCGGCTTTCCTCATGTGTGCAATCGCTATGGAAAACACATTCTGTAATTTTGAATTGAGTTATAATCATTTTAAAAGTTGTTCAGACAATTTATGTCATTGATTGTTTGCTTCGTGTTACCACAACATCACGACCATAGTATTGAAGAGATTCTTGAACATTCTATACCTACAGAATTTTTACATATTTACACTTAGAGAGGACCGTAGAATGATTAGACTAGAATGTTGTGTCAACATCAAAGTTGGGAAGAAGAAAACGTATTGTCCGCAAAAAAATGCTTTTACGCACTTGACGCCCATGTTAGAGATTTGGCGGTTCTTGGGGAAAATCAAAGACGACGGATGCTAAAATGCTGATGATAAAGAAACAAAACCGACGCCTAAATGGAATACCCTTTTTTGAGCAATAGTTTTGCAGACCCCTGGGTATTCGTCAGATAATGGTTGTGGGTCTGCAGATGAGAATATAGATCGATAGCATGAATTTGAAATCAGGATAACTGAGTTCATGGCGACAATAAGCCCACAATTATGATGCACAGAGCTGTACCATATATTAGATTTCAAGGTTTCGAAATCAGTATCTCATCTTGATTCAAGAGATCGCATATATATATATATATATATATATATATTAAAGTTCTGTATTTGATGGTATATAAGAACCCTCTATTCTCAACAGGGAATTCCAAGAATGAAAACTCTGATGTTCAGGAACTTCCTTACAGAACTTGCCATATTTCTCGCAAAGCAAAGGTCAAGATAATTTTTTTAGAAAGTGTTGACGGTGTTCTTTGCCAAAGCATAGAACACCAAGGATTTTCATGTAAACATTATGTCACTTATTATGTGGTTTACGATATTCTTTATAAATAACAAGATAGGTGGGACAATAGAAGCTTGTTGAAACTTGCTGGGCTGGTTCTTATTTTTTCGAAAAAATGTGATTTCATATTTGCTGAACAGGTTCAAAAGGAAAGAAAAAAGTATTTTTAGGGATTACCATTTAAAATATGTCTACATAAAGACACACACGCAAGCACCCAGGCAAAAAATCCTACATACATATTTATGTAGTTAAAGAATGTTGCATTAAATTCTTAGAACATCGATCAAGTCCTGTTGACGATGTGGGCACGTATGCGTGTTTTTCCATACACACATACGCATGCACGCACATATACATACATACTTACATACTGAGAGACATACGCAAACTCTCTCACTCTCTCTCTCTCTCTATCTATCTATCTATACATATATATATATATATAAATATATATATATATATATATATATATATATATATATATATAGTCCAGAAGGTTTTACAGCTTTAAACGTTGATATTTTGTGTGTGTATATATATATATATATATATATATATATATATTTACATATATATTGCCCAGAACGTTCTGCAGCTTTGAACATTAATATATTGCGTATATATATATATATATATATATATATATATATATGGAGTTTCGACGTCCTGTAATTTAACTACCCATGCAAGCCCTTGGTTTTAAAGGGTTGGGTCGGCTCTAGGCATGTTGCTCTTCAGCTCAAAACTTCATTACACCGACCGAAGGGATATTCTGCGTACAGGCTCCGTCGTCCAAGTACCTTCTCTCGAGGAAAACCCTCTGAAGTCAAGCCATATATATATATATATATATATATATATATATATATATATATATATATATATATATATATATATTATATATATATACATGTATGAAACTTTCGCAAAAGCGCACTTTGATCGTAGGGAGAGTGTGGGGGAGTGACACTTTGATCCTGGGCAGAACGCACAGATACTTTGATCCCACACAGAAGTGCCAATTCGTACGTAAATAATCCTGCCATGCTATGTTAGTATTTATATACAGGGCCTCTAGATGGGGGTGCAGCTGGTACATTGCACTTTGACCTTGGAGGGTCAAAGAAAGACCGAGCGTTTCTTGGGTAGAGCGAGTTATCGACTAATAAGATAAAACCTAGAATAGAATGCTAAAATGTTTATTGCAGATGAAATTAAGCTGGCTAAAGGATAGGGGTGTTCGTACACTGTGCGTGGGGGGAAGTTTTGCACCACCTCTTAAAATTACACTCAGGGGCCCTGTTGGAAACTATCAACCAAAACTGTCAACATAAGTTGCATTCCTAACAAGAAGACGGCCCCGGCCGTGCAGCACTAACAGTTAAATTCACATTCAAGCCACTTGACTACAATTGAAGAAATCCGTTTGTGTGTATGTTCTTCGATTACTCTATAACTAACCATCGTACGAAGTATATTAGTCAGCATTCAAAGCAATGTAGTGTCGAGTTAGATGTTTTTCAGATCGGCGGCTCTCGAGAAATCTAATAAAATAAGTAAAATATAAAAAAATTAGAGATCTTTCTTCTTGGCTTGTATGAATATCTCCCCTTTGACATACTCTTTAAAATTATCTTAATTTAGATATGAAATATATAAATTGGTAACACCCAAGAGAAATAATGGAAATACTTTGAAGCCGTAGTTTTGTAAGACGGGCGGAAAATTATTTCGTATGACAATTATGGCAGATCACTTCATTTGTCATACAGTCCATCCCCTTCCAAACATGCACCTTGGAACGGGTACTGCTCTAGTTTTTCTTTTTAAAAAGATGAAAAAAAGAAGAAGAAGAAAGGAACACGCAGAAAAGTTGTTTCTGTTTAATTTGAGAAGTTGAGAGGATTGCTCTGATTTCAACCCAATTTTTCTTCGTTTTGGATTCTTGTAATGAATCCATGTTCACTGCAAGTGATTATCTTTTCTCCAGATGAATTATGTCATGTGTCAAATACAATGAGCGAGTTAGATATGAAGAGAATGAGATAAATAGATTGATAGATAGATAGATAGATAGATATGAAACAACTGGGAGGAATAGATACATATAAACAGACAATTGACCAACTGAGACGGACAGATAAATACGAACCAACTGAGATAGATGTATCTATTTCTGTTATATATATATATATATATATATATATATATATATATATATATATATATATATATATATATATATATATAATGGATATGAACTGAGACAGATAAATAGATTATTTATCTGGGTCCATACATAGATAATAGATAGATATAAATCAATGGAGACAGATTTGAGTAAACTGAGATGGATAGATATACAAGAATAGGCGGAGATTGACTGATGCAAAGAAACTGTAAAACATGCAAAAACAAAGAACTTGTTACCGCATTCATCTGTGAAACAGATTGTGTAAAAGCAACTTGTATAATAATAAAAGTCAATGCAAATATTTGCCGTCGAATCGCAATGTTGTTAGTGAAAACACCCACACATGAGATGGGGGCACAAAAAGTAATGTAATGACTAACAGGTGTTGCTTCTGAGATCTAAAGGTTTCCTTCCGTCAGAGCGACTTTCAGGAATACTTTACTACCATCATCATCATCATCAGTCGTTGGACAAAAGCCTTTTCCCATTTCACTCCATGACGACTGAGATCGTGCTACCCTCTTCCATGTCTTACCGGTGAACCTTTCCATCACAGCGCTCCATTTTGTGTGGTTTTTATTCCTACTGCATCTACTGTCTCATGGACACAGATCAGTTGGACTTTTGCTTCGTCTATTATCGCATCTGTCTTCAATTTAGAGCGACTTTTAGTGATACATCATCATCATCATCACTACCACCACCACCACCACCATAATCATCATCATCATCATCATCATCATCATCATCATCATCATCATCATCAGTTGTTTATCAGTCCAAAGCCGAACTGTTATGTTACTGTTGTGATTGACATGGTTTATCAGTTGACTTTCCAATCACATCCCTCCATCTTGTGTCTGGTATTTTCATACTGTGTTTACTGTCCCACGGGCACCAATCCGTTTGCCCTTTGCTACATCTGATGTCATCTCTTCGTGACAAGAGTCCAGCTGAACTCCATTCTTGTTGTTTAATTATTCATATGGTATCATTCAGTTTATTCCCCACTCTAATCCATGTTGATCTTTTCCATCTCTTAGAGTTATCCTTAGAATTGTCATTTCCGTAGCTCTCTCAGCGATTCTTAATTGTTTTTGTTAATTTCCATGATTCGTATCCGTGTGTTACTACTGTTACCATGCATTGATGAATACTTTGAGTCGAGAAAAAAGCAAAAGATATGAGCGTCGAGTGTGATTTCAAAGTCTCACACTAACCTGCTGCACATTGCTTTGTTTGCTATAGGTCTGTTCGGTTTAAACACTGTTGCTGGTTCTTGGTTATTCATGTGTCCTGACATTTATATCTGTCTTTTTCTATATATCTGGCCCTAATCATCCATGGTAGAAGCTTGATTCCATCGTTTTGTTACGATAGAATCTGTGCATAATGGGAAGGACCAGAAGCTAATTTGAGTACTACAGTACATACTCGTGTATAAGTCGAGTTTTATAGATCTAAGTTTAAGGCAAAACATCGAGTGTTGGCGTATAGATGAGAAATATAATTATTATACATCATATCGGATGGGCTCGGGGCAAATTTGAGAGATGCAGTATATATTCATGTACCAGTCGAGTTTTCGGCAAAAAGGGAGAGTAGATCGATAGTTGGTTTATATTTTCGCCAGAATTGAACCTTTGCACAATGGGAAGGTCCCGGGGTGAATTGGTGAAAATAACTTAAGTTTGTGCCCCAGTCAAGTTCTAACCATAAAAAATGAATGTCGATCTCGAGGAGGTCGACCCAGAAAGTATCTAACCATTTTTGGATATCTGTAGAACCGGTTGCGCGGCGTTGATTCTACATGACAACCAATCAGATGGAACTTTACTATGCACGTTTGAAGAGACACTCCCCTGTGAGGTTATTCACTTGGCAGCAGGACGCCGATGAATAAGCTTGTACACCGTGTGACCGTAGCATTCACAATGGCCGAGCGTGCTGATTCTTCACGATTCGTGCAGATTTGTTCGACAAATCATCGAATAACTGAGGACTGCCATCCCTCCCCCCATCTACCAACCAGACTTATGACATTGCTTTTCCAAAAGAGATTTCAGACCGTAAACAGCATTAAGTAGAATGCAACGAGGCAGTTGATGGTGATCTCGATAGAGGTCTTTGGAGGCTGTTTTGAAAAGTGGAAGGGATAGTGGGGTAATTATATGAGGTCCTAAGGGGAGTGCTTTGAAAGTCACTAAATTGCTATTGTCCTAGGAAGGCTATTTTTCGTTAATATCGAATGGCTTGATAAGGTCTGAACAACTCATGTAGTCATGTACAGCTGACCATCACTAATCCGGCTATCTTCAATACAGTCTCTCACACTGATTTTAAATTTTCCGGAGAATCGCACCAACCTGATGCACATTGTTTTGGTTGCAATTGGTCTGTTTACCTGTTAACCCGCTCTTGTAAACACAGGCAAGCGTTTCCCTGCATTTATCAATATCAATAACGATCACTACCCACAAAAGACAGGTTTAAACACTGTTGCTTGGTTTAGGTTATACATGTGTTTTTATCGTTATCGACTGAAATGAGGTTAAGCATCTGATAAAAACCAGGCAGTAGTGTCACAGTCAAAAGCTTATGCGAGTATTTCTATAACATTGCCTATTCAAAAGAGTACGATGTAACAAATTCTGGTGTACAGAAAAAAAAATTCGAGGAAAGAGTAGCAAACACGTGGAACAGTCTGAGTGGAAAAAACGATCAAATCAAAATACTTTTAAAAAATAACCTTTATTCTGATATAGGCCATACCAAATCTAACATCTAACAAGAATTTTTTCAAATTAGTTTAATTCCACCCCAACAAAACTGGAGCTGGACTAAGAACGCACTAACTGATGACGCATCTAACTGATGTCGAAAAGCCTATTTCAAACACGTGCATTCAACTACATTCAAGAAACAGAAAGAAACATAGATTTTTTTTTGCTGACAGCTCCGCAGAGAAACTGGTGTATGTGAGCAAAACAATGAAACACAGAAGAATTTTTGAACTGGATAAAGTTCTGACAAAGTGGTTAAAGCATCGTGTGAACGAGGTTGTTTGATTTACATGATATTTTAGCCGTATCGTGAAATGGTTAGTTATTGTTAAGAGGCAATCCATCGGCGATTCGGTCTCTTTGCTAATCCTGCAAAAACCCTCTGTTGGTCGACCTCTGAATGATTTCTAGTTTCGGGATCAATACAATGCACAATAGGGAGAGAGAGATGCATCTACTGAAATATTTCCCTGAAAAAATAAAAACTAAAAAGAAACAAAAGATAACAAAAATTACAAAATCATTCTCAGTCATAATTGAGAAATGTAGAATCTGTTTGCCGAATCTTGCGTTCCAGTGTGAAAATGGTTACAACAAAGAGGCTGGAACCAATTGATAAGCGCATTGATAGATATATCAATACGAACAGGCTGGCATCGATTGAAATGGAGACACTGAGATTGATATTAGCAGAAAAAGAAATTTAGATATTCCATTGAACGCCATTCACAGGAATATCCACCAGAATCAAGAAAGAGAATCTCAGCTTGGAAAATAAGAATAAGAGGAAGAAAACCCTCGAGTCAAGTGACATGAGAAAACTGGTCAATGCAACTTTTATTAACAGAAAGCAGACAATCACTTTGCAATGATTAGCGGATACATATTAAACAGGAGAAACTATATATATATCTATATATCAATATCTATATCTATATCTATATCTATCTATCTATCTATCTATCAATCTATCTATCTATCTATCTATCTATCTCTCTCTCTCTATATATATATATATATATATATATATATAACACCAAAAATATTTCCTGGAAAGTTTTTTATTAACTGACACACTGGGTGTTTGAGAATCAATCTTATACCCCAACCCAGACGCCAGTGTTGTGCAGACAGAAGGAATTGCGTTTTTTTTCTAAAACTATTTGATTGACTCTCGAGTGTGTTTTAGAACAGCAACCAAAGGCGTCATGATTCAAGACAATGTCTTGACGTGAATTCAAATTTTTTAAACGATCCTTTTTTTCAAACTTGAATTACTCTCTGACAATTCATCCAGTGAAGAGTGTCAAACGAAAAAGACATTTCCAGGACGATTTTGTTTGATCTCACACACACACACACACACACACACACATATATATATATATATATATATATACACACACACATATATATATATATATATATATATATATATATATATATATATATATATATATATATATATATATATATATATATATGTGTGTATAGTGTAAATATATATGGGTATATGTCGTTGTTTCAGTTTATGAGATGGTGTGACGACCAAGACAAGTTCAGAAAGTATTTGTTCCGCAACGCTCATGATAGAGATGTCCGGCAAATCTTGGAGATTATCTTTATCCAACGATGATGATGAATGTGTATCGCTAATTACGGGGATAAGATCATTGTTGAGTGTTCATCATTTATATTTTCAATTTCGAAATTTTTGTTACTGCTAATCTGAAAAGAATGTCTGCGTTATGTTTTTTTCCTACCTGAATTCGATCTTGAATTTCAAGGGATGAAATTCTGTTTAAATGATAGTTTGCATTAGAAAATTGATGTTCTGTAAAAGAAACAATTTTTTCTCACAGATTCCATTTAATTTGAAATTTTTCTGATAGATCGTATTATTATTATTATTATTATTATTATTATTATTATTATTATTATTAGCAGCAGCAGCAGCAGCAGTAAAACAATTCGAGACCGTTCCAAGCAGTACAATTCTCCTTCTTCTTCTTCTTCTTCTTCTTCTTCTTCTTCTTCTTCTTCTTCTTCTTCTTTTTAACTCCGATGGCGTGACGGTAAGGACGTTTGCCCCACATGCAGAAATTCCTGGATTCGATTTCCGTTACCGTACGAACGAGAAGTGTGGAAAACTTTTCATTAGGATACCTCAGCAACCAACTGAGTCAACCTTTATTTGAGTGATTAGGATGGAGGCATTATGAGTAAAAGCAATCTCCGAAAATTGAATCTCACAGTCATCAATTTCAGGGTGACATCACCATTGAATTGAATATCTATTATTATCTCTTTCTTTACAATCTACTGCCAAGTTGTTGGTAAACAACTTGGGGCAAAAGAATGATGGAGTGATGTACATTTTTTCAGTTTTATTTTGTGTGTTGCAGTCTTTTATGTGTTACAGTTTTCTCTTCCTTTGTGGTATACTTTACATCAGATGATACCTTTCTTCTCAATCTACGTTCAGTGCCTGTAAGCACAATCCCTGTTCTTTAGAATACATTGCCAAGTCGTTACCAAAAAACTTGAAGCAAAAGAAGGTTATAGTTATGTACAACTTTTCTTTTTTGTGCGCGTTGTATTTTTATTTTGTGGGTTGCAATTCCGTGTTGTAGTTTGTAGGTTGTGGTTTTCTTTTTTGTTGTTGCGCTGCAGCTTACATTAGTATATGATAGTGTTCTTCTCATGATATACAGACAGTGCCTGTGAACACATTTCTTGATTTCACGTAGATAGAGGTCGCCAAGGATTTGGGCGAGATGTTTCTCAGTGCCTCTTGAACATCCCGTTGCTCCGACAATAACGGGGACAGTTAGTATTTTCAAGAGCCACATCTTCTGTATTTCGAATTCAAGGTCCTTGTACTTGCATAGTTTCACAGGCTTCTTATCTGCCATGTTTTGTATTATTATTATTATTATTATTATTATTATTATTATTATTATCATTATTATTATCATTATTATTATTATTATTATTATTACCTTCTTTTTCTCTCACTTTAGATGTTACGAGTGGTTGTTACGCCCGACAGCAAGCCAATCCCTCTTGCCTGAGGTCTGAAGCACTCTTGAATTTATAATTATTTAATGTTCACGCGTAATGATAGCGAGACAATACTATTTTTTTTCATAGAGTTGGGTTAGTTCTGGATGGAAAAAATCATTTTACCAAGTCTTCCACCCGATACCTAAGGCAAATGAAGGTGACAAAGTTGAAACTATTGGTAAGACAGCCTATACATACCTCTGACCGTAATCACATAGATTAGATTATAGTGTACTCAATTAGCAGCTGAGTACATAGGGAAATGTGTCCAATGGTGGGTTTTCCATGCTCTTCGCTTTTACTGGGGATTAGATTCGCGACTTTCTGCGTGTAAGGCAGACGTGCTAATCATTACACCCTCCGAGTAGAATTATTATTATTATTATTATTATTATTATTATTATTATTATTAATAATAATAATAATGATGATGATAATAATGATTTCACGGTCTCGATGTCAGTTGTCACAAAGCAACCAAATCAAATGTGAGACTTTGCATGTGGACCTTTTTGAGGATTTGTGAATTCCCTCACAGGACAATTCTCATTCTCAACCCGGCTGTCTGGTGTACGTAATCGAAGATAAAGCGACAGCAAGTTTCCATAAAATCCCAACATCTTTCTCAGTTGTCTTCTTGCAAATACAAACATTGGTTTCGTTTGGAAAGTCCCTTCGTGGAATTTTCAGTTCCTCCCGTCTCCCTCTCTGAGATCTTAGGGATGGTTCTCTAATAGATACGAGTGGCCTGGAATACATTATCTCTATGCATGGATCTATATGTGTCCGGACATATATTGTCTAAAAGAAAAGCGTTAACAGCGAAATTAGCATTCGTAAATATACAGTTGAAAGGGTCACCAATTGAGGGTGTGTCAAACCGTGTACATGTTTGTGCAAGTGCTTTATGTAAGAGTGATGTTGTTTACAGAGAGGAAAGGGTGGGTTGAGAGGAAAGAGGAGAAAGAGATGTGATTGTTACTGGCTGAGCATGATTGATGTCACTTTGAAAGCCTATCGTAAGTGACATATGTGTGTGGCCGAGTTCTGAGTTTTTTAACGAACAGGTGAATATCATTGATAGAACATGGCCAATGCAATATTGGGAACTTATTGTTATGATAAGAATTTTTTCTCTGTAAGTATTATACAGGGTGTCTCAAAAGTCACTACACAACTACACATTTTTTTCCAAAAACAAACAGACGAAAACCTTTGACAATCGGTAAATATAAATATCTTTCCTCGATCAGATTGCAAAGTATAACAAGTAAATTAAAAATTATTTTTATTATTATTATTATTATTATTATTATTATTATTAGGAATCTCACACCAGTTGCCTGGTGGTAACCGTTGGAGTTTGAGTGACAGCAAGTCTCCTCAAGTCTCCAGCCCTTATCTCTTAGTTCTCATAGGCCACAGTAATACTGCGGTTTACAGTTTCACACCGGTTGCCCAGTGGTAATTGCTGAAGGCTGAGTGACAATAAGTCACCTCAGGTCTTCAGCAATAATTCTTCTTCTTCTTCTTCTTCTTCTTCTTCTTCTTCTTCTTCTTCTTCTTCTTCTTCTTATTATTATTATTATTATTATTATTATTATTATTATTATTATTATCATTATTATTATTATTATTATTATTATTATTATTATTATTATTTGGAATCTCACACCAGTTGCCTGGTGGTAACCGCTGGAGTTTGAGTGACAGCAAGTCTCCTCAAGTCTCCAGCCCTCCTCTCCTCGTACTCATAGATCGCAGTAATTTTGCGACTTACAGTTTCACACCGGTTGCCCAGTGGTTATCGCTGAAGGCTGAGTGACAATAAGTCTCCTCAGGTCTTCAGCTAACGTCTCCTCTCTCTTTCGCATATCATGACAGAGCTACGATTCGTTGCAGTCCTTATATCTCTAGCACCTTCCTCAGTATCCGTCCAGTGCCCAGCAGTGCTGTGGTCTGTACGGTCTCTATCCTCCCCCTAATCCCGATCTCCTCCAGTCTCTCCCTCAGCGTTTTGGGGACAGTTCCTAGTGCTCCCACTATGACCGGTACTACCCTGGTTTTCATGTTCCACATTTTCTTTAACTCCCTTGCTAGGTCCTGGTATTTTTCCCTTTTCTCACCCTCCTTCTTTTTTACTCTATGGTCTGCAGGTACAGCAACGTCTACTATTTGGCAGGCCCTCCTTTTTTTGTCTACTATTACTAAGTCCGGCCTTCTTGCCTGGATGAGGTGGTCAGTTTGGATGTCGAAGTCCCACAGTAGTTTGTGGTTGTCATTCTCCAAAACTGCCTCTGGCTTGTGCTGATACCACTTTTCCCCATGGTTGAATCCCATTTGTTTACTTAGTTCCCAGTGTATCATCGTTGCTACTCTATCGTGTCTATGCTTATACTCTTTCTGGGCGAGTTGGCTACATTCACTAGTTATGTGGTTTACTGTCTCATCTCTTTCACCGCACATGCGGCATTTGCTGTTTGTCTGTGTTCTATCGATTTTTGCTTTTATGTAGTTTGTCCTTATGCTTTTGTTTTGGGCTGCCATGATGAGCGATTCTGTTTCTCTCTTAAGGTTTCCCTTTCGTAACCACGTCCATGATTTCTCGTCTGCTATATCTTTTATCTGTCTTTTAAACTCGCCGTACAATTTTTTCCCTTCCCACTTTTCTTTTCTAGTTTGCTGTACTGTTCCATTGTTTTCTACTTTATTGTTTGTCGCACTATCCCTCGCGCTCTTTATGATTTCTTCATTATTTGTTTGCACATATCTATCTAGGACTACCTTAGCTCTCTGGACACAATCTTCTATGCTGATGAGCCCCCTACCACCTTCTTTTCTCTTAACGTATAGCCTATCTGTATCATCCCTAGGATGTAATGCTTTATGCATCGTCATAAGTTTCCTTGTTCGCCTATCCATTGATTGGAGCTCTTCCTTTGTCCATCCTAGGAATGGTCCTGTATACCTAACTACTGACACAGCCCAGGTGTTCATTCCTTTTATTAGATTTCTGCTATTTAATTTGGTTTCTAATATTTTCCTTATCCTTCTGAGGTATTCTCTCTTAATTTTCTCCTTCATCTCTTCCCGTTTTATCGTGTCACATTCAAGGACACCTAGGTACTTGTATCGGTCTTGTGCAGTTAATGCCCTAATCTTGCTGTTGTCCGGAAGTTCAATTCCCTCAGTCATTGAAAGCCTTCCTTTATGCATCACCATGATTGCGCATTTTTCTATCCCAAACTCCATTCCTATGTCCTCACTATATTCCCTTACTTCGTTGAACAGAGTCTCAAGCTCTCCCCTGTTTTTTGCAAACAATTTAATATCGTCCATGTACATTAAGTGGTTGACCTTTCCTTTTGTTTTAGAGAAGTGGTATCCTTTGCTGTTTCTCAGGATTCTGTTAAGCGGTATCATTGTTAGAACAAATAATAGTGGGGACAACGAGTCTCCTTGGAAGATTCCCCTTTTTATCCCTACCTCGGCTAGTTTGTCCCCTGCGGCTGTCAAATCTACTTTCCAGTCTTTCATTGAATTACCAATAAATTTAACCACCGGTTCGCTAATTTTGAACATTCTAAGGCATTCGAGTATCCAGCTATGTGGAATCATATCGTATGCCTTTTTGTAATCTATCCATCCCATTGCGATATTCTTTCTCCTTTTCCTTACTTCTTTTAAGATCATCTGGTCTATGTAGAGTAAATCGTTTGCCCCTTTGGTTCCTATCCTACACCCTTTCTGTTCTTCTGGTAGTAGCCCCCTTCTATCCATTGACATGTATATTCTCTCTGCTATTTGCCCGGTCAGGATTTTCCACATAAGTGGTAGGCAAGTGATTGGTCTATAGTTGCTTGCTATGTTCCCCTTCCCCAGGTCTTTTTGGATGAGGGTGGTTCTGCCTTTAGTCATCCATTCTGGTGCTTTGCCTTCATTTAGACAATTTTGGAGTAGGTGGGTGAGTCTGCCGTGTAACGTGGTGAACTTTTTGAACCAATACCCATGGATCCCGTCGGGACCCGGTGCTTTCCAGTTGGCTACTTTCCTAAGAGTATGTTTCAATGTGGTTTCATTCAGTACTATTGGTTCTCCCTTGTCTATATTTTCTAGTTCTTTTCTCATGTTTCCTAACCATTGCGGTGTTACATTGTGTCTTTTTGGGTGCCCCCATATGCTATTCCAATAGTTCTTGGCCTCTGTGGCATCTGGTTTTATGTCCTGCCTTCTTTCCCCATTTAAATCTTGGTAAAACTTTTTCTCATTTTATTATTATTATTATTATTATTATTATTATTATTATTATTATCTTTTTCTTCCACTTTGGATGTTAACCATCCAATTCCCTTTGCTTGTGATATGAAACACTCTTGAATTTATAATTCGTCAGTGTTAACGTGTAATGATAGTGAGGAATAATTATTCTAAGGTAAGCTCTGGATGGATACAATCATTTCAACAAGGCTTCCAACCGATACCCAAGGCGAATGAAGGTGGTAAACTTACAGCCAGTGATAAAACGCCTAATACATACCCAATAGATTAAAAATTGTAACAAGCAAATCAAAAAATACGGTAACCAAATTTGAAAATGCGCTAAGCTAATTAAAAACTATGCTATCAAGATGAAAAATAAGGCAATCGAATTTAGGAATACGTTATGCTAATTGAAAAATACACCAAGCAAATTGAAAAGACAAGCAGATTGAATCGTGGCATTGATTTTTTAATTGCTTGGCGTATCTTTAATATTTATAATTTAACTAACAGAATTCTACATGTGAGCCAATCTCTTCATAGTTTTCTAATCGACCCGGTGATTGACAGAGGCATCCCCGACTTGAGCAAGCATTTTAAGCAGGATCTCTGGGCAGCAAACTCTAATTCTTCCTTGAATTCATAAAAGTCTCTAGATTTTGTTGCATAAATGTTGCTCTTGATGTACCTCTCCATCAGAAAAAAGGGGTTTGGTCCAAAATATCCCGAATTACACTAGCCCGCACGTTGATTCAACGAACGTTGTTCCAGCCGAATTTTTAGTTGGCAGAACTTTCAATTTCCCTACTTGAGCCTACTGTTCATTTGCTTGGAAAACATAGTACGAAAATTTGAGTCATTGAACTGGCCTTTTTCTGATACTTTATCACCAACAAAAACTCCTCTTAACTTTTTTTCAGAAGTAATTGCGATGGTATATTCAGTTTTTACGATTCAGTTAAATATGTCGTTTATTTATGAGCGAAGTGAACTCAGATTGTCTCCTCTGGGGTTTGAACTCAATTCCCCGATTCCATATCCTGAGCTGCTAACTGCTTCGCCACCTGCATCTTCCTCAACGGCCTGTTTTGGATACGTTAAACCTGAACTCTTCCATATGAAAAAGATACAAATACT
The DNA here is from genome assembly GCA_963457665.1 of Thysanoteuthis rhombus. NCBI lineage: Eukaryota > Metazoa > Mollusca > Cephalopoda > Oegopsida > Thysanoteuthidae > Thysanoteuthis > Thysanoteuthis major. The sequence goes on from OY735222.1 coordinate 38,790,855, forward strand.
CAGCTTGGGAAATACGTTTGTTATAAAACAGACTCGCGTGAAACTCATATCTTGACCAAATTGTTCAGATGAGAGTTTCACGAATTTCCAAAGATGATCATCTACCTAAACGGTGAATTAGCCGTGTCGAGAAAAACCTTGTTTATAGGCCGTCACATCACGCTAGTTGCATTCGATAAGCAACCCAAAGACTGTACCCGTTCACACGGGTTGAGTAAACCGAGTTACGTGTCACATCATTCCAGTCGATGTGTTATATTAGGCCGATGTACAAAGGCGAACAAAAGACACGAGAGCAAGCCTTCATCGATGTAAATCATGATGGTATGAAGCTGAATGTACTTGGTCTTTGCTTGTTTTCATCAAAGTAACACTGGGGTTATTGTGAAATGTAAGCAGTAAACAAGGGCAGAGAATCCTACCGTTTTAATACGTTATCAAACATGTTGGGCGAGTAGCACCTGGCATGACTATCCACAAAAAAAACAAAACAAACAAAAAAAACAAACTCCTCAAGTGGATATCCTCTGCTAAGACACTGATTCACCTGGTG
>OY735222.1:38796407-38816407 GCA_963457665.1 Thysanoteuthis rhombus
TTTCAGAGGCCGGTTAAATTCACAATATAAATTCATGCTAAACTAATCCCTTAGTGAGTTAACACTTATTAAAATTCAGACCTTTTCTGGTGATTATTGCCCAACAAAAGGCGAGAATAGTTATTTATTCATTGATCAGCTCTTTTTCCATTTTTTAATTGATCATCCCAACATGGTGTGCTGTCAAAAGACGTTGGTTACATGACAGTTTCTATCGAGTGGTTAACTAGATCTGTTCTGCTAATTATTCACACCTCGAAGTTGTAGGAGTAGTAGTGAGAAATAGCAGAGCATCCCATCTCTCAAAAGAAAACTCCCAATGGAGTATGACATCCGGTGACGAAGTTCTGATTGCTGTAATATGCATCAGCTTAGTGATCCTTGCAAGCTTCAAGTCTGATCTAGTTCAGAACTTTATACCTACAGATTTCTATGACCATCCCTTCGGTATGCTACAAGTCCACGGAAAGGATAAGGTCAACCCAATCACACAGCTTTGTTTTCTCTGTTTGTTGCTGAAGACACCTGGAGATTTATTCCAACGGAGTGTTTTGCACGTTTTTTTCTCATTCGAGAATCGGACCCAGGAGCTTATGGGTGTTCGACAGATGTGCTAACCCTTACTCTCTCCGAGCAGACTACTACTACTTCTACTACTGATGACATAATTGTCATTAGTTATCCAAATTTCTTATATGAATCATCATCATCATCATCATCATCATCCTCCTCCTCCTCCTCCTCCTTCTCCTTCTCCTTCTCCTTCTCCTTCTCCTTCTTCTTCTTCTTCTTCTTCTTCTTCTTCTTCTTCTTTTTCTTCTTCTTCTTCTTCTTCTTCTTCTTCTTCTTCTTCTTCTTCTTCTTCTTCTTCTTCTTCTTCTTCTTCTTCTTCTTCAAATACTCGTCCAACGGAGAGGTATTTCAGCAAGTTAAAACTGCGGCCGAGCTATCTGCCTGTAGTTTTCGTTATATGTACTTATGATAAAGAAAATACAAGTTATATCCCCTAGTTGTGGTTACATATATTTGAATTAGCTCCATCACAATAAGGGAGAAACAAGTTATCTGTCCGTATAGTTGAATACGGTTACATTAACTTAATTATGATAATGATTGTGTAGTAACATAAATAGTGTAATTTTTTGGGAAAAAAGCCCCCTGAGAAATTTAACTTTCAACTCTTATTTGGAGTCTGTATTTTCGCAACAGTACTGTTACTGGTTTGGCTATGGAGATTTAACAGGTATTCTAATAAACTTTGTACCAATATTCCTCACTTTACCGCGCCGTCATTTTCATTTACACTGTTTTTTTTTATATTCACTAGTACTACTGGATATAATAGAATACGAATTTCTTTAAAGAATTATTGTCAATTATTAACTTGTTAACGTGTGCTGTGAAAATTGCCGGCATATATGACGTATATAGATATACATATTGCATTTCATAGACGTGGAAAATAAAAATTTGCATTGCAATGAGCTTGGAGAATAACTTATACACATGGCATTTTATATTCGTAGATAATAGTGGTTTGCATTGCGGTTGGTTCGGAGAATAGCCTTCTGCACACATGATATTTTATATACGTGCATAATAGAGGTTTGCATTGCAGTAAGCTGGGAGAGTTGTTGTACATACAAATTGTTTGTTATATACATGGATAATTGAGATTTGAATTTTAGTGACCTGGGAGAATGGCCTTCTATACACGTTGCATGTTATATACGTGGATAATAAAGATTTGTATTGCAGTGAGCTCGGAGAATAGCCTTGGATACATATTGCATTTCATATACGTGGATAATGGAGATTTGCATTGCAATTGGCTTGGAGAGGAGTGTTCTGTTGACCACAAGCTAATATTTTATATTTTTCTTTTGTTTTCACCGCCTTTTTTAATCTCTCATTATTCTTCAAACTCAGTATTTTTTCTTTCGTAATTAGAACATCAATGAAATTCTATTTTATCACCTCAATTGCATGAATAAAATTCTATGTCTATTAAAACGACAGATGACACCTGCGTATTACTTATAATTATAAGTGTTTTTTTTTTACAAGTATTTCTTTCATCGTAATTTCTGTTGTTTTTTATTGCAACTTTTCGATTCTTATTCTCAACGTCAACAATCATCTTTAGCCATTTGAAGCCCATTTTTGGAGAAAGGCCTTCCCCATGGTTCACCATTTTTTTTTCACTTTTGAGAATCACGGTGCTTAGAAGTCTGAGCTTATCCAGATCATCATGCCTCCTCATTTTTCACCAGCTGCAATTTTGCCGATGGATCCTGAAGAATACACATGGAGAGTCGTAATGACAAGCGGTTTTCTGACATCTTTCGAATATATCCTGCCCATTGCAATTGAAGCTTGCTTTCTTTTGTATATTGTGCTGTTTTCGCGATCTTTTCATGTGTACATGCACGTTATATAAACGATTATTCTACGACTGAACAAAAACGATGGTTGCACAATAGCGGTTGGAGAAGTGAGAAATACAGTTATATCAAATTGATCGGCGCCTGCCTGGAAGACCCTCATAGCCGAACCGGTAACAAAACTGTCGTGGAAAGACAGTCTGTTGATTATTATGAATGCGAACTTGAATTGCTTTGGTTGTTTGTAAGTTATTTCTAATCCATGCAGCTTAGACAATCTTGGAGCTGCGATGAAAAGCAACTGAAATTAAGATAGAAATATCAGTCAAAAATTAATCATTATTGGCCATAATGCCTTTTAGAAAACTGAATGATATTGCATCTAATACAAAGGATCGTAGAATGACGATCTTTGAATTTTCATTAAAAACAACTGAAATTAAGACGAAAGAAATACTAATTAGAAAGGAATAACTGATAATGCTTCATCTTAGAAATTGAATGATATTATACCTAATACTACAGATTATATCAAATCTGCAATTATGCCCATCTGAATTTTTTTCTAGTGCTTCCTTTCATTCCCTGTTATTTTGACCACATTCTTATCACTGGCATGCCACGATTGTGGAAAGTGGAGAATGGTGGGTGAATGAGTACATACGGATCCATCCTCATATAATTACCGTTATGTGTAGTAAATTAGCTGCTATATGCATTGTCAGTTTTGACACGACATCAGCTTTTATCTTTATTGTTTGACGACGAGGAAAAAAGCAATTACAGAAATTGGACTTGTCTTTTTTTCAACTCAAAATGAACAGAAGATTTTGAATGTTTCTTCTTTGCCAGAATATTCCCCTGAGGATAAAAGTATTTGCTTGGCAAAGGAATATATATATATATATATATATATATATATATATATATATATATATATATATATATATATATATATATATATATATATATATATATATATATGGAATAGCATTGTTCTCCAATTCAGCACAGACTCATGAAAAAACATAAAATTGTAAGAATAAATCATAAGTTGCGTGCAAGTAGACAATAAAACTTCTATTTTACTGTTCTGGCTTAGATATGTGTATTTTAAAAGCCAGTGTATGTTGCATTGCTACACCCCACCCCGCCAAAAATGAAACACGTCACACTATGTTTTTTGTTCATATCTAAGAGTGTATATCAGACACACCTTTCATATTTTGCATACATTACCCCAAAATATATCCACATAAAATTAAGTAGGAACAAAATACATAGCAAATCGCCGAACACTTTTTCACTGAATTTTGGAATATATTGTAATAACTTAAGTATCTTATTTGGTTTCAATTGCGAGAACGTAGTTAATCGTCCGTCGTAAAACTTAAATGCTTATGTACTTGATGTCGGTTTTAGACTATTTTTAATGTCAATTTTTGCTATCTGAAATTGCTTTGATAACATCGTGATTGATGTCCGCCAACAGAAAATTTTGAACTCTGTTATTAAAAATCATTCAAAGATAAACTAGTTGTTATAGAAAATAGAAATGAATGAGTGTGCGCGTCTGTGTAGGTGTGCCTTTGAGTATGTGCGTTACTTATTTTCAATCACGTGTAATAAAACAATAGGGCCCATGCTTATGGACAATTCTTACACACTTGATCCAAACATTTTTAAACTGGTAAGGCGAAGTGTACAAGGCTGACTGCATCCTTTGAAGGGTTTGTTTGCTAAGGTCCATTGTAGTGCCCTGAATAGCATAAAGGCCCCTGGGTCGTAGGTTTGACTGGAGGTTCCTTCTGGCAGATGTGAGCTAGCTATATGGGAGTTAAACTACAGGACGTTCAACATTATATATATATTGAAATGAAGGACAGAAACACATCACTGGAGGAATTATAGAGCTGGCTTCCCCCTCGAAGGAATGACTTGGTATTATGCCTTCTCGCATGTGTATGTATTAGGAAATTGATACATGATCCAACAGAACGATTATGAATTGCGTTATATTATACTCTTATTCGAAATGATCTCCCGTCATTATACGTTTAATACACCACTTGGCCTAGACAACGTGAATAGAATAAACGATTTGAAGAAAATGGAGTTGCAACTGGAATCGAACCTGTAACCGTTGGAGTAGCTGCTTCAATGCAGCGTTGCTCTTACCACTGAGCTAAACTGCCACCGGAAATGCAAAGGCCAAAATAACTCTCTCAAATCCAAATTCTCATTCTTGCTTATCCACGGTCTATATCTGATCTATTTATTCCTTTCAACACGACAGTTATATATCATATCAGATCCAACTGTTTATGCAGATACTTGAGATGGCTGAAGTGGTCTGCTGCCATTTCAGAGGAGTAACCTACAGCTGTCTGTACATATTGAAGGGCAGGTCCATGGCAAGATGTCAGGGCTGACTAGAGTGGTTTTTCTGATCATACATGAAGAAAACCCAAACATCTCACCTATACGTGCAGATTGGAGTCCAGGTCCTGCAATTCCCTTTTCCACCTCAGATTGTTTTACCCACTCGCTCTAACCTTTCTGTTTTAACTTAGTACAAGCTCTAACTTTCCCCTTTGAGCGTTCAACTCACACAACCCCTTCCAATATAAGCCCCTTTCCTTTTCTCCCAGGTCAGTAAATAAGAAAATATGCTTAACTCATTCGAGAACAGTAGTGATGGAAAAAGATAGAGTTGATGGCAAGTGAGAATAGAAATACGGAAAAAATATAAGGGGATTTTTTTCTTCGCTGGTTTAATCGTTGAAGCAATCTCTTAGGGTGGAATCTGTGGGGAGACTCAGACCTATGCTTCACTATACACAGGCAGCTGTATTGCCAGGTTACTCATCTGAAAGGGCAGCAGGCCTTTACAGCCAGACCAGGAATCTGCATAAAGGGTAACGTCTCTCAGACCTGTGCTATATGTATTCAGAGGAAGCTGGAGTATTTGTATCTGGTGATTTAACTTACTAGATCAGCCATGCTCTCACAAAGGGGCGGCAGACCTGGTAGCTCGCATCTGCCAATTGAGATCAACTCCTGGAGTCCCTTCTGCTGATTACACCACCACGGCGGACCATTGCATGCAAACCCTTGATGCACCTGTAGCTACTCAACTTAGAACTTCATTGTACGGGCCTTTCAACAATTCCCATACAGATTCCGCCGACTCAGGACCTGGAAATTTGTAGGAAACCCTGCTGGATTTCCGTTCACGGAGTCAAGCTCTTATATATATATATATATATATATATATATATATATATATATATATATATATACATATATATATATATATATATATATCAGCAGTAGCCATTACAAGTCAGTTGCTGAACAAAGGCGTTTACCGTTTCCTTCCATGGCGCTAGCCTTTGACATGTCTTACTGGCAAAACTTCTTTCTCATCCCTCCATCTTATGTCTGATATTTTTCTATTCTGTTTATTGTCCTATAAGCACCGATCAGTTAGCCTTTTGCTCCATCTGTTTTCATTGTTTTTTATTAAGTGTCCAACCCATCTCTATTTTGCTGGTTGATTATTTGTATAATATATATATCTTATTGTAGTCTTCTCTCAGATCCATGTTGATTTTTTTCCATCTCTTAGAGCTTTTTCCCTAGCATTGCTCTTTCCATGGCGCTCTGAGCGATTCCAAGTTGGTTCTCCATTCGTTTTGGTAATTTCTGCATATGCACAAAAGTGGACCAATAAGTTAGTAAACATGACACAGTTATTATCTGAATTTAAATATGAATTTCCCGGTCTACAACGTTGAATGTATTAACAAGGAAAGCAATTACGTTGAAAAATATTTATTGTTTGGAGTAAACGCTTTTTAATGTTTAAATACATATAATATATATCTAGGCAATAAATTTTCATTAAAGCAGGTTTTATTGAAGCAGGCGACGATGGTTTTATCTCTTTTTTTGATAAATTACTCAGGTTTTTGTACAAGTTTACAAATATTGGATCAAGAGTGTGTGAGATTTGTCCATTAGTATAAGTTGTAGCGCTTTAGGATACGTAATCGGAAGTTAGTATTGCGCGCACACATACAATTATATAAGTGTCTGCAAACTGTACTTAATGAAGCATACATACAAAGGTACAGCCACACATGCACGCACACACACGTGCACACACAAGGGTATGCAATCGGAAATTAGTACCACACACACATAAAGATTGAGATACACACATACGCCCACACATGTATAACGTTATGCAATAAGAAATGAGTGAGGCACACACATAAAGACCCCACCTACACAAACGAACGCACACATATTTATATATATATAAATGTAAGCAATCAGGAATTAGTAACGTACACACAAAAGTACGCACACATGAACACGCACACGTACACGCACGCACACGTGTGTTCATGTGTTTTTATATGTTTGTGTTAAGTAAGTGATATAGCAGTGTTTGCAGCTTTGTTTCTCTCGTTATGCAAATGTTGAATGGGCAAATCGACTGCAGGCAACAGATGGGAAAGGCTTCAGCATCAACTCGTTTGACCGTCTTCCTCTTTTCTCTTACTGGCAAACGTACAAAAGGGTTGAATAATTTCTATAACAGTGCACCCAAGTGGCCCCCACCGTTTGCCTGGGTTTCCAATCTGGCAAAAAACTTTATCCAATGTTTGTCTTAATCTTAGACTTTTTGACTTCGGGGATGTAAAATTTCTTTTGGCTTACCGCCATAAAAAAAAATTGACAGAGGCTCCCGACTAAAAATAACCAATTCCGAAACCCTCATTTTGGATTTTCGCGCGTGATTTAGATTTTATTCATTTTTCTTTTCACTCGTTCCTTTACACCTTTTTCCTGTGCAAATTAAGGAGACACGCAAGTGAACAAAAAAATATGACAGGCAAGTTAAAAATTACGGCAGACAATTTGGAAAATACAGCAAGCTTAAATCTAAAAATATCGCGGCTAAGTTTTTAAAAAAAGTGGCTGGCGAATTAGAAGATCCAGCAGCTAAGTTGAAAATAAGGCAGGCAAATAAAAAAATGCAGCTATCAAAACTTGAAAATACGGCAGCGAAGTTGCAGAATATGACAAGCAGATGAGAAAAAACACGAAGTAAAATTGAAAAATATGGCAGGCAAGTTGAAAAAATGGCAGGGAAAAATGATACAATGAAACTGAATCTATGAACATGAGTTATGATAATTTTCTAAGTGACATTAGTTAAAACTTGTCTCTTAATACATTTTATTTGTATTTTTCCGTTAGTTGCTCGTTCTATTTGCTTGACACTTCCATTTGCTTGTCGTATTTTTCAATTTACAGGTCGTTTTTTTCTGATTTGTTTGTGGTATCCTTAAATTTTCATTGTGCATTTTTTCAATTTGCTTTACGTATTTAAAAAAAAAATTGTTTGGGAGTGTTTTTTTTTTTTAAATTTACTTGGCGTATTTCTACTTTGCTTGCTTTAATATTAAATTTTTCCCGGAAAAAATGATAATATATTTTCGTTTCCTTTCTCCCCTCTTGTTCAAAATGGATTTTATTTGATTAAAAATAACAGGTTTAGTGTTTTAGGTACTATCATCTGACACAAAACCATACGATGATTGTGTTAGACCAATCTACTGTGAGAAAAGCGACAGTATACTATTCACAAAGTTCATTACTCAAAACGTATTCCGTAAATCATTCAGAATATTATCCTCATGCTTGTTGTTTTGATCAGTACATCTCAGCCTGCACGTTATACGACCTTTTTTTCCCTTTTTTCGGAGTTGGGGCTTAGTCATTATTCCATGAATTAATCAGACAAATATTCTCATCTGTACTGTTTCCTTAAAGTCGTAGGTTTCATATTTGGGCTTGGTAGAGCGGGAATCTCTCGGCTTTATGGATAAGTACCACAAGGAAAGTCCACAGAAGAAAGAAGTTGATAATTCCCGAATAATGACATCATATGTAACAGAAAGCAAGGGTACAATAGTTATTCCTCACACCAAAATTGAAGTTCACGTTCTATATCCCCAGATTATTGCAAGCGAGATACACCAATACTCGCGGTAAGAGCATGAGGGTTAATCGGTATGATCAGAATCGATTCTATTTATGACATCACCGGAGTTTTCTACTGGAGAACATAAAGAAACATAAAGATTCTGTATAATCTAGGTGTTATTAATGAATCCGTAAAATTAAAGCTCCCCAAATCTATAAAAAAAATATTCCTAGATGGGTGTAGTGGTGCACTGACGTCAATTTTGTTTGTAGATAAAACGGTACAACCAGGATTGTTTGAACACACATAAAAAAACACAGGCACAAATGAAAAAGGATAGAATCTGCGCTGTCTTTGTTATTCAACTTGTCCGAAAACTTTATTGAATTTTAGCAGAAATACGTCTTAGAAATCCAAGCAGAACGCGTAGCCTTTTGCTGGTCTTTCGTGTTGTTTATTTATTGGAGTGGGAATAAATCTTTGAAGTAATTATTTAAAAGTCAGATATAATCATAGCTGATTGCATATTAATAACTTTTATACTTAATTCATTTAATTTGAATATTGAATATGCAAGTAAGAACAAAACGTATAGGCGCACAAATACACGTATGTTTGCAACGTTACTGAGAACTGATTTGAAAGCTAGATATAGCGTCAATGTATATAATGCTCACTTACGAATCATATAGCACAGTTTCTTTGCATCAAGGTCGACATTTGACACTCTTGCTAAGGAAGGAGATTTACGATAGAGAATCGCAGGATCTCCATCAGCTTTGCTGTCGACTATAATTTTTCAAGAAAAACATTAGTGGCAAAGAAATCAGATACAACTTGTGTTATTTATTAGAAACCATCGCCAAAAACTTATACCAAAACTGTCAACATAAGTTTCCTCAGGTTTCAATTTGGTCCGGATCACTGGCTATGTATGCATGCATATATGTATGTATGTATGTATGTATGTATGTATGTATGTATGTATGTATGCATGTATGTATGTATGTATGTATATATGTATGTATGCATATATGTATATATGTATGCATGTATGTATGTATGTATGTATGCATGTATGTATGTATCACGTACAGGTCGCATCAAGGGAGCTGAAAGGCTGAAAATTTAAACATTTATTAGTTTATTAGTCATACAAAAGATTTCTTTTTTTAAAAAAAATCCCCTTGTAAAGAATTTTCTTTTAGTGGCAGGTTCAATTTGCTATGTAAATTCAAGCTAAACTTATCTCTTACTTTGTGTCCAGTATTCACGCTTGTTTTTTTCTTAGTGATCACTGACTAATAAAATGCGAGAGAAGTAGCTTATCCATTGATCACCTTTTTTTTCAAATTTTGTAATTGATCACCCCAACCCAACATGCTGCCAAAAGATGGTTTCTATCGAGTAACTTACTAGACTCGTGTCTTCTCCTTTCGTTGTGTTTACCAAGAGTTGACAGCACGAGAATTCTTTAAAATCCGAGTCCTCCACGTATCTTGCGTATACAAGCAACTCGGCGTCGGATGATATGTCAGTGGACTCGCCAAGATGGATATTGAAGATACGTATCTTTGTTTCCTGTACTTATCTGATTTTTTTTTAATATCATCTGACATGTCAGATATTCGTCGACGAAGACAAACAATTGACAGGGTGGAGTATTCAATTTCGCTGTGGCATTTTCTCCCCAAATGCAGCCAATAATATCTTTGCAGTAGGGCCTGATCAAAGATTCAGCGATTGTTGGAGGTTTCTTATTTTTTTTTTTTTTTGCAATTCCCAGGGGAACCACAGAGGAAGCACATAGGCTATTTTTGTTTTGTTGATACACCTGTCCACAATGGTTAACTCACATATGTTTCAGATTAAGCGCCTTCTGCTCAAAATACGATTGTTCAGGGCCGGCTTTAGGAACTGCAGGGCTTAACTGGAAACATGCTTTGCGGGGCCTTAGCCAAGGTCTTGAGTAATTTAGATATATATGTACGTACAAAGTTTATTATAGACTTTATATCTCTTTGGTAGAATGAATAGCAATCAAGATGTGTGCTTTAGAATTTCAAAGAAATACATTTTACACCGTTTTTTAATTTATCAACTTGTCATTTTATCCAAGTACAGTAAAAAGAATTAAAAATATAAACAGTGTAAACAAACACTACTGACTCTTTAAGAGTTCAGATGAAAATTGCTCTTCTCTGTAAAACCTGCAACATGATGTTAGATGTATGTTACAATGTCTTACTGCGTGTTTGACAAGACTAAATGGATCAACCTCGTTCAGGACACCCTCAGGTACGGAGCCCCTCTCAGGCGCTGGAAAGATTGGGAACAATCGATTCCATTGGCTTAATGCCAGTCCTGCAATTATTTTTCGTTCAGATAAGGATAATTAGTTGGGAAAAAACAGTTTCAGACAGCTTTGTTTCATTGGACGGTTTGATACATGAAAATAAAAGCAATCTAGCTGCACTCATGTGACCAAAAGATAAAGTTTGGGCCTCTTGCAGAAGACCAGAGGGCCAACTAGCCGCTGCCTTCGTCTGTTTTAGCTGGAGAAGTATAATCAAAGCCAACCCAGCAGGGTAAAGAATATCATGAATACTGCTGAGGAAGACCAGTAAGGAGATCAGTTGCTGCACCACCTCCAGCAATGAGGATTTGACTTCTCCAGTAATATCATTCAGTCCCAGGAGAGGAGGAACCCTTGATAATTGAAGTACAAGGCACAAAATTTGGTGAAGACCTGGCTAGAGGCCGTCTTTAAGGAGGCTTTGACGGATGCTTTCTTGGGTTAACAAGTGTTGATCGACTTGTTCATCAAGTACTATACATACATCCCATCAAGTGTTCCAGTTGAGCATTCGTTCCCCAGTTGCACAGACATCATGAGGGCCATGAGAGCCTACCTGACAGATACCAACTAAAAGGCTGATGGTCATGAACGGCAACCAGCATTACGTTCAGGTGATAGAGAAGCAGCAGGTGACCAGTTCAGAATGAATGCATTGATTAGATTATTTAAGTCACTTTTCGTGTGTGTTTTTTTAAATTCTTGATATTCTTTATTCGTTTAATACTTTCTTCTATAGCAAATAAACTGTACATTGGATGTAAAATAATGTTTGATTTCACTTGCTCATTTAGTTATTCATTTAAATCCGATGTTATATTTTTTGAGAGCTCTATGTCCAAGCCTTAGCATATCAAAATTTTCAGTCTGCTCGGTCTGTTTTTAAGAGTTTTAGAAGCTAATTTTTCGGTTAGCTGTGCCCATCCCTGTTCAAAGGGGGAGAGATAACCAGTAATAAAATTTGGCTTTAATACTGCGGTCAAATCATATCCAAATCACTGGATCTCGTTGATCAACGTCGAACCTGGTCAGTATCTGGATGGGTGACCGCTCAAGAATACCAGGTGCCGGAAGTCAGGATGATGAAATGAGTGAAGTCACTTCGGATGCTTGTTACCTTCAAGTCTATTTCACACATTGCAAGCCGAGACAAGAAAAAATTGTGATATAGGATGATTGATACCATAATCGGCGTTAGAGCTTTAGGTAACTTTATTATTTGTAGTAGAGATTATTATTGAACTCACACTATCCCCTAGACAAGACACACGAGTTTCTTCTATTTGGTCGTGATTACTTAAAATTTCCAGTGTATTTACAAACCTTGGGGTGCCCCGTAATTTTCTCTTGCAGATCGCAGTTTGCGAAGCCCTGACCTGAACTGTCACTTTCATGTCGATTCATGATTTGGTGCTTCAGAACACTGAAAAGTTTTGTGCATAACTCAGAAATCTCAATGTATCGGATACTTTTTGCTTTCACTGTATGTTACCCACAAAGCTGAGACTCTCAACCTTTTGGCGTCACCAACCAATTTCACATGGACATTTTTTCCACCGCCCTATTATGAAGTCAGTATTCAGAAAGATACCAAAAATATCACTTCTTACTAAACAATAAAAAGCAACAGCTTCTGCGTTACAAGATTCTTTAATGAAAATAATGTAAAATAATATCGAATGTTTGGCATACACATATTGTTTTCACATAACATCGATGGTATTCCTATGTCTTGAGTTCGGCATTAGTCAGCTCTAACCGCAATTCACCTCGCTGGTTATAACCAGTTAATATCAATTACAGTCTCTTAGACGCAAAATCTTACACAGCCCGCCGAAATTCCAAAATGTTCAACATTTTCTGCACATTTTCTCACTGCCCGCTCAAGATTTGAAATCTCCCATGCTTGTCAATATCGCCTGAGTTGAGAAACCCTGATATAGAACAAGTATGTCCACATTTTTGGGGTGCATTTAAGTTGTGACAAAACACTGGGGGAAACGCCATTTTGGAATTTAGAAAAATAATTGCCAACGGAGCAAAAATACAAATGTGGTTTCCGAAATTCCGCTCTGGAAACAAGATTATTGAGTAAAAAACCTCGGGCAAAAACAGGCGGATCTTATCAACGACGATTTCTTCAGATAAATAGTGAAAGATAAGCTTAAAACAACAATTCACGATTTACCAGCAAAGTATGAGGTTACTTGTCATTTGGTTGCAAAAGAAAAGGTGGGAAAACAAGACTGATTGATTTTACATAAATTGAAACCCCCCCCTGAAACTGCGACATTTTGAGGTCTAAGTTCTAATTTACAACAATAACAAACCAATTTTAAAACATCTTTATACGTGACGAGAACAGACTTTTTCTTATGATAATGAAAAACATATTTCGATTAAAAGAATGTTCTTTTTGTTTGGAATGTGGTGTTTCTTTTCCACATTAAAATTCGACAGAGATTCAAGTAGGTGTTTATATATTTGGTCTTATTTCTTATTGTAAATCTCGCTATTCTACTCTTATGATAGGTTGTGTCTCCGATTTACAAATAGTCAAGAAATAGTATGATAAAGATTGATTGGTGTAGTTTTGTATTAAAGTGTATCATTCTCTATTGTAAATTTGGTTATTCAACTGGTGTATTTCGTTGTACCACATGAAGTGGATTCATGGTAAGTTGAAGAGTAAAATATCCATTGAAAGCATGATACCAGCTATAATGCACTGGTGCGAAATTTGGGAATAAACAAAACGTACTAAGAACCAACATAGAATCGCGGAGAGAGCCATGGAAAGAGCAATGTTAAGGATTACTCCGAGAGATAGAAAAAGATCAACACGGATCAGAGGGAGGATTAGAGAGAAAGATATTATACAAATAGTTGAATAACAAAAATAGACTGGCTGGACAATTTGGAAGAAGAGATGATCATGAATGGAACAAAATCCTAACCGACTAGTTCTCTCGGGAGAGTGAACGCAGTCGGAGAAAAACAGACACAAGATGAAGGGATGAGATAAAAAAAAGATTGCTGGTAAGACATGTCAAAGGTTAGCGAGTACTCGCAGCATTGATGACACATCTGAGAAATGTCATTACCTGTGATGAAAGATATACCTTTATTGTATGTATGTATTTATGTATGTATGATTGTGGCTTGTTCTCTGCTTATACACTATCACAGCCTGGTTATGCTTTTGAACCTGATATTCCCCAATGGTCACCCATTTAGGTATTGACCAGGCTCGACGTTGCTTGGTGACCTTCTATTGCCTGTGAAAGTAAAAATGATTTCGTCGTAACCCATTGGCCTCGAAAAGAGGTTCCTCAATCATAGTCCTTGCACTAGTGAGGTATTGATTACTATTTGTAAAGTCTTTGGTATGAGTCAGCGATGGGTGGAATCTCGTAACGAATCGGCGACAAACGCTCTGCCAATGGGTCGTGGTGATCAGCGGTTCCAATTAGGTGAAAAAAAAAATAACGAAAAAATAAACGGACAAATGAATTCTGCACGAATTGTCAGGAAATCAGAAACTACGTCATTTTGATGAGTGCACATCAATACTTATTCACAGTAATGATGAACCTAATCTAAAACATGTCATTACATGTGATAATAAAAAAACTTTCACCGTAATTTGAAATGTATATTTTAATTAAAAAGGAGCGTTGTTTTCGTGCAAAATATTCAGTTTTAGTTTTCTCTGTCAAAAAATTAGACATCTCATATAGTCGTACAAATCAATATTTCCTTCCGTAACTTTACGTCTTGTTAGTATCGACAGAATTAGTAAACAAGACGAGTTGGTTCAATGCAGGTATGTAGGACAAGAGCAAAGATGGATTGTATCAACATGAAAGGTTATTCCACTTGGATAGCTGTGTCAAAAAGCAACAATAAGATGAGAGGAAGACTTGCGAAGGATTATTATTGAAAATACTCACGCTTTTTATTTCAATGGTCAAAGAGTATTCGATCTGGAAAGTTGTGATAAAAAGCTGAAAATGAAGAAAAGACCAGCCTAGGATTAATAATGAAAATACTTCCACTGCTTTAACCACTTGCTGAAACGGTCTTGAAGTATTAAACATAGAAATTTATGATGAAAAGCAACTATTAAATGAATAAAAATAGCCTAAGATCAAGAATGAATATATGTAGCGAGTCATTCGATCAGGAAAGTTGTGTTGAAAAGCAACAATAAGATGAAAGAAAGACTAGTCTAGGATTAATAATGAAAATACACCCATGACCTACCCTAACATTCAAATGGTATTCGTTCTAGAAGGTTGATATGAAAGTCAACAATAAGATCAAGATAGGACTAGCCAAGTATTAAGGATGATAATAATTACGCTACTTAAATGGTCAAAGGGCATTCGATCTAAAAGCCCGTGATGAAGGAAAGGCTGTTGTGTTGCCGAGTATCCCATGACCATAGATGACACGGAGTATGCTGCTGCACTTTGCATGTGCAGCATCGAAGAGAAGACCGTTGTGTTCCAAACGAGTCGCCGAGAACGGAGTAACCAAAACTAAGGGGTAACATAAATCCAAAAGTGGTTACCTATTCGATACAAGAGACTAGAGGGATGGGCTTGAGAAAGAACGAGCGTGCCTGTTTATAGTTTATATGTTGGAAGTATTCAATGTAGAAAGTTATGGTAAAAAGCTACATTGACATGGAGGAAACAATAGCTTAAGACTATGAAAATACTTACGCTACTAGATTTAAATGTAAGAGAGTATTCGACCTAGGACTTTGTGATAAGCTACAATAAGACGAAGGAAATTGAATATTGATAACAAAAATAGTTCATCTCAAAATATAAATACCTATCGACATCGATTACTATTACTACTACTAGGAAGTAAACGAATATAAATATAGCGTAAAAGATCGTTGAACAAAGGACAACAATATGACTTTAAATCTGGATCCTGTCTAGCCTTGATGCTTCTGTGGCCGAATATGTTGAGGCATCGTTCATGTAAGACAAACTCCCGGGATATCGGAAGCAAGTTCAAGTCTCGTCGTAAGCTACGTAGGTATATCAATAGCTTCTTAACCTAATGACTAGAAAACATTTATTCTACATTACACAAAGTTATTTTCGAAATGATCTCCTTCCTTGCAGATACACTTGAATCAGAAGTGAACTATAATGAAATTGCATGAGCATTATTTCAGATTAAAATTCAGTAAATAACTACATGTCATGCAACGGACTTCTTGATCCAGCCTTGATTATTAAAATGCTCACACACATACATACGCTCACACACACACACATACACACACACACACACATATATATATATATATATATATATATATATATGTAGAGAGAGAGAGAGAGAGAGAGAGAGAGAGAGAGAGAGAGAGAGAGAAATAAGCATATTTAAGATCAAAGTAATTTAAAACTTTCTAAGATCATTAAATTCCCTAATGTTTATTTAAACCGTCGAAGAAAGCATCGACTCAAAATGTTTTGATAAAAGCAACCCAAAGAGAGATGAAATTTGACCATTAAATAATAAGACTCAAACATCATTAAAACAACGGAATAGCCAGACGAGGGATTCGTTGACAACTGCTCCAGAATGGCTTCACACACACACACACACACACACACACACACACACACACACACATATATATATATATATATATATATATATATATATAATTTGGAGACCACGCCGTATGTGTGCCAGGGGCGCGGTCTGAACTTTTGGTTCTTTGTGTGGGTACATAGTTCAATGTGAGTATTGCAGTCCCTGTTGCAAATGGTGCAGATGTACAGAGATGCATGGGCTGCAAGGGTTGCTGCTGCACGATTTTTCCAATCCCCCTCCCCACTGCAGGCTGACCACCCATTACAGCTGCATTTGCAATGCCCTTGTCTGTTACTCTGCTTGAGGATCCTAAGCCTGTATTGTTTGGAGAGATATTGCAGGCCTTTTGGTCTCTCTTGCAGACTTCTTTGAATGGGATAGACGGGTGGCCGACACGCCTGGGAGCTAGCAGTGCGTATAGAATGTCTATCCACCGTGCGTCGAACATGTCCCAGCCTCCGAAGGTGACGCAGAGAATACATAGTGGGAATCTTGGCGCGCTGCATGATTTCACTGAGTGGACTATCCTGTCAGCTGATTCCGAGGATGCGTCTGAGGCATTGCGTGTGGAAAGTCTTTAAGCATTGATCTTGCCTCATGGCTGTAGTTCAGGACTCACCACCATCGAACATGTTGCTGAGAGAACAGGCCAGGTAGACTATGATCTTGGTATGCTCTGTCAATGCACTGTAATCTCACACTCTCTTGGACGGTCTGACCATGATTTTCCGAGCCGTCAGTCAAGTTCGACGTCTAAGACTGTCGTAGATTGTTGGTACCAAGTACGTAAGAACGTTAACGATAATAATGTGTCAGTGCTGACGTTTTCTGTATTAACGTTGGTTTCTTTAGGCTGATGGTGAACCCAGAGTGTCTACGAGTATCATCTTCCGGTCTTTGGAGGGTCCCCTCGCTGTGGGTTATAAGGGCCATGCCATCAACAAATAAGTATCTCCCCAATGAGTGCATTGGTCTCTGTTGTGCCAGGCTGGACAGTTCATCATCAGACCGGATGTGTAGTTAGACGCCGCCCGTTGACGAGTCAAAGGCATAAGATAAAAGCATGGAGAAGAAGATCCCGAATAGGGCCCGTACCAGTTCACAACCTTACTTGAAACCACTATTGACGGAGAAGGAATCCGAGAGGGATCTATCATAAAGGACTGTTCCCTTCATGTAGGCGTGGAAGGAGATCATCATGCTCCGGGGGTTTTGGAGGTGGGCAGCGAATTTTCTTCAAATAGGCCCTTCTTGCTGACCCCATCAAAGGACTTGGTGATGTCTACGAATAATATTTAGATAGGCCGGCCTTGCTCTTTTTTTTCTCTTCCTGAAAGCAGAGGGAGGAACCTGCCGGCCATGAAGCTGTATTGAGATTCTCGGTACGCACGATATTTGGGCATTTAAAGCCTGCGTGTGTATAGAGAAAGAGATCCAAATAGGGCTAAAGATGAATAAAAGTAAGACAAAAGTAATGTTCAACAATAACAACCATAAGAAATCATGGAATACATTAACTAAGGCTTGTTGATAAAGTTGGTGAAAGACCTTGAAATTGAAATAAAAGAGGCCTTTAATGATTGGTTTGAGAGCATTCAGAATATATATATATATATATATATATATATATATATATATATATATATATATATATATATATGTAATATTTTAGTGCTTCGCGGAATTTCATGCCAGTATAATCATCAAATCGTTGACTATTATCAAAGCACTCCTTATATGTAGAGTGTTCAGGGTCACGTGAGGGCGCAGGCTGATGGTATATGTGAAACATTCCGAGTAAATTATTTATTTTTCGTTTATTGATTGTCGTATCGTTTGCGATTTTTAGATTTATAAAAATCAAGTTATGTTTCCTCTAAAAAGAGGTTTTATTAAAAAAAAGCTGATTCATTTCTTATAACCTCTTTTTTATTCAATCTTTCATAAAAAAGATCGAGATAAGAGAATCTAATAATAAAACCACTGAATTTGCAACTTCATGTTGAAAGTGGGACATAATTTGTACTGGTTACGTTTAAGGCTCGAAACAGATGTTTGCAAATTTTGGAGAAACTCAGGAAGCTCATTTGGGAAATCGTTGTGGCTCACAGTTTGAGAACCTTAGTGTAATTGAGTATGCAGCTGCCCTTTAATTCAGTATTCTCTATTCAGGGTTGAGCACTCTTTAAGTGAGGTAACTCATCCATTGTAAGCTTATGCAATGCTCTTCCATAGGAATAGAGCGCTCGGTTGAATGAGGATTTTCTGTGTAAATAAATATATCGCTTAAATTCAGCCTTACTGACCGTCCAGTTCCGTAGGTCAGAGGTAGGATATCGGCCTCCGGGTCAGAAGGTTTCAATCCTGCCTTGCAGTACTGGGTGGGATAATGGAAAGTCTATAGCCACACTGAAGAGATGTAATACATCAAAATAGCTGCCTGCAGATGACACAATATATATATATATATATATATATATATATATATATATATATATATATATATTGTGTATTTAGGCAGCAGTTCTTCCTTTTTACACGTTTCATTAAATCATGTCGACATTTCATGCCGATTTGACCATCTAGTAAGTTTCTACATTTTTAGGATGTTGTCTTTTATGATATATATATATATATATATATATATATATATATATATATATATATATATATATATATATATATATGTATGGAATCTTCGCAACAAATTTGTTTCACACTCTACTGTGATTATTAAGAGAGTTGTCATTAAGAAATACATTTTTACATTGCTTTTTCGCCAACGTTCTGCTTTTTTGTGTGTTACAGTTATCAAAATTTTATCTAGAATGTACTGGTAGTTTATTACTTCAAGGTTTAAAAGGTACGTTGTTAGCTCAGTCGGTAGAGCAGAGTCGACATATATATATATATATATATATATATATATATATATATATATATATATATGTGTGTGTGTGTGTGTGTGTGTGTAGTGTCAGTCGTATTGAACACACAAGTGCCTTTGAATTCAAAGAGACCGCTTCATGTCAGGAATCCGTCACCGGATATAAGCAGTGACGCGGAGAATGTTCACTGAACACTTAAAAGCCAAAATCTCGCTCACAAGTAGAATCTGTACTCGGCAATCTATGACCAAATGTCGCTAAATAAACGTCACGTTAAATAACTTCAGACGTCCTAAACACTTCATTCTCTGTGGAACACACGACCCGAACTGCTGGCGCCATGTAGTAATTATTGGAGCCAAGAAACAGAACCGCTGTCAAAACATTCATTCAACTAATTACGTAGTTGCGTGTGTGCGTAATTCATACGTATATAGCAGTGGTTTCGAAACTTTACAAAATGAAGGATCCCTTCTATAAGGGAAATATTTTGGCAGATCCTCTTTTCCAGCATTTCATTTTTTGACTAATTAGTTAGACTAATTAACTACAATAAAATGTTTCACATCTATAAATCATATTTATCCTGAATGAATTACATTCGTTTGAATATAAGTGGTACAAGTTCGTGTATAGTAATAATGTTTTTTGATAGCTGTGTGATGGATCATGTCGTTTTTCGGCAACGAGATTCGCAGTGTCAGGTTTAGAGCGAACACCGCTACGGACCCCCAAGTATT
>OY735222.1:38821407-38873907 GCA_963457665.1 Thysanoteuthis rhombus
CAATGTGTGACTTTCAAGTTATAAATCGTTTTCCTTAACAAAAGACACATTTTTATTTGTAGAACGCACCATTAACGTTTTGAAAGTTATTCTACAATTGGATTTTGTCTGATACACAGTTTATCTGAAGAAGAGAGAAAATTACTCGGAATTTTATAAAATTAATCGCTCTCCTAACAATAACAAATCTGAACTTCATTATTATTGAAAATAACTTTACATCATGAATATATTACATCATTACATCATATATATATATATATATATATCATCATCATCATCATCATCAGTCTTTTAGAGTCCGTCGTTGGACATAGACCTTCCCCAGGATTTGCCACACTTCTCTATCATGGGCGTCACGGAGCCAGTACTTCGTGAACTTGTCTAGCTCGTCTCTCCATCTAACATTTTGCCGGCCTCGGTTGTGCATGTGGTCTCGGGGAATCCATGTTGTGAGTCGTGATGTCCATCGATTGTCAGCCATTCTTGCAACATGGCCAGCCCACCGCCATTTGAGATTTTTTATGGATTCTATGATGTCTCTAACTCTTGTCTTTTCCCGGATGTACTGTGCTGTTTTGTGGTCTCTCCATGTGAGGCCCAGCATTATTCTTTCATGTGCACGTTGCATGGTTCTCAGCTTACGGGTCTGTCTCTTGGTTAAGTTCCATGTTTCAGCTCCATAAGTGATTATTGGGAGGATGCACTGGTTGTACACCCTTCTTTTTGGGATTAATGGGATCTTATTATTTTTGAAGGTTGAGCTAGCTCTGCCAAAGGCTTGCCATCTTAGTGTGATTCTTCGCTTGATTTCTTCTTCTTTTGAGGGTCTCATGGAGATTCGTTGCCCTAGGTAGATGTAGTGGTCTACTTTCTCGAGTTCTGTGTCCTCGATTTCGATCTTAGTGTTTTTATCTCCAATGTGGTTGTTGCACATGATCTTCGTTTTGCTGAAGTACATGTGTAGGCTGACTTTCTTGCTCTCTTCATTTAGTTCATCTATCATTAGTTGGAGGTCGTGTAGGTTCTCTGCGAAAAGGGCTATGTCGTCTGCGAATCTGAGGTTGCTCAGATACTCGCCGTCTATTTTAATTCCTTTACTCTCCCAGTCTAGTCTTCTGAAGATCATCTCGAGGCAGGCTGTGAAGAGTTTAGGTGAGCTGGTATCACCTTGCCTTACTCCTTTCTGGAGCTGGAAGGGGTCCGAGTCTTTATGTAGCCTGATAAATGAGCTGCCGTGATTGTATATATGTTTCAACACTTCAACATATACTGGATCTACACCTTGTCGACTGATGGCCTCCATGACCTTAGGGATTTCTACTGAGTCGAACGCCTTTTTGAAGTCGATAGATGCTACGACAAGCGGTAGTTTATACTCTGCTGCTTTTTCTTTCAGTTGATTTATCGAGTGCAGGTGGTCCATGGTCGAGTAGCTTCTTCTAAAGCCAGCCTGTTCACGTGGCTGGTTTTCATCGATTATAAAAACAGTGGGAATTTCCCGTCATCTGTTTTTAGCGATTTATATATATATATATATATATATATATATATATATATATATATATATATATGTTTATATACACCCCCATATATATATATATATATATATATATATATATATGTATATACATATATGTATATATATATATATATATATATATATATATATATATATGTATATATATATATATAGTGTCAAAAAAATTTCGAACGCTATTTTAGTGGGCTACTCAACGAGACTGAACTTTTAGCTGATATCTTTTATTGATTTTTACAAAATTTAAGTTTGGGAAAGTGACATTTGTAGACATCAGTGCAAAGATAGAAATCCGTCAGGCTGAGTAAAATATCCTTAACTGGTTCAGCTGGGGTTAAATTGTAACGCTTGAAGAGGCAGAATGGAGAGGTTGTAAGGAATCGTTTCAACTCTTGAAAACAAAGGGCCTCCTTGAATTTCTTGTGATTCAGTTCCAAGAAGGTGACAGCGGCAGGAAGGAGGTTGAATCTGGTCTTTGTGTAAAAGAACAACACGTTTGCCTTCACCACTGGAAGATCATAGGAAAGTAATGAAATAGATACCACTTTCTATTGACAGAGAAGGTAGCAGACCTTCACGTCATATCTTTTCTTGTTTTTTGATTATCTCGAAGTGATGTTGTTTTATAGGCTTTTATCGTACGGAGGCATCCAACACAACAATAATTCACACCGCAGAAAGAACAACGAAAGAAGCAGATAAAATGATTGGGAAAGTAAACAATGGAAAATCTTATACGAGCAGTTTACAAGCTATGGGCCTCGGCTCCCATAGCGTGCCCACTGACACAGCTAGACGAATAACAAGGAGAGTAGTTGCTCTTCCTCCGCACATTTACAAACAGTAGTCCCTTCTGAACAAATTTTCCAAGATATTTTTTTTCAGTTTGATTATGCTAAGGTAATATAATACATAATCTTACAAAGATGAATCCCAAACGAAAATGTTGTAATAAGTTTATACATTTTTCACACTGCTTCATTTAGTTGAATACCGTCAACCAAAACTAGCAACAAAGGTTTCTTCAGTTTTCTAAGTTGGTTTAGCTGACTGGCTTGCTATGTATGTATCATGCGTACTGACAGCATCAAACGGGCCTTCGGGTTTAAATGGAACATTTACTCCTTATAATGTCCAGACCCCCCCAACTATTCCTAATTTTTTAGTGTTAGGTTCAATCTTCAATGTACAATGTTAATGCTAAAATGGTTTCTACTTTGTGCGTAAATTTTTGTGATCCAACATAGACGAGATAAATAACTTATTAATTGATCACCCTTTTTTCCAATTTTTCAATCGGTCAACCCCAACTACCGCAGCATGATGTTTAGCAAGCTCGTCAGCCAGTCAAATTCGATTGAGTTATGTTCGAATATCATCGGATGCCTCATAGTTGAAAAAAATGAGATCGCTCTCTTTCCTTGGTCATATGACACTTTCTGATGTGTGACTAACCAGGCCTGTCTTCATTTTAATCTTAAAATATAAAAAAGGAAAATAACATATGTATCCTTATTAGGTTATGCTTTTTAATGCAATATAGATTTATGAGCCTACAGTACTTTTTCAAAATACGAGAATGTTTATTTCGAGCTTTGAACTTGTTTATTACGGTAATTATCTCTGTCCCGCTTCCAGAGTTATCGATCTCATGGTTATAAATGTAAGATCAGAATCCTTTCAGAGTGACGAGTAAGTATATCAGCATAATGATATGAAAGTTCCGTTCAATGAATACCAAAATGTTTTTGCTTAATTCATTTCATTTCTATTGTTGGTGTACTGCGTAAGTCAATTACAATAAAGTTTGAGAACTGCTGACTTGGACGTAATAACGTTTTTATCGTACTGCAAGTTTCAATCCAAATGTTCGGGAAATTTGCCCGAAAGAATATCGTACAGTCTTTTGTCGCTTCTCTTTGTAAGCATTACCCAAACGCTCAGTTTTTACCATCTATTTCAATGTACTATCTCGAAAGAAAGACAGTGGAAATTAGGTGTTAGTAATTTTTTCCACGATCAAATCCTCCGAGTACCTTTTACAGGAACCACTAAGACATATATCCGTTGGGTAATCTATCCATAGGTCACTTATATTGTACTAAACTTGGATTCATACTGGGTGTCTCATGAGTATGGCCTTATATCAAACTGAAGTATGTTTGACAAATACCTACATTATATCGTAGTCGTAGATAGATCATTAACATATAAATATTTTTATTGATGTTCGCTTTTAGTAAATATGTATATTATATCTTCGATCATAGATTAATAGACATCAGGCTAGTTTAGTTAACCGTTCGATTTCCACTGGTTGCTCTCATCCCACAATCGTGGCCTTATGCCAGCTAAGAATGAAAATCATTTAATATCTATGGATAAAAGAGATCACTGTAACTTAATTATAAAGACCTAGAGTTGTCCCCTTGTGGATACAAATTCAATTGTTTATCAACTATTCATTTTACTAATGAAAATGACGAATGTTATATGAAATATATGGATGTACACATTGCATTTTATATATATGGATAATGATGATTTGCATTGCAGTAGGCTTGAAGAATAGTCCGTTGACCACAAACAGATTTAAACAAAAAATTGTTTCTGTTCTTATCACTTTTTATATCAAAAAAATATTCTTTTAATTTGGCATTCTATTACATAACTTGAAGATGAGTTGCATTCTATCGTACTATGTCAGTTACGTCCCTTTGCGTGGCGAGAGACATCTGCACATTCTTAACTATTATATGATCGAATGTCCACTTTGCTGTGTTTGAACTGGACCAGAATGATTTTATTTCTGTGATTCGAGTATCACTTGAAAAGGATATAAAAACAGGTTAATAACCGTAATAGTAGTATTAGTAATAGTCGTGGTAGTAACAGCACTCATAAAATAGCCTTTGATCTGAAACCAAACTGAAGGAATATTGTAAAGAATTTAAGTATCCGATATGTCAGGCCTGTGGGAGAGCGAGGTTAAATCGTTCGTATTTTCTGTTTCCATTTCATTTGCTGTATAGGAAAGCAATATTATTTCCATTCCCAGTCGTAAAAATAAATCCTTAGCAAGCTTTGATCAGCTCCTTCATTAAGAGATCGTTTCGCAGGAAGGAAAAGGACATTTTACAAGGCACAAAATTTAAAAAGAATATCCCTGAGAAACGTTTTTTTTTTTCTATTTTGTTTGTAATGAAAATTACGGGGAGAGGTTTTGGTAATTTTTGCTCTGACGTACGTAAACCTTTGGCGGTGTTTAAACAGCGTAGAAGGGTCCCAAAGGTCATACAAAGGCTCTGAAAAGTATTTTTTTTTAAATTGGGAACTATAACTAAACAGCATGTTCATCAGAAATTGACGCAATCATGAAATTAAAATCACATTGTGTATCATGAATTCGTCAACGTACAACAGAAACAGTGCTTAATTTCAAATATATGCAATTTTCAAAATACAGTTTTTAATACAATCAATTTAAATACATTTATTCAAAACGACTATTTGAATATGTGTTTTAAATGCATTTTAGAATGAATGAGGAATCTTTTTTTAAATATCATTTTCAAAAATACTCTTCAAATTCCATTTTATATAGTTTTTCAAAATATTTTTTGAAAATTCAGGCACATCTTTAAAAATGTCCCGAAACGATGTTCGAAATACGTTTTTTAAATACCCTTTTAATGCTATCATCTGATGCTTCATTTTATATATAATTTTGTCAAACTCCAAATCAGGAGTCTACGATAACAAGATCAGGAACAACCCCTTAGATGTGTAATACGTAAAATCCACATCTCCTATCCTGATTTGAACTCATGATAATCTGATTGCCAGAAAGCTGACTTAGCTAATTAACAAGTCTTAGATAATAACGGAAATGAATCACAAAGAAAACATATCATACATAGTCTTATTCAATTCTAGTAAATAAGTATATTTATTAAAAAAACATACATAATTTTTATAATTTTCTCAATTATTATGTATACAATAAAAAGAGTTGCAATAATGATATTGAGTTGGAATAAGATCTCAATCTACAAATAATTTTCATGAATATATTTTAAGAAAATACGATGTTTTAAAGATACTTCTTCAGGTGCGCAATCTATATGGATGATACATTCTTCAATTTTGTGATATCTATCATTCAAACCACGGACTTGGTCTTTTATTACTTGTATTGCAACAACAATGTTTCGACCGATTTAAACTGTGGCCTCCTTCAGGTGAGTAATCCGTAACAAAAGAGAGGAACCTCATTTTTTTCAACTAGCAGGCATCCGATGAAATTCGAACATAACTCAAGCAAATAAGACTGACTGACGAGTTTACTTAACATCATGCTGCGGTAGACAGTGCTTGTAGTAAGCTAAGTCTGGAACAAGGCCACAAAATTAGAGCACCCAATGAGGATTGAACACACGGATGAATTGAATACGACTACCGGACGAGAATTCAAAAACATCATACAACATTAGCTTAGTATAGTCTGGCACACGGTCACAGAAATGGAGTGGCCTGTGTCAATCTAGCTTACTTAACTCGTGAACTATGCCGAAAGACTAACAAGCCTCTAGCTCTAAGGTGAGCATAAGGGCAATAGTTACTTTTGCCGTTATAAAATGGCCGCATTTCAGCTGTAGGATAATAGACGCTGAGGACGAGCTTGTTGGAGGATAATACAGCCATAAAAATACTAACACTAACACCAACCCTAAAAATACTAACACTAACCGTACTTTCTGAAATGGTGGCAATTTTAAAAAAGAAAAGTAACAATTGCTGACACAGGCCTAATCCAAGTAAGTGTAAACCAGAGGATGGGTCGGGTGATTAACTTTGCCCTGCTGCGCTGGCCTATGACGTGTACCAACACGAGAAGAGATGGATACATACCTTTCCCAAGGGCATTAGTGCAAAGTGAAAGCAAACTGTGACAGCCAGGGTCCGAACTCTGCTTGCCGATCCCATTTGCTGGATGAAAACTCGACTATTCGTGCATTCGTTAATGTTATCAACGCTCTATAATGGCCTCCGTTCTATCTTAATGGAACGTTCTTTTCAGGGCTAATGCCTGGCCGAAGTGTGTGGAGATCCTCGGATGCCCAATCGCCAGAATCCCCCTGCCTAGCTGATATAGTCCAGCGGAAAGCTGACAGCGATACGTATAGCATCGGCTTGGCTGTAGGAGCTGTCAGAACGTCAATTAGGGCATGAAACTGCTTTGCTTTAAAATCACTGTTGTCCTTCACTTAGACTGGTTGTCTACCCTACTCTTTTGCCCATAGTTGGAATGAGGAAAGATGGATTCATGCTTTTCCCTAGGCAGGGTTTGAACTCAGGTCGCCGAAACCATTGCCCCAACCGTCACCGACCACACGAATTGCACCTCCAAATTGAAGCTCTATAAACAGTGTTTTAAAAGTAATGAATGGATTTGGCTGCTGCTCAAGCTTTAAAGTTTTTTAGTGTTTTATTCTGCAAATGACGGTCTTTATAAACCTTAAGATTTATGTCGTAGACACTTAAATCAAACCTGTGACTGCAATGAATGGATTTCATACGTAAATCAAACAGCTATCACTTTTATTTTTATTTTTTACGTGTATTGGGTAAGTGATAGTGTTATTATTCACTTTGATATAACTAGCATAAAACGCCTACTATCCCGGCATGCAATTTGTGCCGGGTGGGTTTTGTTAAAGATGAAAGCAATGTCGGACATTTTGTTCCTTCTCGGCATAGAAAGACTACAAAGAAAAAGATACATGCGTTTTTTTTTCTTTTTCGTTTCTCCATTTAGATTTTTTTTTACTTCACAAGCGGTGATAATACGTCTGTGTCCAACCACAATGAAGGGGATACAGCTAACAGAACAAAGGAAAATTGCGCATTGCAATAATCAAATAATTAGAAGACATGATAACGAGATGAATGATATAAATAATAGTTATTGGTCTCAGCAATAAGAATATAGCAAATCACAGCAGGGTGCCTCGCTGTAGGGAAATGCGGGTGCAGGTACAAGGTCGGGGGGAGAAGTCCTATATCCCTATACATTAATTCGTTTGTATTTTTATTGAAAATCTATCTTTATCAAGGGCCAAATCGTTGTAAAATGTTGGCTTCCTTTTCTACACAGGCCATTGTATATCAATTCAAGTGTCTTTGTAGAAAACTTGTGAATGCATATTACTTGCTAACAGTGTACATAAGGATGTGTCCCGTGTCAGAATGTTTACACATTGATTAGAAAGATTCACACACTTGTGTTCATTTTGAGAGAGAAAAAACAACACAAAAAAACAAAATGCTAACAGAAATTGACGTATCAGCAACACCAGATATATAGAAAATTGATTAATTGTCAATAATTCTATGAAAGAGTTTTTTTTTTCAGTTTTCAAGTTGGTCCGACTTGCTGGCTATTTATGTATTTAGGCATCACACGTACAAGCTGCACCAACGGAGATAGAAGGCTGAAAATATTCAAATATTTACTCTTTATCAAGTCTAGAAAAAACTTTCAAAATATCCCTAGAAAAGATTTTTAGCGACGGAATAAATTTGCAATGTAAGTTTATATTAAACTTATTACTTTTTTTGACCAGCCTTTTTTATTGTTTTGTTTTTTTAAAAACTTTTTTTGTAACGATAAGAGGAGTAATTTATTGATCGATCACCTCTCTTTTCAATTTTCTAATTGATCACCCCCAACACGGTATGCTGCGTAGAGACATTAGTCATGTGACTGTTTCTATTGAGTGACTAACTAAATCTTTCTTTATTAATGGTCAAAATAATATGAAATGATGGCTCCTTTTTTACTTTGGCTCCTGTATATCAATTCACTTGTGTCTCTGTAAAAAATACTAGTTATTGCCCATTGCTTGTTAATGGTATATATAAAACTGTGTTTCGTGTCCGTACGTTTACACAGTAATTTGAAAGGTTGACGCAAGGTAAAATTCGTGTGTTCATTTGGGGTTAAAAAGAAGAAATTGGCGCAACAGCAACCGTAGCAGTTGTAGTTATATTATCATCCAAATAAAAACACCTCATTTTGTGTTCGTGTGTTCGCATTACCCACTTTCTCTCCTTCTGTGCGTTATGTGACAGACAGACTGATAAATCACAAACCATAATAATTACTATGTTACCCCTTACCAACAAAAATGAGGGCGATGATTAAGAATTTGACAGTAGCACTTTACTTATAAGAATATTCCTGAATTCGTTATAAAATATCAAAAAAATTATGTTGCGTGACTTTTTCAAAATTCAATATTTCCGGAATATTGAGCTAATCTAAATGCAGAATTAAGTCAAGATACGATTTATTCAATTGAATGTCGCATAAAATTATTTCTACTAAGACAGCACATCAGACGTCACTAATGACGCAAGCGTGGCAGACGACAATTGCTAATCATAATAAACATGGATGTAAATTGAGAAATTTAAATATACAGTTTTCGTAAAATCGTAGCCTTTATTAACTTATGTCCGATCTCAGTACATATCTTTTTTCTTGTAGCCTGCTACTTTTTCAGTAGATTAGCGGATCTCGCTTGAAACTAGAGTGCACATTCTGTCGAAAGGATTAAATCAAACCTCGTTGTTGTTAGTTCTATTGAAACATTCAGGTCTTAAGTAATGGGAAAAGGAAACTTGATCTTATTTTTGCAATGGTTGGCAAATTACAAAAACGGAGGACGTCGGATATGCGGTTGTTGCTCCATCCGTACGGGCAATCAGACACGCCTTTCTGACCGGCTGACAACTTGGAGGTTTTGGGAATCCGTTATACGCAATGTTCAGACCTGTAGAAAAACATCTTCTGCTCTTTAAGTAGCAAATGTATCGTTACGAAATCCATCAGGAAATTCCGTCTTGATATCATTGTTTCTGGAGGCAATGAGATGTGATTGGTGAGAAAAACAGTAAACGTCATCCATCCACCCGCCTATACCATCGAGGTTTTAATTCATTCATTTCTTTTCGCTCGCGGTCACGACGGTTAAATGGAAGTGTAGAGCTCGATCCCATTCTTGAGAAAATAAATGGGATCGCCACAGACGGTTCGCTACATTGTCCCCCAGCTGCTAACGTCATCTGATATTGCTTGACAACCACTCGACTAAATACTGACCAGCCTCAAAGTTGCTCAACTTCGGTGGTCGTGCGAGAACCGGTATGTGTTGTGCAAATTAGAAGTAACACCATCGAGGGTGTTTCAGGTTTATTTCACATTAACCATTATCCATTTCTGGCTTGCTAAGCCCGTCAAAGCTTCAAAGCCCTGTTAACCATACCTTTTGGGAGCACATTCCCAAATCTGTCCCATTCCAGTTCGTTACAACGCTGATTGAAGGGTTGAGGAGTTTTTCTGGTTTTGCTGTTGTCAAACTTTAAAACTTCAGTTTGGTTTATATTCCCATCGTAACAAGATCAAAAACAACAACTCCAATCCTTAGTTGTCTGACATTCTCGAAAAATGACCAGCCCATTCCACAGTTATTTTAAAAACTATTTTTATGATGTCTCAGACTCTTGTTTTTCCTCTAATATACTGCGCTGTCTTGTGATCTCTCCATGTGACGTTGAGCACGACTCTCTCCGATTTAAAAGTCAATCTTCTTTCAGGGTCCATGTTTCAGCTCCTTACGTGAAACTATTCGAAATCTAAAAATTAGTCTAAAAAACACAAATTACGACACACCTGGTTGCTGCAGGCCCAAACTCCACTCCTTCTTCTTTCCCGACTGAAGACGTTTATTGTAACTTTTGTATTGGTATATATAATGTATACATTTGTGGGTATGTAAGACTAGTCAGTTTTGCTCAGTCAGTGAGAGAGCCGGCTACGAACCACTTGGTCTTGATTTCGAGTCATGGTAGGGGGATGTTATTCAATAATTGTATTTATTTATAGGGATGAAATAAACCCTTGTTTATTTGTAACATAAATTTTCGTGTATGTATGAGACGTCTCCATTTAGCTCAGTCGGTTAGAGAACCGCCAACCAATCGGTGGGTAGTGATTTCAAATCATAATAAAAGAAAACGTAGCTGTGTGGTTCAATGTAACGGCACAGACAAACCGTGAAGAGTTTTCTCCCGTAAATCTGGTGAGGATTGTTCTTGTTCTGGTTACGACGGCAAAAAAAAAATGTCAGTTCCAGACTTGGATCGCAGTTTGACAGAATGATTATGAACAGATACGAATATTGCACATATTTTTTCAACCTCTCAATAGATTCCGATTATGATCACTTATGAAGGTTTGTACTCGTTTTATTACAATGGAAAACGGTGTAGCTGTCACAACACAAATGGATTGATGCTCGAATGAGGCTAGCGTGTGACACAATCGTTCCATAAGATTTCATCATCATCATCATCACCAGTCTTTTAACATCCGTCGTTGGACATAGACCTTATCCAGGATTCGCCACAATTACCTATCATGGGCATCGCAGAGCCAGTATTTCCTGAATCTGTCAAGTTCATCTCTCCATCTTGTGTTCTGTCAGCCTCAGTTTCTTATGTGATCTCTGGGGATCCATGTTCTGAGACGTGATGTCCATCGGTTATCTTTCATTCTTGCAACATGGCCTGCCCATTGCCATTTGAGATTTTTCAATAGTTTCTATGATGTCACAGACACCCGTTTTCTTTCTTATATACTGTGCTGTCTTGTGATCTCTCCATGTAAGGTTGAGCATGATTCTCTCATGCACACGTAGCATTCTTCTCAGTTTGTAGGCATTTACGTGCGCGTTAATTGTACGCTTTCATTCTTGGGGTTGCATCCTTTATCATACATCCTGTATATTATTGAGATGTTTCTATTTGCTATCTCCAAAGTAAGACCTCGCTCGCCACTCAATGAAAACGGAACAGATAGTGTATGCAAACATATATATATATATATATATATATATATATACAAAGAGTGTGAAAGATATGATAGCCTTTCCGATGTCTCCTTAAAAGTGTGACATCACGAACCACAAACATGAGCAACGGTTCTCGGTGGTGCCGGAAGCGACTTTGTTTATTTGCAAGTAACCTCCATGTCGGCAACAATTTAATCACATATGTAAATATTTGTCTCTTCGCAGCGTCGAGAGAAAGAAAAAAAAACGGTGCATGTAAGTTTGTGTTTGGGCGAGTTTGGGGTCAGTTAGCGCATTAGCAACGAAAGTGAACTGTATGTTCCCTAGGGCAAGACCAGCTGTGGTAATTATGTTTGAAGGGTGGCAACAATGAAACGCTTGTCTGAGAGAGAGAGAAAGAGAGAGAGAGAGAGAGAGAGAGAGAGAGAGAGAGAGAGAGGGGGGAGGAGGATGGAGGAGGAGAGAGATAGAGGAAAGAGAAAGAATAAATTGAGTGCAACCGGTACAAGAAGACTTTTGAATAATATTCAAAAGCAGTGCCCTCTACTGAGGTGCTCAATGACTTAGGCCCTGTGTCATTGTTATAAAACAATAAATAACTTCTAGAACAACCCAAAACAAACACATACACACATACACATACACGTTACCTTATACACAAATAGGGTGCACTCAACTCATTCAGATTTGAAAATTCTGAAATGGACCTTTTCAGAAAATGCTGGATCGACCTGACCGTTTATCTGGCCTTTACACGTCACCATAGGACATGTCACGTATCCTATGTTTATCGTAGGGTCGTTACACTAGCACACAAATCTGCGGCCCGTAGCGTACAGCTGTCTCCGTTGGATTTGGGAAAGCTAAAATCAACTTGACTCAAAAATGACCTTCATGAGATACCAGAGGTCATCAGTACCTATCCTTAAAGCCGTAATGTACAATGGTCAGCGTTAGATTTGGAAACGACTGATTTGATCTGAACCCACCAAATTTGACCCGACCAGTGAGGTCACTGGTGGTTAGAACCACCAATCTTATGTTTATCCCGGGCTCAAGTTACCATTGGATACAAATTTTCAGCTTGTAGAAATGTAACCGTTTAGGTGTCCATAGAACATGAAGTTAGAAACAAAGAAAAAAAAAACATCTGTCATCTTTATAATATTAGATATACAGGTTGTCTCAGTAGATGTCCTCTGGTTCTTACCTGAAACTTAGATAAACTGTCCCATTAAAAAGACTGAATATGATAAAGCATTTATAATCTATTATGGAAGGGATTAATTCATTTTTAGGTGAAAGCCAGAATAAGGTGCACTGAGATATCCATCTATCATTTTTAACCCACTGTCAGTTGAATGTAGTCCCTCTCTCTGTGTAAGAGGTTAAATTGATGTAATTACATTTCAGTAACTTTATACCCGAACCTTCAATTTGTGTCACTTGCATTGCAAAACTTGTGTGCGTACAGACACTTCTATATAATTCTTTGACTTTCACTGTTGTTTTTGCTGAACTACACAAGTATCGAATAGATTGGAAGATTGGATTCTCTAGCCTTGAGAAGGCAACCAGTCTAGGTGAAGGACAGCTTTGATTCTGAACCAGAGCCCCCGTTGAGGTGGTTTGACGCCTAATTTAACGTCCTTATGACAGGCAGCTCCAGCAGCCGAGCACATGCCAGACGAATCGCTCTCCAGACTCCTCTGGACTACATCAACGTGGCCGAAAGGGACATTCTAACGACAGGGCATCCTTAAGATTTCCATTCGCTTCATCCAGGGTTGCGCCTCGAGTGGACACTTTCAGCGTCGTTCCATTATTTATAGAGACAAAACGAGACCATTCACACATGTATCGATTGCATGATTTGATTAAATAAACTTATTGGAAACTATCACCCAAAACTGGCAGCATACTGTCTACCTAGGGCTCTTCAGTTTTTAAGTGATTCTGCCAAGCCGGCCGGCTATGTATGTATGTGTCACTTATTCATATTGCCCCAATGCGGCTAAACTGCTGAAACCGCCGACGATTACTGCTTAGAATGTCTAGAAAATTTTTATTTGTTTTAAAACCCCAAAGTAAGATTTTATAATGGTTCAATATATAGTGTAAGTTTATATGTTATAAATCAGTCCCTCATTTCGTGTTGGACTCTTTAGTGATGTCACTCAAGGCACGAGAAGTAACATTCATTGATCACCATTTTTCTCATCTAATCGCACCTAACATGGCTTGTTGCCAAAAGACGTTGGTTACATGATGGTTTCTATTGAAAGACTCACCAGATCTGCCGTTGATGAATATTGAAATGTTTTTTTCATTCTGGTTCAACCCTGACTCATATCGTTGAATGCTTTGCTAACTTTTGCTTTTCACGTTCTTCTTGTGTGCCAAATAAGAGAACGGTCGCCAAGGGCTTAAAAGTCATAGCGTGCACTCAAAACTGAAAAGAAGCCGTTAGAATGTTAAAAAATTTGAGTGTCACCTAGGGCGCAATATACTCTTGCTCCAGTCCTGAACCCGGGAATTTTTACCCCTGAATCGAAGAGGAAAGATATTCCATTTCTTTTTCAAGAAGGAGAATTAGGGATCTTTTTTGCAATTTGTGATCCTGTACGAAGATCATCAACAAACGTATGGCCATATACGATAAACAATCTTCTCTCCACACGTTGGGTTGGTGATCGTCAACCTATTTCATATCACGGTACACTGAGCCAGGCACTAAATCGGTAGAGGCGTACCATCAGTATTTAAGGATAAATTTGATCATCTAGAACCCCCCACCCTAAAAACGATAACGATGTGTCCATGAGTTGAAAAAACTAATACGATTTATTAATTCTATTGCCAAAAGTATACTATTGA
Organism: Thysanoteuthis rhombus; assembly: GCA_963457665.1. Taxonomy (NCBI): domain Eukaryota; kingdom Metazoa; phylum Mollusca; class Cephalopoda; order Oegopsida; family Thysanoteuthidae; genus Thysanoteuthis; species Thysanoteuthis major. Next base: position 38,835,742 of record OY735222.1, read on the forward strand.
TCATTGTTCTCAAAAGGTTTCGAATGCTTTGTGCATCAAGATGTCATCGAAAAAGATGTTATCGAGCAAGATGCCGTTCATTAAAGAAATAAAATAAAATTTATAGATATAGATTGTATTCAAATATAAACAAGAGTAAAACAAAAGCTTACATAAAAGCATAGAAGACTTACATGGCCCTTGTTTTAGGGAAGATCGACCCATCTCTCAACTCTCAGGGCACTCTTATGGATCCTTTGTGGCACACTAACATGCCGCAGCACACGGGCTGAAAACCCCTGCATTGGGTCAGCAATCACTTACACATACGTATTTTACATTGTTCGTTAGGGTAAAGAATTCGACCCTCATTTGTTGCACAGTTATGGGGCCCTATGCTGTACCAAACAAAAATTAGTAAATATGTAACTCTTCGGGCGTGTGCCGTTGAGTTATGGTTAGCAAGTAAGTCTTATAAACTTTTGGTAATGTGACCTTGTGTTAGATTAGGTGAAGAGATGAAAACAGTAATATTACGTTGATTTTAATTCTTATATTAGATGAAGCATTTTCAATCATTACTGAATTTTTGTCAAACTGCAGTAGAAAGTCTGGAGTTGACTTTGCTTGCATTTCTATCGTAACAAGAACAACGAAAACAATCCTTCCCAAAATAACGGATAAAAACTGATATGTAAAACCCACATCCCCCCATCATGATTTGATCTTCTAAATTGACAAGTCTTAGATGATAATGGACATTTATCTTAAAGATATGCATGTCCTTATTTCATTTGAAACATATATATATATATATATATATATATATATATATATATATATATATATATATATATATATAACTGTGTCATCCACAGACAGCTGTTTCGATGCATTAGATCTCTTCAGTGTGGCTACGGACTTACCATTATCCCATCCAGTACCGCGAGGCAGGATTGAAACCTTCGCTTCAGACCTAGAGGCCGATATCCTACCTCTGGGCTACGGAACTGGACGGTCACTGAATTTAAGCGATATATTTATTTACGCAGGAATTCTTCATCCACCGGAGCACTCTATTCCCGTGGAAGAGCATTATATATATATATATATATATATATATATATATATATATATATATATATATATATATATGTGTGTGTGTGTGTGTGTGTGTGTGTGTGTGTGTGTGTGTAAACATACGATACAAAAATAGCAGTAACTGTTTTTAGTCGGAATAGAAGTTTAAGTGGAATTTGACTCCCCTGAAGCCAGTTTTATTACGAGTGTTTCCTTCATCTAAATTTTTGCTTCTTCCCGTCGCAATTTATTCAGACCGTCAGTTTACGGCAGTGAAAAAACACTGCAGACCAGGAATAAAAGATAATCTTTCGGCTAGAGTTCGACTCACATGTCTTGTCTTAGAAATCCTGGCTGTTATGGCTCACAGCGGCAGAGCCGCTTGTATGGAGAACTATGATTCCCGTAGGCAAAACGAATGTGAGTTCGACTCTCACTGAGAGCTTATCGTTTATTTCCAATCTCCACTGTTTACTCACTGCCATAGACTGACGTTTGTAGAATCTTATGATGAAAGTCATCATCGTTCAACTATTAGCGTCCGTCGTTGAACATAGACCATCTTTGCCTGACCTCTCTACCAAGGGCGTTGCGTAGCCAATTATTTTTGAGTTTGTATTGTTCATCACACTATCTTACTTTTGCTGGCTATAGTTTCACGTATGATCTCTGGGAATCCACGTTGTGATGTGTAGAAAATCAAAAATAGGCAAGAAAAATAATAATCAAAAAATCATTAATACATAAAAACAGCCTCTCCGATGGTTACGATTGAATTTCGTTTAACATGCTGATTCTCGCCCGATCGATGAAGTTAAGCAACATCGACCCTGGTCAGTACCTAGATCGATGACCGTCAGAGAATACCAGGTGTCGTAAGAAGTTGGGAATCATATACAAACTTAAACAACGCTGGGTCTGGACGGAACTTGGAATGGTCTGGGAGTTCTAGATGCTGTGAGAAGCTGGTTATCAGGTACAAAGTTAAGCAATGTTGAGCCTGGTAAGAACCAAGATTGGTGATTGTCTGGGAATCCCATGTGTTGTAAGACGCTGGGAACCAAACAGAAAGTCCATCTGAGCGATCCTGTTGATGCCTCGAAGGAGGAGAGCTCTACACTACCCGCTGAACCCTATGACTGGCCTGGCTGTGAGTGGCAGAAAGAACGAATGAGCATCTCCGATTTCATCTTTCATGCCTTTCATAAAAAAATCACCTTATTCAGCTAAAAAAGCCACATCTGCTGGGAGTGCATGTATTTTTACCCCCTCATGCATTTGTGACATATTAAAAAAAAACTTCATTTGAGTGATGCCTTCCAGACTGCTCATGTCGCCCCCACAGGTAGAGGAGGCAGGAGGTTAGTGCGTGTTTACATCTCCAACTTTCTTGATGGCGTGACTCTGACAATTATGATTTACACATCTGTAAGTATTATTGGACCTGAGTAAATAGCAAGTTTTGATTTCAGGTTCAAATTTCAGTTTTCTGCCTTGGATTAGTGAATTCTTGATATCCATAATAACAAATCACCCCAAGTTCTCAGCGTTATTTTTTGACAAAGCTGATGCAAAAGTTGACAGCATTATTTTTTGACGAAAGTTTCCAGCCTATTTTCGAGGAAACACTTGTTGCCAAAGAAAAACAACAGTTTTATTTGAGTAACTTAATGATTACTAGAAGAGCTCAGAATATGAAGAGAAGGTGTCACAGAATTAAAAAATATTGTACACGATAATCTTTCTTTGATAAATAACGAAATAACGAAATAGTTTTCTAACGGAAGTAAAAGCTTAAAAACATGAAAAATATGAAAGTCATTTCCCTGGGGCGTTACAGACATAAAAATATAAATGCATTTGGTGTATCATCAAAATGCATTTGCAGCATCATTATTCAGTCACCGAAGTATTTTCCCTGGTTTTCCTAAGATATCTACACCACCTTTCGGTAAACTTGTTAATCCATCGATAGTAGGTTGATACAAAAGCTTCCAGCAGTCTTATAATGAAATAAAATCAGTATAAAATTTTTAGTTGTAATACTTAAAACTAGCAAAAAATCATATCTACACGAAAGAGAGAAAAAATGACGCTATTGAAATGAATCTATCATTAAGAATGAACGTCAAACAAAAAAGATCGTAATTTTTTTAGGCTGATAGGAAAATTCCCAACATTTTTTGACAAAATCTTCAAACCGTATGAGTCCATAGCATTGTTATTCAGTCAACAGAGTCTTTAACATGGCTTTTCATGTTTTGACGTCACCTTTCGGCTAAATTGAGCAACCGTAACCATAAAAGATGGTAGAGGGTTCTTTCCCTTTTCTGTTTAGATTTATATTGTACGTATGTGTGTGGTTATGATGTGTTTGTTTGCACATGTGCTCCAGCGCTCCTGACCCTACCGTTTTGTTTACAGACTTGAAAATTGGCTTCAGTACTCTGCTCGACCCTTTCTAAAAATATTTTTATCAATGGAAAAAAAAAGAAGATTTTTGACTCTTTGGGGGCTTCATTTTGATGGGCTCAATAATAGCATCTAGATTATCCAGAATGTAAATGCTTTCTTAACACTATTTTTGATGTTTTCCGGTTGAAAACGCCAGTGAATTCATAGATTGAAAGTAATCTGACTATACTTATTCTTCGATGAAATTTTCAATTTCTTTTACAAGATTTCAAATTTTAATGCTACGGTTACCCAATTATTTACTGGGGCGGCTAGTTGGATATATTTTCACATAGGCTGATGGAAAAGTTTTTAGGATTTAAGGAATCCCTTATTCCGATGATTTTTTAAATCATTATTCAGTCAGTATTATTTACTTAGACCTTTCCCAACCTTTTAGGTGGATTGAGTAATTCATTATAAAATACTGGTCTCAGTTTTGTTTCGATATATTTTCTATAGCTAATCATAGTATTAAGAATCCATTAGTCTGAGACGGTCAGTGAGGATGAAACTCACTAGAGTAGTAATGGTGTGCGACATGAGCTTGCCAACCGCTTCTCAACATTGGAGCATCCAATCTGAATGTGTATATCGATATGTTGTTAAAACTTTATACAACCGTGAGCTGATCATTAAAGGGTGAAGCGAAATATATGCATAACATAAAATATTATGTAATATACATATTTATTTGAATGTCTATATTGTACATACGAATTTTTCGTCTTTCCAGAGAGAAAGAGACATCTTCATCTGGTCGAAAAGTCTTTTTCGGATGCACCTAACACATCCCCTTCATCCTGTTCGGTCTTCCATCACCGAAGGGAGATCTGAAAGACATCCAATATCATAAACCAGTTGATTGATGTACGTGCATTAGGGTCTGCCAACTGAGGAAGTTCCATGGGATCGACACTGTAGCAAGTACCGCAAGTTCATCTTTGAAGCACCAAAAATGGCCAGCAAGGCATAGCTTTCTCTCTCTTATAGAAATGGTGATTAGAGAGAGATGTCAACGTAGATGTTTATTTGTCTGGTATTTTTTATAGCTGAGAAAGAAACAAATGTCACCCATTACGTTTTTTTCACTGTGCCATTAGCTTAACCCAGCGAGTTATCTACTAGTTTACATTATTGTTTTTGCCTTCCCGGTCTGGAGAACAAAAATGACATACACACAGCGTTCTCTTTAGCAAGCTAACAATAACATGACAAAAATTTTCGTTGTAATTAAGTCATAGGAATACAATGACCGAAGTCCAAGCTATATTTGATTAATGAGTTTTAAGCTCATATGAGGACGTATCTGTAACCGGACGCAAGACGGTTGGGTGTAAATTGACATGCGACTATAGTAAGAATGGAAAGTGCTGGCTTGAAGATTATATATTGACTGAAATTTAAATCTACTGCATGGTTGCAAAGTTGACGATTTAGATGTGGTTTTTCAATTTTTCGATTCTGGAAGTCACTACCTAATTCGAAAAACTAAGAAAAAAAAAAACACTTTCCAAATTGGCAACACTGGTCTTCGAAATATGAACGTTTGAAAACAATCTAAATATTGTCAACACAAATTGGAAAACATGAAAAGAAAAAACCCATTTAAGTTGTCAATCCTGCACGGTCGGCATTTTGTATTTTTCAAGACCAAAATTGCACAAATTTGACATTGAAAAAAGATATTCGGTTCAAATATAACGTTTTGATATTGGAAGAAAATTTACATATGATCGCAATTTCTTACAAATGAATTATGATACGACATAAAATACCGATTTTAATCCACTTTCCTACAAGATAGGATTAAAGCTATTCGATTTTTTTGGTACTGAAGCTGTTATAAATAGGTGCCCATATCATGAAATTTGGTCTTGTGCAGCAAAAGACATCTGGCAACTCTGATATACGGTGATTCAAATGACGTGGGTTAGAAATTATTTGTAAGATTTGCTGAACTGACAAGAAATAGTGAAAATGACTGTCTTGGGGTAAGCGACAGTTGACAAGAAAAATCAACACAAAGACCTGCTATCGGCAACAATCTTCACAGCTGTCAGCTTACTTACGCAACTTGACATGAAACTTTATCGCGAAAGTGGTAGCTACTCCTCCTGTACGGGTCAGAGTAGTTTAGATACGCCTTAATTTGCATTGCAAACAATTCTTTACAACAACAATCACGCGAGCTTTTCAATACGGAAACCAGCATCTTTAACAGGCATCGTAATCGGCATTAGGACAAGTTTTTGTGCTTCTTTATATATTTGTTACGCCGAATCAGTCAAGTCGCCTAACTGGCAAAGTTTATTCATTTTTTGTTAAAACAAAGTTTGATTTCACTTTGATTATATATTCTTTGATCGTAAAAAAATGTTCGTGTTGTCTTTGTTTTGATTCAATCAACTTTTGATCAATTTAAAACTACACATGTATTCAATTTTTGTAAAAATAGTTTGATTTAACTCAAATTATATAATTTTTGATCGTAAAACATGTTTCACTCTTGTTTTGATTCAGTAAACTTTTGATCAAATTAAATTTACTTATGTATTTATCTTTTGTAAGAGAGGTTTTGACGAGATATTTACTCATTTTTTGTTAAATGGTTTGCGTCCACGAACTTTTTATTGGAAGAAAGTTATTTTTTACCCTCGTTTTGATTAATTTTTGATCAAATCAATTACGTATTTATTTTTGCAAAAAGTGTTAAAATATCGCCATGAGGCAATTTCACTGATTTGGCATAGCGTACATACCAGTTTGCCCATGTCATTGAAAAATGACGTCAGTATTCAAATAATTTCGCAATCGCGCAGTACATGAAAAATATCAAAAACCTATTGCTCTACATTTTCTTGTTTATGTCCAACCGCAATAAACCCGAATCTTTGACGAACTTTCGAAAATGAATACATGAATAAATAAAAGGAGACCGTTCTTCATTTAGCATTTGATGGTTGACTCTTTAGACAAATTAAAAATGTTACTGGCAGAAAATATAGCCCACCACGTGAGGAATTGATTAAGTACACCCGTGCGCACATAAATACTAAGGTGGGGCAAATATTTTGACGGAATCTTTCATTCATATAAGTTCATAGCATCACTATTCAGTCAACAAAATATTTACCCTACTCTGACCTTTATGCAACGTTTCAGCTAAATTGAGTATTCGATCACAAAAGAACGAATGTAGTTAAGATTTGGTTGACTTTTAATTGGAGTCGCTAATTGCAACAGGATTGTTGAATTGGAGGAAACAATTGGTGGACTGAAGGTTAGAAGGTCTGGAGAATACGCTGCATGTGGAAAAATTTTCTATCCCAACTCATAACCACTGACTGCGTCGTATTAGCAACATGATAATGAGCGTTGTCATGCACTAAAATCATCGACCAACTTCCTGAAACGATTGATAATCCGAATGCGACATGTTTGAAAAATACGTTACACGTAGAAGAACTTCTCATCCCAGCTTTATGTTCATTTGTTGTGTTGCATTTGCAACACGAGTGTGGGCGTTGTCATACTGCAAAGTCATCGGTCAACCTCTTTGCTCGAAAAAAAAAACGATCTTTTTCATTCCAATGCATCACCTAATTCGCTTTACTTAAGCGTTTCACGCTGACAGTTCTTCCAGATTCTAGCAATTCAAAAATAAATACAGAATCCCTTTGGAATCCTTCAAAAACACTGAGAAAAACTCCCCCCCCCCCCATTAAATTCTGTTCAGTTTAAGATGTTGAAGCCTGACCGGGATGTAGCGACGATTTACTTTGTTTTGGATTTTCGTGATAAATCCATTTTTAATCGTCAGTGACTATCGTGTCCAAAAACGAATTTTTTCCCCCCGTGTCAGAAAAGGAAGACAAGTGTTCAAACGTTTACTGATGCTTGTTCCCTTGTGTCCATGTCAATCCCATTTTCATAGCTTCAGAAGCTTTTTTTATGCCCATGTGTCATAGCTCTCTCTCGCGTACGATCTAAAACGTTTTGCCAAATCTTACATTTACTAACTACTGACATGCCGGGGGTCATAATGTTTAGCTCATAAGTATATATATATATATATATATATATATATATATATATATATATATATATATATATATATGTTGTTTTTTAATACACGATTACATACGAAAAAACAATATATATATATATATATATATATATATATATATATATGTATATAATTCTGTGTAAAGCATAAAAAACATTGAAAAATTTGAATAGATTACATTAACAGTTATTTGGCAATAATTGACTGAAAAGACAAATATTTGAAAAAAGATTTTTCAAAACATATTTTCTCTTTAAATCTATCTATCTCTCTATATATATATGATTGTAAACAGCATTATATTATACAATAACTCTTATTTGAAATGATCAACAGTTATTACACTGTGAACGTACCATATGGCTTAGACAATGTAAATAGAATAAACAATTAAAGAAAATGGGTCTGATTGTTAATTTTGCAAAGTATTGACCCCGTTGTTCTTATTATAGTTGAAAAATTCCAGTCCTGAAGTTTGACAAAATTTAGGGAACACTGAAGTGATTCAAACGTCCAAATTGGATTTAGGCTGGCAACTAACATATCTATAAGACTACAAAGCTGTTTGAATATAATCATCATCATCTTCTTTTTAGCGTCCGTTGCTGGACATGGACGGTCCCCAATATCCTTCAGACCTCTCTATCGTGAGCGCCAATACTTTCTAAAATTATCTAGTTCGTCATTTTATCTTATATATTGCCGGACCCAGCTTCGCATGTTATCTCTAGGTATGCATGTTGTGAGTCGTGATATTCAACGGTTGTCTGCCATTATTGCAACATGACCAGCCAGTTCCCCTTAATTTTCCTCATTGATTCTATGATATTTCTGACTCCTATTTTTCCTCTGATATATTGTGCTGTCTTGTGATCTCTTCATTGTGTGATGAGTATGACTCTCTCTTGTGCACATTGCATGGTCATCAGTTTAAAGGTCAGTCTTTTGGTTACGTTCCATGTTTGAGCCGCTTAAGTGACTATTAGAAGGAATCATTGGTTATGTACCTTTCTTTTTAGAACTCACGGGTTTTTTGTTGTTGAAAGTTGACCTTGCCGTGCCGAAAGCTTGCAAACCGATAGTGATTTTTTGTTGGATCTTTCCTTTTTTAGGGGTTTTCATGGAGATCTATTGTACCAGGTAGATGTAGTGGCCTACCTTTCCCTATCAGCGTCTTCAATTTAGATTTTTGTGTCTTTATCTTCAACATATTCTTTGTACATGACATTTATTTTACTGAGGTTCATGTGGAGACCATCTTCCTTGCTTTATTCATTCAGTCAGTCAAGTATCATCTGGATGTCATGAAGGGCGATGTCGTCTGCAAGTCTGAGGTTGCTTAGGTATTCGTCATCTTTTCTGATTCCTTTCCAATTCTAGGTTCCGAGACAAGCTGTGATGAGTTTGGTTGAGCTGGTAATCTCGATTCAAACCTCTTCCAAGCTGGAAGGGGTCCGAGTCTTAATGTAGCCTGATAATGGAACTTCTGTGTCGTTGGATGTGTTGCAATACTCTGACATATACTGGGTCTATGCTTTTTGGAACTGCTAAGTAAAAAACAACATCTAGAAACGTTGTTTATCAGTTGAAAACGCCCGTTATGTCATAAATAGAGATTATTCTGATCATATTTATTCTTCGATTGATTCTTTTTACATGATTTCATATTTTGAAGGTACAATTGTTAAGTTATTAAGTATGATTTTTAAACGGCTTTCATTTAATTTTAAACAAGTCATTCGTTACTATTGTGTTCAAAATATGTCACAGTTTTAAATTCTCTTCAACTGGTAAATACTTTCATTGTTATTGGAATATCAATTTCGCAATAGAAAAATAGATTGCATTAACATTTTTCTATTTGTCAAATGGGATATTTATTTGCAAAAAGAGAAGTTCAAATTGGCTGTAAGGATTCTATTTTCTTGACTATTTGCGCAACGATATTTTGACAACTTGCTGTTTCCCTGTCTATTTCAAATACTCTTTGCAAGAATATCAGACAACCATTGGACATCAATACTCACAACATGAATTCCCAGAGATCATATGCGATGGCGTTAAGATTCAGACATGTCCAGGAGACATTGCTTCCGCGATAGAGAGATCTGGCGAATTTCGGGGAACGTCTACGTCAAATGACGGACAGGAAAAAGCTGATGACGATGATGAACCACAAAGCAGTCATGATAATAAATTTGGAAGGTTTTGAAAGAAGATTTTGAAATTCATTCCTTGTGAAGATTTCGCTAACTAGATGGAAGACATATCCATGAAAATACCATGGAACCCTATAATTGAACTTCTGTTGCTTTAATTTTCTTCGTATTTTTATGACATTTGAATATGACCGCAGATTGATTGAATCAATCACCCATAATTAAAAACCGTTAGCCAAAACTGTCGCCTAAATCGTCAACATAAACTTCTTCATTTTTTGAGTTAGTCCGGCTGGCTGGATGAATGGGAATGTATGTATACAGACTGCACCAATGGAGCTAGAGTGCTGAAAATTTAAATGTCTAGGAAAATATTCTTTTTTTTTTGAGACCCCACTTCCCCAAGAAAATCTTTAGTGGGGAAATCAATATACAATGTAAGTGTATGCTAAGTTATTCACTAGTTATTCACTAGTTTGTGTCCAGCAGGGTCCACGTTCGTTTCTTCTGAAAATTTGGACTTTGAGTTTTTTTTTTTCATCGACGAGCAAAGAGCTATTCAGTTATCACCTTTTTTCAGATTTTTTGATTGATCACCTCTATCATGGGATGCTGCCAAAAGATTTTGGTGCCGTGACAGTTTCAAATGAGTATCTAATAAGACATATAAATTATATCTTTTAAATATTATTTGTGTATTAAACACGTAATAGCACTTCTTAACAAGGGATTTTATCTACAAGGATGAATTGCAATACATACATTTGTACTAAAAATAAATTAGTACGATTTGTTTGATATCCACTCGTAAATAATCCTGTCATTTTTTACTGGTAATAGTTGGTGTTGCTAGTAATGGTTAGCAGCGTGGACAATGGTATCAGCGAGTTATACTCACTCAGCACTAATACGCTTGATAAAGGTATGAATCCAACTCTCTCCTCGAATTAGTAAGGCAGACTAGGCTCTCTTGGCTTGGGAGGTGATCAGTCGGAATAAATTGTGGCAATCAATAAGTGTCTTCCCAGAAATGGGAAAGGTCTTCGTCCAGCAATGGCTGGGAATGATGTTGATAATGATGTTGATGATTATGATGAAATACTTTCCATGCAAATAACTCTCTATATCCACTCGACTCAATGACCCTATTGTAATATCCTTTGTTTTTTATAGAAAGAAATGGCTGGATTTTTTCTTCGGCAAAAAACTATTACAATGCACAGTAATCGACCAAGCTTTCTTCTTGAGGGCGTATTATTAGACCAATCGCCATTTTCAATGTACTTTCGCAGTTAATGCGCATGACTGCGTTAGCACTTCCGCTAACCTCTGGCCGAGTGCACGTAAAAATGAAATAAAATAAAATCTATGGCGTCACGTATTTTCTATGCTATTCATTTCCGGTGAATAAAGCGTACAGTCCATGGCATTAGCATAAGTCTGTTTGTGATTAATTGTAGCCAGGATGTCTTAGAATAATATTTTCGAGATTCTTTATCGAATAAGGAATTATTCAAGCGATTGATTGCTCAAGGAATCGTTTCTGTTAATAATTTAATTGAGGCAAAAGGCTCGCTAATGGATTTTAAGAGCAGAATTTTGGCATTGATCCTAGATTAGTGACATGATTTGTTCGGGCGCCGCATGTAGAGTGACTGTAAGCAAGTTAGTTTTATCAAACCCACGATTTTGCAATGAATTCGATCTTCTCAAGGGGCTCTGTCCTTGTTACGTTTTGCCAGACTAATTGGAACTTAATAAGTATATAGTATTATGAACTTTGCAACATCAAAGGCCAAAATGTATTCAATAAGGGTAGAATATATATATATATATATATATATATATATATATATATATATGGAAAGATAGATATTTACAGTTTTGACATTACACGACATTGTGACAGTTGTCCGTTAAACTGATGAGTAATTGCAAAACTGAATATTTATCTATTTACCCTCTATCTTGAATTTTTTACCCACTCTCTGCCTCTTTCTCTCTCTCACTCTCTTTCTTTTCCTCTCTCTCTCTCTCTCTCTCTCTATATATATATATATATATATATAATTACTAACACACATAGGTACATCAAGTCAGTAGCCCTATGATAAAAAACACATTCATAATACCTATATTTACATAGTAGCTCAATGATACTAAATCTATAATATAAAAAAAAAAAAATTGTATATTCTTCAAGATTGTGTTTAAGATTTCACTGATTATGTTTCAAATTTATTTTATAGTAAAATTTTGTTTTTAAATAGATTAAACAGGAAAATCGTCCATGTTCCGTACTATTTATTCATTTAGAGTCGCATTTCTCTCCTAGCAATTTGCAAAGCATATCATGCTCAGGGTATTGCTTATTTTCTTCAATCTTCACTGTTAGAATCAATAAACAGATGGACGTTTACCAATTTTGACAATTTAAAAGAAAATGCCCGCTGATATGACAGCTGTCATAATACAATGAAAAGCGATCTTTTTGAAAGAAGTTATTTAACACTCGAAGCTCATAACGCTATTTAACGACAAACACAGAACAATGTTTTTGGCGGAACATATATATATATATATATATATATATATATATATATATATATATATATATATACATTGCGTACGGGAACTTGTTGGTTGAGGGGGCACAGGGCTTGATTTGCCGGAAATTTCCACGGTTTTACCCGAATTACTGATCTGCCCGAATTTAGGAGGGAGCAGGAGCAACAGCCCCCAATTAGTACACCTACGTATGTATATATGTGTGTGTGTGTCTGTGTGTGAATATCCATCCCTATATACATAAGCCTTGTATTCTATGTACATACATGTATGTGTGTGTGCGTGTGTGCGTACATACATATGTATGCCTGTGTACGTATATAAATGAATATATCTCCCTTTCTCTCTCTATATATACATACCGATCAGTAACAACCAAACAGTGAATATCTATCCATCTGTATAAGTATGTATGTAGGTATCTATCTATATCTCTCTCTATATATATGTATATAAAAACTTTCTAGATTATACGCACACAGAACCAGACACAGACACACACACACACACACACACACACACATTTATGTATATTTATATATGAGCAATATTTAAGTAAAGTAACTCGTTCACTATAAGCTTATGTAATGCTCTTCCAATTTTAGAATAGAGCATTCTGGTGGATGGTGATTTATGCGTAAATAGACGTGTCGCTTATATTCAACCTCACTGACCGTCCACTCAAAAGAGGTATATATATTCAATCGTGTCTGTTTGTCAGATTGTTCGTCTGTCCACACGATACTTCTACTGGATTCCAGTGGTATTTTGTGGATGGGTGGCCAATTTTAGCGGGAATATTTTCCTGATTTAGAGATATTTTCCCATTTTTCCTAATTCCATTCATATATGTATATATATATATATATATATATATATATATATATATATATATATATATATATATGTTCATGCCTGTCCACACAATATCAAAATCTACTTCTGAATTCCTATGAAATTCTGTGAAGGATTAGACAATAGGCTACGAAAGAAAACATTAAAATTTGGAATTTATCCATGGACATTCATCTCCCCTACCTCGTAGTTATGTTTCTACACACAATACAGCCAAAAATGTCATAATTTCTCACATGATACCTCTAAAAATTATCAATGAATTTTAATGATATTTTGTTGAAGGGTGAAACTGATTGAATTCTGAGGGAGGATTCAAACACAATTACTCTCCCAACTATTGCATCGGAAGAATTATACGTCACCTGGGTGCTTTCTAGTTTTGTCAGTGACGCTTGCACTAATTTCCTATCACCAGTTCTTCATTTGTAACGTACAGATTGAGTGCCGAATCTTGCTCAAACATGGTTTGAATTATACATAATAAAAAAGAAGGAAAATTCTGTATTGAATCATGTTTTCCTGACTGTCTGAAGTATTTAGATTGTTAGCGCTGGAAATTACTGGAATTAAGTGCCTTCACTATAAGAAATTGTTTCTCTGTAGGAAAGCATAACAAAGGATTTTACATCCGGAAAGAACTGCTAATTATTCTACTGTTGGAACACATGGTAAATGATTTTACTAAAGGAAATGATTCCCTATTCGAAAATCATTTACAATGTCTCTGCTCATGAAAAATCATTTGCGATGCTTTCCTATTGTAAATTCATTATAATACTTTCTTATAGTTGAAAGGGCAGAAATATACTTTAGTTTTATATGTAATATTGAAGTAAAAAAATCTAGAAGATTTCCTTATATACCCTGTTTATTTGTCTGAAACCATGGACTCATCCATTTTAAGGTAACAATTTCACTGATACGAATTCTCCAACCTAACGCTCTAGACAATGGACTCATCAACTGAAACGAGCTCTTTTTAGTTCTTAGGTTTGCCAAAAAATCACAAACTATAATTCAATAATTCAAGGGCCCAAGATTTGTTCTGAAGCGAGCCGTTATAGGAAAAATGGACTCTTCTGTACTTCCCAACAGCACAAACTGCGATGACTCCAATCATTTTTTGCTTTACGCTACCTTTGGCTCATGAAAAGCTTTTAAATTAACCCTTCATTTTCGGATAGTGGGGGAAACTGCATATTCGTTGATTTTTTTTCATTGTAATAAGTATTTTCAAATTAGTGTGTTTATACCTTTAAATAGAGTGACACCACCATGAATATTTACACCATTCCAACACAGACAAGGACACTCACAGGCAACCACGCACACACACACACACACACACACACACACACATACATACATTTATATATAGACAAAATGAATCGGGAATGCAATACAATATAATAAATATCCGTTGTGTGATGGGTTCATTTCATAAAGTGCTCGATGATTCAAATTGAATATTAAATTGAATTAGAGTAGAGCTTAGATTATGATAAAATAGAGGAATTGCTACCCAAACATGTTTATGTTTCTGCCCTGTTCGGACTCCTTCAGGTGGAGGATTCGATTTATTTTAAATCCGTATTTGGTACTTTTTGTGGTGGGGGGTCTATTTTTCTAGGGTGTTAGACCTTCCTATTATTCTTTTTCAATATCAGTATGCATTTAAAACATCAGCTCTTTGTTATATATTTTCTCTTTGAAATTATTTTATTCTCACTCAAATCCTAGTGTTAGGATTCGCGTTCACATGATCTTAGTTGTTAGTTTAATTATTCTGGGTTTGGTTTGTTTCTACATATCTAAGATTATTATGAAAAGGTGATTGGGTCGTTCTTAATGCTGCTAACATAATGTTTGATAATAACGAGGGGAATAAAGATAACTACTGTGGATAATTTTTAGCATACCTGTTTGCAGGATGTCAAATTATGTTTTCTAATGGACATTTTGAGCGGTACCGACACTTTGAAGCTACTTCATTTTTTCATTCAATAATTCTGCCTTTTGTTTTTTGTTCTATTCTAAAAGAGAGGATTTCGAATTTTAATTTAGGCATAGGTAACACGGAGTGTCAATGTTCTGGCACATGTGCGTTTGTTTTAATATTTCCATTTTACTATGGGTTTGAAGCTGCTATCGGTTAGTCTCCAATAACAGTGATGTACTATTTTTGTATTTTTCGTTTGCAAATGATGATGTATGATTGACAAATCTTAGTTTAAAGAGTGTTTTAGGTATTCCTATATGATATTTCACTTCTAAGGGTCTTACTTGGATTGATATTTCAGCTTGGTATACAATATTCGATTTGAGACATTTGTTGTGCAAAGGGCATCCATTTATATTTGTACGATAGCGATCTGGTTTAGTTATGCTCTCTCCATTAGTATAATTTCTAATTACTTTATTATTGTGTTTTGTTATAAACTTATGAAAACAATCCGTACAGCTATGGCTGATTTTCAGTTAGTCCTTGTTAAATATTTTACTTAGTGGTTCGCTCGGGATGGGGATGTCTATGGATTGGAGGAATATTTTTCCTAAGTTGGTTGTTACTTGTACGTGGAATGACGGTGATTTTCTTACTTTTTCTTTTTTCTGTTTTGTTTTACTCCATCAGATTTTTTGTAAAATAGCTGTTCTTTAAGTCTCTTGGTATATTTATTTCTAACATTGTTGAATATCATTTTATTTGAGGAGTTGAATATTAGCGTAATTTTTTTTTTTGACTTGGGGATTACATTTTCAATTAATTTATGGGATTACAGATTTTTTTCCTAAATGGTGTGTAGGTGTTTCATTATTATTCAGATTAAAAGTAATATGCAGAATTTTTATGTAAGCCTTAATTTCAACTTTAAAGTTCAATTTTTCATTTCTTTTATGATGTATTTTTTCTATTATATATATATATATATATATATATATATATATATATATATATATATATATATACACGGTATATGTGGTACAAATCAGGCTAGCAGTATAACATGATATAATGATACATCGATAATATAAAGCCACTTCTGAAATGCAATGGATTTATTTCAGAAAGTGCTCGATACATACAACATTAAAACCCAATACCAAGATACCTAGGTCAAGTTAGAAAATATTCCCAGACCACTACTAAGCATCCTTGCAGAGATGACCCCTACATGGAATTCTAACCCCTTGACAAAATGAATATCCCTATACCATCCACCACCACACTTGTAACATTCTCACCAAATTCCCAATAAATAGACCCAAAAAAACATAGACAATCATTCGCCTGATGAGGCCCTAAGAGGGCTGAAACATGAGCTAGTTTATGTAGCGAATCCACAATCTACTATATATATATATTATACAACATGTGCGTCTTTGATGGAATACAATAGTAACAGCTGGGCGGCTCCGATGGTAGCTATGGATAAGCTTGATGCCTGCCACCGCAAACATCTGCAAGTTTTCACAGGACACTGATGGCCAAACATCCTAATCTCCAACAATTTCTGAACAAGAGATGTGACGTAATTCCACCCTCAACAAGAGTGACCCAACTATGGTGGTCCATGTTTAATCATATACTACGGATGCCCGGAGAAACACCTGCACAAAGAACCCTGGAATTTTTAGAAATAGGGTCGAACAACTACAAGGCCCCAAAAGGGCGTCATCGTACAAAGTTGATTGGTGAGCTGCGAGCAGACTTCAAAGACACGGGATTGGGAACATTAAAATCTGGCATGAAACCGAGGGAGCGAAGGACGCTCGCCAGGGAAAAGATGCAGCGGCTTCAAATGAAGGGGGAATGAATGGTGCTCGAAGTTAATTCGAATACTGCAGCTATAGAATAGAGTCAATCATCATCATCATCAGCATCATCATCATCATCATCATCATCATCATCGTTATTTATATGATATGCTGATGGATACTCAAAACAAATGAAGATATACGTGATTCTATTTATACTATATCTGTGTACGTTATTTTTCTATAGCTTTCCAATTCAACATTACATTAACATAATGTTTCTGTTGGCTTTGATTTTAGTCAAAGTCAGTCACCAGCCGGGTCTCAACCCTGTTAGTTATGGCAGTTCAGGATTTGGAGAGGGGGGGGGCAGGGCTTTTAAATATTACGACAGTACGACATTTTTCCAAATATCTTTCTGTATATACATAAAGTGATGTATGCTGGGTATAGTACATACAATTACATTGAGAAGAATTTTCTAATAATGCGTACAGTGGAGGTGAGAGCTCTTTTCTATATTTCGTATATGCTGGTCTTTCCAGATATGATGTCGGCAAGTTCACAGGTCCCTTTTTTTTAGTAACCCAAGGGCTCGATTCTTCTTCTTCTTCTTCTTCTTCTTCTTCTTCTTATTATTATTATTATTCATGTAAACACACACACACACACACACACACACACACACATATATATATATATATATATATATATATATATATATATATATATATATATATATATATATATGTGTGCTCAGCTTAGTTTAGCACAATTCAATGAATGTATCCATCCATCCGAATGGTCTTTTTCTCGGTTGTCAAGGCCCGTACGAATCTGAATATCCACCAATTGTATTGTCAATAGAACTTATCAGAGACTCGTCCTTAAAAGTTTTCTGTTCTTTACAACCACATAGATGTATGTAGTTACATAATCTCAACCTCGGTTTCTGGTTTTATACTACGTGTTCTGTCCAATGTAACCTACCCAATTCCAAGTGAACATTCTATAAAAAGAACCTTAAGTTCGATGAGACAAGTTGGTCATGAAGTTAACAATAAGCAATTATTTGCCAGACCACTCAACTCTGGATAGAAGCTCAAGGGATACCTTTCTGTCAAGTTTCAAGTAAATCTGACGCGAATTAACTGAGAAAATCGAATTTAATTCAAAATTTATACGCCATTATTGAAAAATCACGAGCCCCTGAGTGGAAGATATTTTAGGTAAGAAACATCTCATCAAAAAACAAGAAATTTGGCTCTAAAACATCAAGTTCCAACACCATTATTGCCTTATCATATGACCCTGAATAGAAGAGTTTTTTTTTCAAGTAGGAATCACCTTATCAAGGGACACCTTTCTACCATGTTTCAAGAAAATCAGACTCATAAAAACTGAGAAATAACATGAGGACAGACCGACAGACATAGTCTTTTATGGAGAGGCAAGGACGCCTCTAAGAATAAATCATAATTGACAAATGAAGTGTAAAAGTGGATTCCGACAACCATGTTTGTAAAAATGTCATTCGAAGCGGAATGTATCGCATGTATACCCTATTCCTCGGAAGTTTGCTTTACACCACTTTTTTTCAAGCTTTCACGAAAATGAGTGAATCGGTAATTCAAAGGCCAAAATAACCGTTTTTTTTTCATTCCAATCTCATTTTGTTCAGCTCAATGATAAGATCAATGTTACGTTGAAGCGACTACCTTGTCAGTCTCAAGTTCAATTCTTCCAGCAGCCAAATTTTCTTCGATTATTTTCATTCGATTTACGTTGTTTAGGCCAATTGATACACTCTCAGTGTAATAACAGAAGATCATTTCATATAGGAGTTTCAATATAACATAACACGATTCATTATCATTCTGTCTGCTGTATGTATCCATTTCTTAATGACATATATACAAATAAATATATAAATATAAACATATCCCCTTACATCCCTACACACACACGCGCATATATATATATATATATATATATATATATATATATATATAGAGAGAGAGAGAGAGAGAGAGAAAGAAAGAGAGAGAGAAAGAGAGACAGAGACGGAGAGAGAGAGGGAGATAGATAGAGAGATAGATATAGATACATAGTGCGTACGTGTGCAAAAGTTTCCAACGAAAAACCGGTTTTCACTGTAATGAAATCAAGAAAGCAAAGGTCATATCCTTACGGCCACAGAACCACTGCTCAGCCCTTCCTTAAAAAGCACAATTCAACTGAATCCACCAACAGTAAACGAAAGTGGAAATTCCCCAAAATGTAAACCATTTGTCGAAAGGGGTTGACACACATTCACCGTAAAGTCTTTTCTTATTGTAAATAACAAAACACGGCGACCGAAAACGAGTACCCGAATACCCCTAATATCAAAAAGGGACACCTGGGTAACTACCAACCTACCCACTCAACTTTTTCCCCGACTCTTAAGTGATGAATGCTATGAAAATAAACAACTGCTAATCCGTTCGGTTCCCTCATATGCGCTTCTGACTATCATTGTAAACCAGTGGACAAATCTCAGTAAATTGCCGTATGCTTACGTAGGAAGGGGGCTCCACAGTCAATGGCGAACAAGCTCCTAGCAAACTAGTGTAGTAAGTTCGACTCTCACCGGGTGCAGGGCCCGATTAGGGTTGCAGGGGTCTGTGGCTGTAATTCACTCATTGGCTTTCAATCAAAATGATTATTCATGTAAGTAAACAAGAAATCCAATTGAATGATATGGTTGGGTTTTGCGAGAGACCTAAGCTGGACACTTACCGTACAGCGATTCTCTCATACAAACTACAGAGGAAGCCACTCATTATGATCACAGATATTGTTATCAATGTTAATCGGTCCCGAGAACTTCATTAAAAATAATAAAAAATTAATACAAAACCATTGTATTTTGATAGCATCCTTAGCAGAAAGTTGGTAACGATCTTGGCTTTCGCTGAAGAAAAAGACTAAATAATTACGTCATGAGAAAGACAAAACGATTCTCAACGAAAA
The DNA here is from genome assembly GCA_963457665.1 of Thysanoteuthis rhombus. NCBI lineage: Eukaryota > Metazoa > Mollusca > Cephalopoda > Oegopsida > Thysanoteuthidae > Thysanoteuthis > Thysanoteuthis major. Next base: position 38,855,680 of record OY735222.1, read on the forward strand.
AAATTTGTAATGCTCCCAATGCATTTTGAAAACGGCGTTGACAAGCGAGGCAAAATTATCACCAATAAAGGATTAAATAAAGTACGTTCGCCAAAAAAACCCCAAATATTCTTAATATTTTTTTTATAATGTGCAGTTGTGTATAACAACGAAGTGAACATTACAACAATGACATTATAACAAGGAATACATTTGTGACAACTACTCCTGTGCTCGTTCCAAAGGTGCATGTTTGGTAAGGGGTCAGGTTATATGGTATGCTGAGTAGCCTCCTATAATGGTCTACAAATTAAATTTTTTGGTTATTTCTCTTCAGTGTTGACAATATAGATACAACGTATCTGGATTTAGACCTATGGCAAATTTAGATATTTTAAATGTAAATTTTTGTCGATAACTTTAGATGAGAGATTTATTATCTGTAATTTTGTATTCATTTTTGTTTAATTTTTCGAAAACCACTGATCCAAACTTGGTACTTCACAGCCTTTTGTACTGATTAATATATATGACAAATGTCAACTCCGTGTAGCAGCCAGTTATTGAGTAATCAGAGTGCATAAGAGCAAAGGGACTGACAGAGATTTCTTCAATCGTCTCTCATTGTATGTGTAACAGTTGAACAACCGCCGCCATCAAAAATAGCAAATGCTTTTATCCTTTTTTAAATTTTTTTATATCTGTGTGTATTCGTGTATTCGTTTATGTGTTCGTTTATGTGTTCAAGCGCTCCTGGTCGTATTGTTTTGTCTACAGACTTGAAAATTGGAATCAGTACTCCACTAGACAGCTTCAAATAATTTTTTCTTGAAAAAAGAAACAAAAACCCAAAAGCCTATTTGACCTTTTTGGACCTTATTCTGACGGGTTCATCAATAACATCTAGATTCTGGAGAATTTAGATATTTTTTCGACTATTTTAAGTATTTTCCAGTGAAAGACAGTGATATTATAGATGGGATTTATTCTGACCATATTTACTTTCCGATAGAATGTTTTTCATGACACAACATTTAATAAACTCGTCAAAATAAGGTCCCAAAAAACGTTTACCCCAAACAAAAACATTTTTGACGCAGTCTAGTTGAGTACTGATGCCAATTATTAAGTCTGTAGACAAAACGATATGGCCAGGGGCGCTTGAACACACAAACAAACACATAAAAGAATACACTATGGATAAAAGGTATGCACACATAAAGTATAAAAGGAAAGAACCCTCCACCATCTTCGATGGCTGCAGTCGATTAATTTCGAATTTTTCCGGGAACAGTTTTTAAAGATCATGTATGCATGAGCAATAAAAAACAAACTGATTACATTAAGAAGATTTTTCTAAAATTTCCCTGATATTGTTCAAAATGGTATTTTAAGGTATTCCATTGACTTAATGTTTAAAATCTCGATTAAAGGTTGTTTGGTTACTGTTTATAGTTTAGTAAAGGATCATTGACATAATGCAGCTGAAAAAATGAGAAAAAAAAATCAAAGAAGCAACGTACATCAATATGTCAGACAAGTGCAGGGTTCAGCAAAGTGTGGAACAAAGACTATCTATGAAAACCCAGGCTTGGCGAGGAAAGGAAGAGAGAACATCCGACTCCTATGCTGTAAGTGCTGCCACCATTGGAAAAAATATTTCTACCATCTCATACGGATAGTACACCAAAAAAGGCCGTAGAATGGATCCATCAAAACAATACAAACAACAAAAAGGAATTCAATTGTCCAAAATACCCCTTTGAAAATGAAGGGATCAGATATATTTTGCTACTAAGTCCCCCAGTGGAAAAGGAGGTTTTGCAGTCGATATGTATCAACACTGAAAAAAGTGTTATCGAGACAAACTTGGAAAAACACTCAAATATGTTACACGTAAATTTATTGGTTTATCTCAAAGTAATATTTATCAGATTTCATCAGAAATTCACCTCGAGATAAACAAATAAATTTAAGTTAATAAACTTCTTTCCGGCGAAGGATTTTTCAAGTTGGTCCAAAGAGACACTTTTTTCGGCATAGTTAGCTAAAAAATAATGAATCTTGTAATTCGAAGTTAATTATTTGTTCCCTCTTTTAATAATCATAATTACTCGTGGGATGGAGGAGCCTGTTGATCACCGTATAATTTCTCAAATCTTGGAATCAAACGGGAGACAACCACCTTCATTCACTGTCCCAGGTTGATTTTTGCTCAATACTAGCTTTTTATCACAGCTAAGGCGCGATCAGCACAGTACCGAGGGCCAACAAAAAACATTGGGTCTATGAAAGGTTCATTGGAAACTTTTCAAGAAATTTAAATATTACAACACTACAAAAATATATACATTTTGAAACATTGGTGGGACCCAAGTTTTATCAGTGGCTAGGTCCCTCAACCGCCTTTATCCATCCCTATCCATAACTTCCACCAAAAAACAGCTTTGGAGGGATAAGTCGTCGAAAATGGAATTAGGATTCACTGAAGATCAGATTCTAGCAGAGGATAACCGCCTTTCCCAAGTATCCCAAACTCAAATGATTCCATATCCACTCCAGAATGAAAACCTTGTCTACCGACAGAACACTGCATTGAATTAAAATTGCTTTGAATTTTGAAAATTACTAGTCAACACCCGTGAAAAATTCATGGATATATTCCTAGGAAACTATTTTCTAAGAAAAAAATGGTACCAAATTTGTTCCTGTAGAAAAATCCATTATTTCAAGCAGAGAGTATTTGATAACCCCTGATCATCATCCAACCAGCCAGCGGAATAGTCCAGTGTTACGACCGGTGAACAGTGAAAATCATACCGTCCGTTTTAGAGTGGATTGAAACTCCCACTGTATCCTGGGAGTTAACCACAACGCCCGGGCCGTGGGGTACATTTTGGGAATAACTATTCTAATGAAAATATTAGGTTGTTGAAATTGCTCAGCATACATATTTCTCTAAGAAGTTGACATGTAAAATGTCAAACAGTTGCATCATAGATAAAATAGAGTACGTGGCTCAGATATCAATTTCGATGAATATAGATTCCATACCCGTCAGCCAAAATTGTCACCAAAATTGTTTACATGTGTTTCTGCAGTTTTCCAGTTGGCCCATCTGATTGGCTGGCTAGCTAACTAGTATGTATCCTGCGTACAGGGCCGCACTAGGGGAGCTAGAGGGCTGAAATTTAAACATTGACACCGTATTATGTCTGGAAATTTTTTTTCTTTTCCCTTTGAAAAAGTTTTTAGACAAAGGTTCAGTTTGCAATCTAAGTTTATGCTAAATTGGTTCCTTAGTTTGTGTCCAGCAGCACTTTTTTTTAAAATTCAGACATTTTTAGTTTTCATTGCCCAACAAAAAGCAAGAGAAGTGACTTGGACATCGGTCACCCTTCTCCCCAATTTTTTAATTGATCACCCCAATACAGTATGCTGCCAGAAGACGTCAGTAATGTGGCAGTTTCTATTGAAAAACAAAACCTGTTTCTTTATATCGTATGGTTTATTATTTCGAAGTATTTCTTCCACATGACAGATGTCTTTTGGATACATTCCCTTTTCAAAAGAATCCCTTCGAAAATGTTTCTTTGGATAAGATTTGTCGAAAGTATTACCGGGGAATTTTGTCTGAAATCTTGGGAGCAGATGTTATGATTGACATCTTTTTCATAGCATTTTCTCATTTCTCTCATGTGTTTACATACCTAGACACACACGCCATCGTATGAGTTTTCTCTTGAAAAATGAATATGAAATAATATATATATATATATATATATATATATATATATATATATATATATATATATATATATATATATATATATTCTTTCACTTAATTATTTATTTTGTTTTATATGCATGTGATTCTCGCTGTGGACTAGTTTCGGCTTTTTTGCCGTATTCAGCGCATGGTCAAAACGAAAGAAAGTGTTCATAATGACTTTATATGATAGTTGGCCCCTGGTGTGTGGGTGTTGCTAGTCTCATTATTCACCCCGTCTGTCAGCTAGAAATTGCCGTCACCTTTCTTTGTCCCAGGGTAGAAGTGTCAATGCTATTTCTATCAACTTAACGTAAATTATTGGTATATTTTGCGTGTGTGTATACATTTTATGCACACACTTTTATGTCATAGACACACTAATACCATTGATAATTCCTACTATATTGATTTTATCTTCCTTCGCCCCCCCTCTCTCTCTATATATATATATGTGTGTGTGTGAGTGTGTGTGCGCGTGTGTGTGTGTGTGTGTGTGTGTGTCTGCGCTGTTCTGTGAAATCACTAATAATGCATTATTATTGTAAAATATTTTACAATGCATTCGTATAGTAAAACCATTTGCAATAGTGACCAAGTAAAAGATCATTAGCAATGTATTTGCATTAAACAGTGCTATTCTATTAGTAACGTTTGTATCAATTCCTGACCACTGATAATCCCTTCCGTCTTCACTTTTAGTGCAGAACAGGAAAGAATACATCACCTCTGTCTTCAATTTTCACTCTCACTTACATCAACTTGAATATTTTTCCGTTCGTGTGAAAGTTCAATAACACTTTACAAGAAGTGGTGGTAAAATCAGTGATTTTTTTTTTATCCCTCTCCAAGAAATACCCCCCAAAGTTCTCCATGAATTCGATGACATTCAAAGACATTTTGTAGAAGGATTGATCTTATTGGGGCGATCCACAGTTATCCCCTTGCATCATAGCTATATGTTCAAACAATATACCGAAAGATCTCAATTAATTAGAATTGAATTTTGTAGAAAGTTAGGCGATGAAGGAAGGGTAATTGGTTGAATATTGAAGATTTTTCTTACAGTTACCTCATCCACATCATAAACTGATTTTCATTGTGTGCAAGTGACAATGACGTTGGCAGAGGTATGCGCTCTCTGAGTACTTTTTAATTTCAGATTTACCTGTTCCATGTGTCACTCAATGTGTCACTCATTCAGAAAGGAAAGGATTGTCAGGTGTTCAGGAATAATGCAAGCAGTATTGATAGAATAGGGCTTTTGTAATGTAATATAACGATGTAAATGCTTTAGTATCAAGTTCACTAGACGAAAAACAGCAAATAATCTTAGTGTAAAAATACATTGTTGATTTCACTACAGAAATGCATTGTAAATAATTTTATAATTGAAATACATCGTTAATTTCTAACATAAAAATTCGTGGAAATAAATTCAGTATAAAGATGCGTCGTCAATGATTTTATAATAAAACTGCATAATAAATAAATTTATGGAAATGCTTTGTAAAATTTTTACTCACAAATTGGCTTCAAATGATTTTATGAAATACAATGCCATTGATTTTATTACAGTAATTGTAAATTGTAAACAGTTTCATTATTGAAATGCATTGTAAAAATTTTCAACATAAAATTCATTGTAAATTATTTTACTATAAATATGCATTGGCAATGATTTTACTATAGAAATGCTTTGCAAATGTTTTTACATCAGAAATACATTGAAAATCGCAACAAAACGATCTTTAGTAGCAAGTAAAAATTAACACTCCCTAGCAGTGATTTGGAATCACGGCCAATTGATTGGTAGTTGTATCTCCTACCAACTGAGCTGAATTTACAAGTTTTGAATATCTGCCCAAATTTATGCTAGAAATACGCAAGACCTTATTTCATTTTAATAAATAAATACATTATATACAAAAAATATGTTTTCAATTTTTCTAATTCATTTTATATACAATAAAAAAGTTGTGGTAATCATCTTCAGTCATTTGCGAAGCAACCGGGTTTGTTGTCTTTTTCTCCTACTATCAGAATTTACTGTATCACAATAAATGGAACCATAGATTAAATGTAAGTTTTGGCGCATTTACTCAATATATCAAACGTAAAGTTAATGAAAAGATTTAGCAATAACTAATAATGAAGGCATCCAGATCCATACTTAATGCAGTATAGAAAGTGTTGCTATGCAGGGCTCCAATATTTTAGCCCAACCCCCTACACGAAAAAATTTATTTTATGTTTACCAGTGTTTCAGTTTGTTTTAGGATGAGTTGTCTTATAAAGATGAATTCACCATCATTATCATCAGTCTTTTATTGTCAATCGTTAAATTTAGACCTTCCCCAGGATTCGCCACATCTCTCTATCATGGGTGTCGCAGAGTCAATACTTTCTGAATTTGTCTAGTTCGTCTCTCCATCTTGTATTCTGCCGGCCTTGGTTGTGCATGTAATTTTGGGGGATCCATGTTGTGAGTCGTGATGTCACCGGCTTCCTGCCATTCTTGCAACGTAACCAGCCCATTACCACTTGAGTTTTCTAATGGACTCTTCGATATCTCTGATACCATAGGTGACTATTGGGGGAACGCATTGGTTATATACGCTTATTTTTTGGATTGATGGGATCTTCTTTTTCTTGAAGGCCGGGCTTGAAGGTTGGAATTTACAAAAATCATGCTTAAAAGAGACTAGACACACACTAAGATATCCATTTAGCATGAACTACATTGCAAATTGAATCCCAATAAATTTAGGGAGGATTCAAAATAGCAAAATGAAAAATTTTTTTTCTGGGCATGATAAAAAACAAGACATACAATTAGTCAGGTAGACTAACTTGAAGACTGAAGAAACATTCGTTGATAGTTTTGGTGACAGCTTCAGTTGACAGTAGTCAAAGCTAGTTCACTGAAATCAAAGTCATGATATCAGAGGTTAGTTTGTTTGCGCTCATCTTCAAAAGGTACCATATTTTTAGGTGGGGCTCCATATCAAAGCATGGCCTACATACTACCACCCTATCTTTAATCTGACTAGGGAAGGGGGAGCTTAGTTTCCTCGGTATCCAAAAGTAGACCACTCCAATAAAAAATATTGCGTAAGCCGAAATGGCGTAATGAAAAAAGATGAAATTGACATTAAATTTGCATGAAAAACTTTTTTGAACGTTCCCTGGCCCCCAAAATAGTGATGATGGTATAATAGGCTTGGTCGTCTAAAGTTTGATACTTGCAAGGTACAGGAAGAAGAGTTAGAGGAAAAGGGTGCGCACTGCTTCTCGAAAGGCTCACTGTAGAACAAATGCTGAATTATTCTTTCTCTGTTCACCAATTTCAGTGATTGTAAAAAAAAGTGGCGAAAAGCCAAAATATCGAAAACCGGGGTTTACCTGTTCTCAAAAGTGCCTATCGTGGAGCGTCATCAACTAATTCACCCGTGCAAAGAGCTCGATTCTCATTGATGCTCCACCACGATAGCCTTTAGCCAGACTTAGTTGCGCTTAGTCAATAACTATATCAGGGCAGAAGAATTATCACCTGGGTCGCCAGATGACAAAACCAAATTTGTATGGTAGCTTAAGTACCAAAATAATCAAATAACTCCAATCAATCATCAGACCAAATTTGTATGCTTCAGTACCAAAATAATCAAATAACATGAATCCACCATCAGACTAATTTGGCAGGAAGCATAAATTTTCCAAAATCTATTGTTTATGTATATTTATGTCGTATAATATCATTTGCGTGTATGGGATTGTTATCCTCTGTAATTTTCCTTCTGCGCCAAATATTTAGTGTCCACTCAGATATCGTAATGGTTGGCATGACCACATCCTGGGTTCGATTCCCGGTATGAGCGAAGAGTACAGAAAAATCTTTATTACAAAAAATTTTCCTATGCACTCAGCAACTAACTGAACTGTGTGGTTTAGGTGGACCTACATCCTGCCGAGTGGGAGGTCATAAAAAAAAACTTGTAGTCCTGGTCACGACCTGACTTTGGACTTGCAAGGATCACTAAACTGAAGCATGCAACAGAAACTGGAACTTTGTCACCTGTCTCCATACACCATTGAAAGCCGTTTCTTGAGTGACGAGAAGCTAAATCTTCGGGACAAAATACTTTTGTACAGTACCAAATTAGCCCAATTTTGGTCTTAAAAAGTACCAAATGATGACCCTGATTTTTACGAATGGTAGAAGGGTATCATAGTCCATGAAATCAGCTATGAATCTATCCCCACGTCTTACGTTCACGTTCGGTAGTTTTTGCCTTGATACGGTCTATTTCATAAAGACGACACGTTGCTGGCCTCTTTTGCCTTGACAGTCGCCTATAAACCCATCCAGCTTTTTATTTCTAGGATTGAGACAATATCTATAAGAAAAAAAATATAGATCTAAAAGGAGGACATTTTCGCCGATATCTATTAATCATCTTGGCTTAACATTTCAAAATGCAAGTCTCGATAACATAAAGACTTCTTGGGGGGAAACATATCTAAGGTTCGTGAATTCAACGCACGTCACTAGACAAAGAAATATTTCACATACTGTAGGTCGATTATTTTCGTACAGTGTCAGTTGGATTGTCTGAATGAAATATGTCTCATAAGTTTTGTGTAACATATGGATACGCTTAGAAATCTGAAAATACAAGGTTTTCCAAAAGTAACCATCTATTTTGAGAAATAATAGTAATTAAAAATAACTTCCAGACATCTATATATTATATTTGCACAGCACCCGACAAAATGACGGTATTATTTACGTATAGATCGTTTTTGTTTTGTCTAGGATCAGAACCTCTTTATGAACGGCCGAAGATTAGTGTTCTTCCCCGGCCCTCAGTTTAAGATCGAAGTGTAGCATCTGTGCGTTCATTGAAATATCATACATAGTTCATATGTACATTCTAGCAGTAACGGTCAGGGTTGAAAATGGGTGACTGAAACAAAAAAGTCATAATGAAAAGATCCTCTGAAAGAAGTTAAAATCTGCAGTAATGATCGATAGGGAAAAACGCACGATGTAAAAAAAAAATATCATAAGTTTGGTTCCTTTTCACAGTAGGGAAAAAAGCCAATAAAAATATTCAGTAATTGCTTTTTTTTTTTACCACGACACTCGTTCCCTACAAGCCCAAATTCTCACGCTTTGTTTCTTAGTATTTGTTTAGAAAAAATCCTCTCCATTAATACCGATTCTCCAAAAGCCATACTGTAATGTAATGTTTTTAAAGATTTTTAAACACGGGTAAAAGATTGCACGATTTATGATCATCATTATCATCATCAGTCTTCGAACGTCCGTTGTTAGACATCGACCTTCCACAGGATTCGGCAAACTGCTGTATCATGGACGTCGCGGAGCCAATACTTTCTGAATCTGTCTGGTTCGTCTTGCCATTTCATTATCTGCCGGCTTCGGTTCTACATCTGATCTTTGGGAATCCATACTGCATGTCGTAATGTCGATGGGTTGTCTGCATTTCTTGCAAGATGACCAGTCAATTGCTATTTGAGGTTCCTAATGGATTCTATAATGTCTCGGACCACCTGTTTTTCCCTAATATACTGTGATGTCATGTGATCTCTCCATGTGATGTTGAGCATGATTCTTTCATGTGCACGTTGCATGGTTCCCAGTGTGAGAGTCAGTTTATTGATTAGGTTCCATGTTTCAGCTCCATAGGTGATTATCGAGGGGATGCATTGGTTGTATACCCTTCCTTTTAGAACTAATAGGATCTTCCTGTTCTTAAAGGCTGGGTTTGTTCTGCCAAAGGCTTGCCATTGTAATCTTGAAATCGACTAAAATCTGAAGTCCCAGTTTTGAAATTTCATTGTCTCTTTACTGTAAAATCTCTCTTATTTAAAAAAAGTGTCTTTATTGTAATGTGTTACAAACTCTATACATATTGAATGCAAAATGAATAAAAGTTACTTCAAAATTTAATCAGGACCGTTTCGAGAGGAACTTATCCCCCCTCTTAGAAGCGAACACACTATTGCCAAGTCTTGTAGAGATAACATCAAGCAACAAGGCCACAGAAACAAAATAGGAAATTTCTATCCCTAACCTGTTGAATGAACGCAGATTTTTTTTATCAAGAAGAAAATTCAATTTTCCAAACTATCACTGTTAAAACACCCTTCAACCAACAAAAAGCACGATTTATAGGATATATAAAAAATAATCTTGAAATATTGAAATGCTAAAACAGAAACGACAATATAAATCATTGAAAACTATGGGTTTTTCTCAGCTTTGAGCTGGTTTGGCTGACCCCGTATGAATCACGCGTACAATCTGCACCAATGTAGCCAGAGGACTGAAAATGTAAACAATTTCTTTGCTTTCTTTAACCTATATCAGTAGATTTTTCAATTTGCAATGTAGATTTATGCTAAATCGATCATTTACTTCGTATATGTCTGTTTTCTTTACAAATACTTTTTTTAGTGACCACTACCTAAAAAAGCAAGTGATGTAACATCCATTAATCACCCCTTCTTCTAATTTTTTGATTGATCATTCCTAACACCACATGCAGCCAAAAGACACTTGTCGCATCACTGTTTCTATTGAGTGAATAACTAGACCTGTTCTTTCATTATTCAAATCGAAGCCTTTTTGTTGAATATAAAATGACGATGTAGTTTTTTCTCCGGGACTTTTTGAACTTTAAATCAACCAAATTAAAAAAAATATGGAAACGGGTTGATCAGTAAATAAATTACTTCAACGGCCTTTTGCTGGGCTGTGATAACGGAAAAATTGAATTTCCAACAGGCAAGTGCAGACGGACAATAAATTAAATGACCAATTTAGTGATAAACGTACATTCTGAATTGAACCGCCCATCACTAACAATTTGATGGTAGTAATATTCGAAAAAAAAAGTTTAGAACAACCGTGATCGTAGAGAAAATAGAGACATATCTGGTTAGTCGTTCAATAGAAACCGTCATGAGACAAACATTTTTTGTCACCATGCCGTGTTGGGGGTGATCAATCAAATCTTGAAAAAAAGGTGAACAACGAACAATTTACCCTTCTCGCATTTGGGGGGGGGGTAATGATCCCCAAAAATGTTTGATCTTTGAAATAACAAGCGAGTACGCTGCCAGACACAACAAACCGAGGGATCAATTTATCATAAACTTGCATTTCAAATTGAACCTACCCCTTGTGAACCCTATTTAAGGTTGGGGTTTAGAAAAAAAATTCAATTGTAGACAGTAGACATGATAAGGAATGGATGTTTAGAGTTTTAGTCCTCTAGCTCCATTGCAACGTTCTGTGTTCATGTTACGAGTATACCAAGCCAATCATCTAGTCCTGTCCAGTACAGTTGAAAAATATGTCGACAATTTTGGTTGACGGTTTCTAATAAAGGGATCATTGTGTGACAGTAAAAACATTTAATCACAAAAATTTAGACTGGAAGAAAATCCAAAGGTCAAAATGAAAATAACAAAAATTAGTTTGAAGGAACAAATGTATAATAGTAATCACACCTCGTCTTAGAAATTGAGTCAAGAAAAACCAGCGAGTACATCGGAAGGATAAAAACAACCAGGACGAAAGAACTTTTCCAAATGAAGCATCGTAAAGCAGGCCTGATGAGTCACAAAATAGAAACCCTAACGTGACCAGCTTCTTTTGCCAGCATGCCGTGCTGAAGTGATCAATTAAAAAATCGGAAAAAGGGGTGATCAACAAATGAATTACTCTTATCACGTTTTGTTTGACGACGATTACTAAAATGTCTTAATTTAAAAAAATCAAGCATGAATTCTGCCAGAGACAGTCCAAATTAGCATAAACTTACACCGTGAATTGAACCTCCCTTAAAACCTATGTAGGGGAGAATAAGAGAAAAGAAAAAGAAGATTTTCAGACATGATTAAAAGTGAATGTTCAAATTTACAGCTCGAGCTTCGTTGGTGCAGCATGGTCACATGATACATACATACATGGCCAGCCAAGCATCTGGACCAACTTAGAAACTGAAGACACCTACGTTGATAGTTTTGGTTGAAAACCGACACATCCATGAAACTCCGACAAAATGGTGAATGAATTTCACGTTAGTTCTTTGTTTTTAATATCATATTAAATCTCTTCATACTCCAAGCGTAGTGTAAAAAGAAGGAAAATGATATTTTGTTACAACCGTGGAGACCATGGGAAGAGTTTCATCGCTTAGAATTTCTTTCGTGTGAAACTTATTGATTGACTGTACGTTAAGGATAATTACGCCTTCTAAATGACATTACGTCTTCTAAATGACTTTACGTCTTATTGATTGTGGCATGAAACTGCTTATTTGACACAATCTATGTAAAAGGAGATACGAGAAATGGGGATCTAAAAAACTAACAACAAAATAGCTTCCTTTTTAGGTAGCCTTTAGGGAATTTCTTTGCGCCTCGTCCCGCTATTTGAACTAAACGCTCCGTTAAGTTTCCTTCGTAATATTACGGCTTCAAAACGATCAAAGACTCAACACAACAACAATAAACAAAGCCAAATCGACTTGCATAGATTTGCGACTAAGCAAAAAAAGATATTTTATAACTATTGCTTTTTTTTATGTTGAATAAACTAGCTGAAAACCCGACCAAAAAGCAGTTTTTTCAGCTAGTTTGTGTTGAATGCTTAAATGGGACTCGTGGTTCCAATGGGAGATCATTGATATGAACTATTCACTGAATAATATCTTATACATAACTGAATACACAACCCCCAAACAGGTTTCCGTTAGTACATTTGAGAGGTCTAAATGGAACCAGTGGCTCCACTAAGAGCTTATAGATTTGAATAATGTATTTACTGAATTACCTTGTTTGAATATCATCATCGACTTTTTGATTACATATAATTTGAATAATTTGAATATCAGAAATAATTTCATAAAAGATAGATGAATCTTGTAAAATAGATTAATGCAAATCTGATGATTATCATCGATGTGAGCACGAACGTAGACCCGGCAATCATATTTTCTTTTTGATATTTCAAAAACAGACTAGCTAAAAACATGACCGGATGTCCCGTCAGTACACACAGAGAATCAAATGTGGATTGTACCGTGGTTCCTGGATTCTGCCATCTCACGTAGACAGACGAACAGACATTTGGCGAATTGTAGTTGGATATGATGTTGATACAAAAGTTCCACGCGAAATCTTTCTCAAAAAGTTAACGAAATAAGAGAGGCAACTTTTTATAGTAAGTCAGCCTAGCTGAAAATTATGATTACACCACCAGAATGGCAATTTCTCAAAACTATGCATTGTAAATAAATTCAATTAATTATGTCCTCGATATCATGTCATATCCATCGCTGATAAAAAAATTGATCGAGAAACAGTTGTCACCGGCTGCAATTTTGGAATGGGTGCTTTGGGTGACATATTGGAAATTTATGATGGATCAATATCCAAATTTTGGTATTGTTTTGGCTATCAGTGTACCAAGTTATATACTTTCATTACGAAATGCACAATTATTTGGCTAAACTGCTTTTTCCTAAAAGTAAGAAAATGGGTTTCAAATTCGAAAGTGAACATCACCCATCTTTAGCTGCTGGCCACACTTGTTTTACCTTTCTTGCCGGAAACAGAAAAAAAGTCACTGTTGGACAAAATTGACATTGGTAATAAAAAATAAATTTATTACAGAAACTCAAAATGTAAAAATTCATAGATAACTACTGGACAGCCTTTAACATTCAACAGATCATTCCAGTCAAGTAATGCGTTGGCACTGGCCTTGTATCAAATTAGGCTAAGATTATTTATTATATGTAATAGTGTAATATCCATGAAAAATGACGGGATCTATCATATGATCTATGGATAAATTAATATTTTAGAATATGTTTATTTTTAAGCATTGTTTTCAGCTACATAAGTCTAACCCTCTACCTCTCTTTAATCAGCTTTAAAGAATAGAAGAGAGTGTTTTCCTGCAAAACATACACTCAGGAACAAAATTAGTTTAGTTTACTTAGTCTGCTGTGTCTGTGTGTCAGCTGCAACAATCAGTCACACTGATTCTGCTGGCCACATCGTCACATAAGTCTTGTTCTCATTAATCAGTTTCCAAGTGAGAAAGAAAGTGAAATTTATTTCTTCTCAGTGACCTGAACAGACAAACAAAGGTAAAAACAAACAAATTCTGTGACTATGGTCATATAAGTATGAATGGTGACGGTAGAACCTCCTATGTGACTATCTGTATATATACTCAAGTCGTAGGCTTATCAACTGTCGCATGGGGAGAAGAAGCCGACGCAGATCAAAGGAGGGGAGCATAGGATTCAGATCTTTGGGAACAATCATATATAATTTTTAATTTCCTAAATTTGTTTCCTTTTCCATATATCTATTAGTTGATAAACTTTGACTTGACTTTCCCCGCGCCCCATATCCTGGATCCGTCCCTGAGAAGTCCATTGCAATCTAATTGGAACGCCCTGACACGCTTCGTTTCATCAGTTAATAGAAGAAAGTTACGCGGTGCTGCCACTCTTTTCCTACAGCTTGACCTCCAACCTCAAACATTACAAACTTTTCCAACTATGTCTAGAGCTTTCAGTAAATACTTCAACAGCCCTTCCCAGAGAGCCTTCTTCCGCTTCCGACATTTTTTTCCAAATTTCCTTCAATTGAATTCCACTTGATGAACGTTTATTAAAGATCTACGCGACACCATTAAGAATAAAAACATTCCAATATTTTTGAAGGAATGACTAATCATCGGCAAAGGGTTTTTTTGGTTACCTTTTTGAAGCTCTCAATATCTAGGATTGGCTTTAATGACCTAAAAACTTAGGAACCGACACACTGTCCCCTTTCCCTAATTTTTATTGCAAAAGTGGCGCGATTCCAATCGTTATATTTAGTGTATAGAGTCTCTTTGTCAACCCCAGTCTGTCTGTCTGTCTTTTGACACACGCATACAAACGAAGTGCTACTCAAATATTCACGAAATTTGATTATAAAGAGGAAAAAAAGCCAATAGTACTCACTCACTATAACACTTAGTTTTCACCCTTTTTCACCAAATACTGCTTGGACGGAGATCGTGGAGAATAGATGTTCCATCTGTGTTCTGATAAAAGTACGTTTCTCACCCTCTGTTCAAATTCCCTTGACTTTTGTATATATATATATATATATATATATATATATATATATATATATATTCCATCGGAATAAGCACTCTAGAAGATGGGGAATTTCTACATAAATGAATATATCCTTTAAATTCAGCCTCACTGACGGTCCAGAGGTAGGATATCGGAATGTTGAATGTATTGAGCACTTTATGAAATAAACCCTGATTTGCATTGTGTAATGTGTACATATATATATATATATATATATATATATATATATATATATATATATATATATATATATATATATATATACATATATATATATATTACAGACAACGAATAGTTTTTGTCGATTTGATTTTTTAATAATTTTTTTGTTAGCAAATAAGTGTTTTTTTCGCTGGGTTACTAATATTATGGGACTGATCGAAGTTCATACAATAGTTTTTCAAGCGCTTTCGACCGTCATCGGTCATTTTCAGGACGTATTTCAAACGATTTCAAAGTCCAAAGTTCATAGTAATAATGATAAAAAGATTTTACATAGGATTAAGTAAGATGCAATAACATTGTCCCAATTTAAAATTGTTCACTTTGTCAACGTTATTACTGCAGTGCTCAATGATACTTGCTTGAAAGAATATATATATATATTTTTTCTTTCTTATATATATATATATATATATATATATATATATATATATATATATATACTGCAGTCGTGGGCATAGATATATACATCTGTACATTTTCTCTATGTTGACAGAAAGTATATCCGGTTGAACTGATAGTTTATTTCCGATAAAATTATAAAGACAATTCGAGTAGTAAATCGAACAGTAATTGACTGCATGAATAGAGATAAAAAAAAGAGGCGTCTAGCATGACACGAACCAGCGTCCACCAAGGAAGCAGCCTGTACAAGGATCTGCTTTTACCGTCTAAGCTAACGCGAGCACTTATATCGCTCACTCATTTATTTTGTAGTCGTAGAAATGAATAATATATGTTCCCTCTGGGACTTTTTACATATATACATATATATATATATGCAAATACGTTACATTACAGTCAAACTCTATTTGAAATGACCTCCTGTTAATACACGGTGAATGTATCAGCGTAAATAGAATAAACAATTAGAGAAAATTGGCTGTTGCAGGAATCGAACCTGCGACCAATAGGTAGTCGCTTCAACGTAGCCCGCCGTTGAGGCGAAGGCCCCAAATGCTGCTAGATGTTCCGATTCTCACGTTGTCCATTCACTGTCCATATCTGCTCTATCTATTTCTCAACGCGAACGATTACATCATGAAATTTGATGACATTTAGAATCGTTTCAAAGTAATATAACTCATTTATGATTATTTCTATCGGATTATTTATCAATTTCTTAGCGATAATAATAATAATAGTAATAATAATAATAATAATAATGATAATAATAATAATAATAATATATGCATATATATATTTACGCATACGCGCCCATTCTATTTACAGATATTTTATATATATATATATATATATATATATATATATATATATATATATATATATACATATATATATATATACATATATATATATATATACACACATATATATATATATATATATATACACACACACACACACACACACATATATATATATATATATATATATATATATATATATATATATACGATAGAGAGAGGGGGAGTAAAAAACCTTTCTTTGCTTCACCTACAATTGGGTAGATTCCCTTTCCTTTCTGCTCGTAACAATAAACGTTGTGAAATTATTGCATCATTTTCAATGGAATTTTGATGCCAATTTATGAGATGATCTCTTTACGAAGAAAAGGTCTCAAAATACGAGTGGGAATTCTCTGTTCGCCTACTTCCATTGAAAGGCTGCTGTGACTCTTTGTTCTAAGTTAAAAGAGAAAACATTGCGGACACAAATAACTAGGTCTCCATACTTTTTTTTTATTTTCCTTTTTTTTTTTCTTTGCCTTCAGATCTAACAATATTGAATCACAAAGCCAGATGCACTTTGTCAGAAAAAGCGGACAATTTCTCACAGACCCAAACGCTTATATAATTCTCGCTTATATTGTTTCTTTATACATATGTTTCAAAGCAAACAGGGTATACTCACTTTGTCCTTTGCCAATAAAAGCTTTGCCGATTTCAAGACAATCGGTAGTCATCATCATCATCAGCAGCAGCAGCAGTAGCAGCAGTAGCCATTATAAATCCACCTCTGGACAAAGGCCTTTCTTGTCTCCTTCCATAAGGAGCATGATTGAGCAAATTTTTGACACATCTTACCGGTTAACTATTCTAAAACGACTCTCCATTTGGTGTCTGGTCTTTTCCTACTGCGTTAACTGTCTCAAAGGCACCAGTCAATAAGCCTTTTGCTCCATTTGGTGACCTTTCATCTTGCTATGTGCTCTGTTCATCTCCATTTTTGTTGTTTAATTGTATGATATCCTTCACCCTAGTCCTCTTCTGGATCAATGTTAATTTTCTATGAATCGCTGAGGGTTATTCCTAACATTGCTCTTCGAACTGCCCTCTGGGCTATTCTGAGATTTGTTTTTGAGTGGTTTCACAAATTTCCGGGCTTCACATCCATACATGATAGTTGGTATTATGCGTTGATTTTATACTTTACGGTTTGAGCAAATGAGAAATTTAATTTTCAGTATATCTCTATTTATACCAAATGCTTTCCAGTCAATCGTTATGTACGGTGTTATCTTATTTCCGTAGTCTTTCTTTAGCTTTATTGCCCGCTACCCAGCGTGCCCCCAAACGTGGCGGATACGGGAATGCTTCAATACTTTCATAATAAAGAATGAATCTGATAATTAGCACCAATGGTAATATCTCTTGTAATTGGGCAAGAATTATGTTACAAAATGGGAGAGAGAAAGAAACGGTGTTCTCACGGACTGCAAGAGAGATACGCTAACCCAGGGGAAAGCTTGAAATCCTAGCATCTGGAAAGCGACATTTCAGTGGGCACACCTACACACGCACATAAGAAAAGACAGACCAATTTTTCCCCTTTCGACCTCACTGTTCCGTGTTCTAGAATAAGTGGACTCTGGGTTGACACCCTGAGATTAAACGATAGGTGTTATATTTCAGCGGACACAGCAGTCGTTCAGTTCATGTAGGAATTCATTATCCCCAACTCTTCAACTTTCCAATCGCCCAGAGGTGATACGATATGGTTGCCCCAAAGTTTCCAGAAAGTGCTCAAACCGTTGTTCCAGGGACGTTGGCCCCTACTGTCGATAATTCTTCATCATTAAAAACAGGTCTG
>OY735222.1:38878907-38931407 GCA_963457665.1 Thysanoteuthis rhombus
TGATAGAGAAGTGTGGCACATCCTGGGGACATCAAAAGACTGATGATGATGATGATGATGATGATGATGATGAACTATCTTGAAAACAAAAACCAATTGAGTAAAACTAACGTCATATTTTGATTCAGCAACCCTAAAATGCACTAAATTGTTCAAGCATTCTTGGCAACTGTTAAAAAAAGTTTTTTTTTGTAGTGCTGTGATTTGGTGTCGTTCGAAAAAAAGTTGTACTTCATGAGGCAGCCTTTAGTTTTGATTTCGTGGAGGCCTATAGTAGGAAATTAGTGAAAATATATCAAGAATATATAGATTTGGAGTTGCTTGCAAAAAATTGGTTTCATTATGATGCATACATAAGGTTGAATTTCATGAAGGCTTCTGGACAGGAAATCAATACAAATATTGGTGCTGATGAAGTCTCTTTTGTTCAATTTTACGCCGAAGAATGAATCAGTAAAAAGAAATGTCTATAAAAAGCAACAAAAATGAACGAAGAACTAGTCGAAATATTTGTTATAGTGAAAATATATCATCTCAGAATGTCGAAATATTAGAAGAGCAGTACGATTTTTATTTTTGTAAATTCACGAATTATGAAGATATTCGAAGAGTTTGAAACAAACGTCTTGGAACAGGGCCAGCTTTAAGACCTGCAGGGTCCTATCGGAAATATTTTTGAAGTTTCACAGCCAATATTGGAGATATGAATTAAGGTTATTAATGCGCTTAAGATTTCTACCGAAAACGCTACTCTTTCAAACAAGGTGCACAAAACAACAGACAGAATGTGCAAAACGGGTGCAATCAGTTCGAAGACTTCCCAGATGTTACACCATGGGAAGTGAAACAAGCCATCAAAAAAAAAAAAGAAGTCCCCCGGACCAGATATCATCTACATCGACCTACTGAAAATGCTGGTCAAGTCATCATTTGCGAAACATCACGGTTATATAAAAAAGGAACGTTAAAGACGTTAACGACTACAGACCAATTAGTCTACTCAACTGCATCTACGAACTTTTTCACCAACCGAATCACTAAAACGCCAGATGAAAACCAACTACGGGAACAAGCTGGATTCAGAAGGAGCTACTCGATCATATACCATCTCCATTCGATAAATCAACTAAAAGAGAAAGCAACAGAATATAAAATACCATTCACTGAAGCATTTATCAACTTCAAGGCCTCCAGTTCAAAGGGGATATGCTGAAACCTAGACGGGTGAAAAAAGATTCAGAATACACGATGAATACTTCAGTAACCTCAGATTTGCAGACAACATCGTCCTTTCGACAGAGAACCGCCAGGACCCCCCCCCCACTAATACTAGATGGACTGAACGAAGAAAACAAGAAAGTCATGAGTAACAAACATGTTGAAGACAAACACACAACCATCACACCCGAAAACGAAAAAGAGTTGGAGAACGCTCTATTGTTAGGAATGGGGTAATTCTAAAAAGGGGGCTAATGTTTTAAATTGAGTTATGGTAAAAAAAAGGCCCAGGGAGTAGATGTTGTAATGAGGAAAGGGTTAATGTTGATGAAGTTTCCCACTTTACTTTGAATCCATCTATTTAATCACTGTCCCACCGCAGCAATATGTGACACAAGGTCGGGCTTAACTTGGGAAGAAATAGGAGCAACCCTTCCAAAAATGGCTCCAGCCAACGCAAGTGAAAGTAAAAGTTTCCTCTCGATTTTGACACCCTAAAATGAGAAAATATTTCACCTCTCGATTTGTAAAATTTCCGCTTGATTTTCATTTCTAAAAATGAAGATAAACGTTCCTTCTCAATTGTCGCAATCAAGAAAGAACGTTTATTTTTATAGAATAAAAAAAATCTCCGAACTGGATTCCAAAAACAAAAAGAAAAAAAAAAATCTTCACCCTCGATTTTGATGCCTTAGAATGGAAAAAAAAATCCCATGCATTTCGATCGCTAAAAGTATAACAAAAATTACCTTTCAATGTAGAAATGATTCCCTTTGATTTTGACACCTCAAGTGGTAAAAATCTTCCGCTTGATTTTGACTTCGGAAAAAAATACCTCTTGGTTTTGACTCAAAAAAAGTTTCACTCCAGAACATAGAACTAAAAAAGATTCCTTTGGATTTCGACCCCTTAAAGTAAAAAAAAAAATTTTCTGCTCGATTTTGACTCGTAAAAGTGAAAAAAAATGTCCCCTCAATTTCAACTCATTCTGAACCCTAAAAGTAAAAAAAAAAAAACGAACAAAAAATCCTTGAATTCCGACTCCCAAAATTGAACCCCACTTCGATTTTGACCCTTAAAAAGATTAAGTTGAGAACAGGGAACAAAAATATTCTCTCATTGCGTCATTAGAAAGTATTTTTAATATTGATAAATAATCATAGAAGTAGATAAATAACCCCCTCCCCCAAATAAGATTATTCTCGCGCGGAGCCCCTTTAGGTGCGGGCCCAATTTGAAACACTTGGTCGAATTGGCTTAAAACCGAACCTAATTTGAAATCCCCTGAAATCATTTTGGGGGATGGTTTTCAAAAACTGATTAACTAAAAGCACTTCTTGGGGATCAAATCTTTACTCACAGAAAATTTTATGGATTCATATCAAGTAGTTCTGTGTATACAGACAGACAGACGGACTTTCGGCAAATTATAATACGATTTCATTTAAGTACAGGGTCGTATATTAACAAACACAACTGACTTTTGAGAATTCTAAAAAAATTGAAGTCGTTGCTGTCGTATGGTATCAAGTGTACAAGAAAAATGCCCGTTCCAAATGCGCATGTGTACAACAGATCGGAGTTTATTGTATGTAGATCAGCCTGCCATTATAGACACGTTAAGTACGAAACTGAGGCTTCGAAGTATCTCAGTTACTTCTCTTCTGTGTTTGCAAATTCAGATGTTTTATACCTAAATTGAGATCTTTGGCTAATTTCGGTATCTTATATCTAAATTTAGATGAAATATCTATAATCTGTTGTTTTTTGTTTATTTTTATTAGATTCCTGGAGGATTGCTACAATGCATGGTGTACTGATTTATACATATGGTGGATATTAACTTTGTACAATGGCCAGTTGTCGAGGTATCTCGGTGCATGCACATACGCGCACACATATT
Source organism: Thysanoteuthis rhombus (assembly GCA_963457665.1). NCBI lineage: Eukaryota > Metazoa > Mollusca > Cephalopoda > Oegopsida > Thysanoteuthidae > Thysanoteuthis > Thysanoteuthis major. The sequence goes on from OY735222.1 coordinate 38,882,029, forward strand.
TCTTCAATTATATTCAGATTATAGCCAGATATTGCACTGTATTTCTGTGTATATTTAACAAGAGTAGATTATCCTCGCACCGCGCGGGCCCAATTTGAAACAATTGGTCCAATTGGCTTAAAACCGACCCAGTCATTTTTACAAGGAACCCAGTATACGAGGTTCAAAATATGCGATGAACAAAGCGTGTAATGAAAATAATGAAATAACTAAGTTACCAGAAAACCTCGTTAGTCTCAGATCGACAACTTCGTGATAATTTACTCCCTATAGCATAGTAGAGAACATTGTTGAAAGGAGATTTATGTCAAACTTCCAAGCTTGGTGAGGCTACCTGCCTCAGAAATCAGCATTCGAAATCCTGGTTTTTCTGTTGGCGGATGATACCGAACGATATCACCGACTAGCAGACCAGTTTTGATGTCAACTAGACGAGATTTAGTCCAGCAGAAGAGACGGGAAGAATTTGGTAAGATTATGATACTTCAGTCTTTCATGTGGAAAGGATAAGTTTGCCAAGAAATTTACTTTCTGAAATCCTTGCTTTCACTTGGGCGGAAAATACTCAATGGAAAATTAGTTTGTTAATTTCAACTCAGCCCCCAGCTAAAAATGCCCAATGGCCACTCTAATCTCAGGAATTAGAAACAGTTTTTTTGCTTGCTTAGATATTCATCAGCAACACTTTTTATGAATAGATTAATATTGATAAAGAATATTTCTCATATTTAGTTCTATTGAAAAAAACATTTCCAAGAGATTTAGCATTCAGAACCACAAAACATGACTAAATGCTTGCCTTGTTGTGAAAATTGCAGAAGATTTGGTATTTATTGCGTGATATTCCTGCTTTCAACACTCAAATCCAAGCAATTGAAAATAAAATGGCTATCTGTCCAAATACTTTTGACAGGTACTATACACACACACACACACACACACATATATATACATATATATATATATATATATATATATATATATATATATACATATATATATATATATATATATGTATATATATATATATATATATATATATATATATATATATATATATATGTATATATATGACAGATTATCACATAAAAGAACAGATATAATATCGAAATGTAACCATGAGAATAAATATTTGTTAAATAAACATAAAAAGTCAGAACAACAACTTAAACGACTTGAAAATAAGTAGAAAAAATCCTAAACACCGGAAATGGATGAAATCAACAGCACTACACCCAAAATTTAAAATTCAAAATTCACGCAGACAAACGCTACAATCAAAATAATCAAAACCTCCAGAATATAACCGACAAATATGACGTAATCACGCAAATAACGTATGCATTTAAATAAACAAACAATCAAAATAAAAACCCACTTGAAAAACATCGAGGAGGTGTGACTGTTGTGGTACAATCTATAATATAAATAAATAATTGACAATATACATGCAGCAGGGTGGACTTGAAACGAGTTGAATCATTTTAATAACTTTACGTGACCATCAACTGCTCTGCCAACGTTGAAGCTGTTTGACCTTTCCACTGAAACTTTGAATTATGTTTGGAATAACTCAGTGTAATTAAACAATTCCTTTTTTATAACTTATCCCGGCCCAGTCTCAAGTTTCCAAGTCTGTCTGTCTTTGTCTTTATCTATCTATCTATCTATCAATCTCTCTCTCTCTCTCGACATATATATATATATATATATATATATATATATATATGAATCATAAATTTCGTTATATTGTGTAGAAACTTATTTGAAATGATCCCCCGTCGTTACACGGTTAATACATCTCTCAAGTTAGACAACGTAAGTGAAATAAACTTTCAAATGAAATGAGGCTGCTGCAGCAATCACACCTGCCACCAATAGGGTAGCCACTTCAACATAGCGATGCTCTTGCCATTTAGCTAAACAGCCACCGGCAATGCAAAGGCCAAATAACTGCTCTCAACCCAAATTCCAATCTCGTCTATTCTCGGTCTATTCGTCTCTTCCAACGTGACAGTTGTGTATTTAAGAGATGGACATACTTGGTCCGACAGAATGAATTATAAATTGCGTTATGATATTTAGAAACTTATTTGAAATGGTCTCGTGTCGTTATATGGTTAGTATATTTCTTAAATACATAACTGTCGCGTTGAAAGAGACGAATAGACCGAAAATTAACGAGATGAGAATTAAGGTTGAAGGCAGTTTGCAAAATGTTGTGAAAATTGGATTCAAAGTCCTCTTGTGATATTTTCGTGATTACATTTTTTTAGCTAAAATGCTCCAATTTTTTCTCCTTTGAAGCTTGCACATTCGGCTTTACGATTCTGATGCATATTACATCAATTAATTTTGAATACTTACTAAGTTACAACGTATGAGGTGAGATTTTTCGTTTCTTTCCATAAACAAAAAGCTGAAAACTGGTATGGTTTGCTTATTTACGCTATAAATAGTCTTAAGAACAATGCTATGCATAGCAGAATCAAAAACTAAGTATCAAGGCTTCAAAAGGTCCATTGTAATGTAAGATCCATTGTAATTCCGCATTAAAATCATAATGCAAAGTGCTCAAGCTCAAACCGCCGACCATTATAGCTTCAAGAATAACGGAAATGTTGCGAGCGAATGTTCGTGAAACTTTAAATCCAATTTCCTCAACTTTTTAAAAATGGCTCCATGGGCAATTATTATACGCGATCGCTCATATATATCTGACACATGCAGTGCACCGTTATAAAATGACTACATGTTTTACTGTTTGATAACCACTCACTTTCCACATAGTAGTAAACGTAGGAATAGTAATGAAGGGATGCACTAGTGTAGGTCAAATTACTGTAAAATGAAATGAATTAGATGAAAACATTCAATAGTCAATGGATAAAACTTCCATGTCAGCATACTGATATTCGTTCTTTACACCCCTTTTTCCTTTCTTCTGTCGGTAAAAAACCTAGCAATATAACCATTAGAATTGCAACTCCGTGGCGGAAGCAGGACAGACATAATACCCGTACTGGACAAGATCGAGATTTGTTTGCGCATTTGGAAAAAAATAAGCGGCGCAGTTTGGAGACAGCTGCGGCACACTCATCATCACCATCATCATCATCAGTCTTTTAACGTCCATCGTTGGACTTAGACCTTCCCCAGGATTTGCCACATTTCCCTACCATGGGCGTCGCGGAGCCAGTACGTCCTGAACCTGTCTAGCTCGTCTCTCCATCTAATATTTTGCCGGCCTCGATTGCGCATGTGGTCTCAGGGGCTCCATGTCGTGAGTTGCGATGTCCATCGATTGTCTGCCATTCTTGAAACATGGCCAGCCCACCGCCTTTTGAGATTTTTAATGGATCCTATGATGTCCCTGACTCTTGTCTTTTCTCGGATGTACTTTGCTGTCTTGTGGTCTCTCCATGTGAGGCATTAGCATTATTCTCTCATGTGCACGTTGCATGGTTCTCAATTTACGGGAAAAAGGTCGACAACCAATGTATCGTTCTGATAGTCACCCATAATCTAAACAAATGATTGGCAAACTGAGAACTATCCAACGTAGACATGAGAGAACTATGCTCAGCATCACATTGATATATCACAAGACAGCACATTATATTAAAGAAAAAAGAACAGCAATCAGAAACATCATAAAATCCATTAGAAAACTATAAGGGCAATCGACTAGTCATGTTGCAAGAATGTCAAATACACAACATGGATCCCCAGAGATCATTTGTGGAACTGTGGCCGACAAAGGTTTGGCCAATCCTGGATAAGGTTTATATTCAAGGACGGACGCTAAAGGATGATGATGATGATGATGATAATGATGATGATGATGACTGGGCTGCAGCACACAGTTTGAGAACCACTCTTCTAAGCAATCTACCTTCGTTAAAAGTCAACAAAAACAAACGTGACAGCTCATGAACTTTGTTGCCATATCAAATCAAACTGAGCCAGGGTCACCGTCAGACACGCATATACACAATGTGAAACATTCCTGTCTTGTTCCCTCGAAGACATTCTTTTGGCAAAAAAGGATTCTGTATAAACGACAGGTTATTTCAGATATGGGATTTTTCAAATGGACGGACTGTTACAATTAAAATTAGTGGCACTTTGAGGTCGCATACCTCTGCCATATCATTGTCACTAATAAATGAAAAACAAAAGTCAGTTCATATATTGTATAGCTCCGATGAATGGAAGGTAAATGTGCTTCGATTTTGCATATTTTGGACTCTTGTTCTCCTCTTTTGAGAATATGAAAAAATATCTCAAAATCAAAAAAAATTTTTCCCCAAATTTGATCAATTCTCCCTTAAGCTCATGGGCTGTCCTTCCAAAAATGTCATCGGAGTTTATTGGTTACATTTTGAGAATTTTTGTTTACGAACATGAGTGAATACATAAACAGGTCCGGTCAGTAACTCAATAGGAACCGTCTCATGACCAACATCTATTGGTAGCATGCTGTGTTGGGGGTGATCAATTAAAACATTCAAAACAATGAAAAAGTCTGAATTCTCGAAAAACCCCCATGAACGCAACTGGGCAAAAACTAATGAACCAATCTAGCATAATCTTACATTGTAAATTGAACCTATCACTAAAAATCTATTTACAGGGCAATAAAAATTATACTCTAAATAATAAGGAGTAAATGTTTAAATTTTCAGCCCTCTAGCTTCATTGGTGCAGCATGTACGCTTGACATATACACAGCCAGCCAACCAGACCGACTTGAAAACTGGAGAAACCTGTGTTGACAGTTTTGGCGATAGTTTTAGTTGTCGGTTTTTGATATGAATCCAATAAAAAAATATCTCCTGAGCGAAAAAAACTCCTGGATCAGATGCAAAATTCAACCAATATTTACTCAGTCTAAATTCCTTTTTACTAAATTTCATCAAAATTTATTGATAACTTCTGGAGATATCGTGTGGAGAGATGGACAGACAGACGGACAGACATGATTAAATGCATATACTTCATCGAACTTCCAAATTTGAAAAAAAAATGGATCATTAATGAAAATGTCAGAACACCATAACATCTCATGTATATGTGTTAATTCGGACTACTATCCCCGTCTTCACTGTTTTGTTCAACACCGTGTTTCAGCTGTGTATCTTCTCGCTTTTCTCGGGTGTATGTCGTACTCCGGAATGTCGAATCTTGCTCATGGGGGCGGGGACGACTGTCTTAATACACTCGTCAAATCCAATGCCCACGCCCACATGTTCATAAGATCCTCACCCTCGCGCTGAACCAGTGACTCTTCGATGAAACCGTTTCACTTAATCAGAACTCTCACCTACGTCTTTAGTTACGCCCGAGGAACCCCAAATTAACCGCATTTTCCCCTGAATAATATTTATCGCAGGTAACAAAACAGGTCTGGTTAGTTGCTCAATAAGTACCGTCACGTGATCAAAGTATTTTGGCAGCATGCCATATTGGGGGTGGTCAAATAAAGAATTGGAAAAACGGGTGATCAATGAATAAGTTACTTCTCTCACACAGTTGGGCAATAATCCATAAAAAGTCCGAAAACGAAACAAGCGTGAACGCCACCGGACACAAAAAAAGGGTTCAGTATAGCATGAACTTACATTGGAAATTGAACCCATCACTAAAGCCAATTACGGTGGAATTTCGAAAAAATCAAAGTATAAAAGGTTTTTCTAAGCATGATGAGGGATAAATGTTTATTTTTTCAGCCCTTTAGCCCCATTGGTGTGGCCTGTGCGCGTGCTAAATACATACATACGTAGCCAGCCGGAGTGGCTTGAAAACTGAAGAAACTTATGATGACAGTTTTGGTTGATGGTTTCTAATCGTCATTTTAGGAAAATATTGAACTGTTGCATCAATCTTAAGGAGGATCAGAGTTGACCTATTGGTTAAAAACTCTGAGTATGGAATGTGCGAACTGAAGTCGAATTCCGGCTGAGGTGGTTTTGTGTTCATTTGCTCGTATTCACTCAGCATTGATGCCGTCGAGAGAGGCATGAAGTACTCCTCTCACCATCATTCAGGGATTATATCCTGAGCTGAAGTTTGACCACAAGCAGGAATTATAAATTCAATAAAACTACAGTAAATTAAAACACAATTCGACTAACCGGTTTCGTGCAAGCAAACAGGTTTTGAACCTGGATTGTATCTGAGTCAATTTTGAGTTCATTAATAATTTTCAGTTGATAACTTTCTACAACCTCTACTTATTTATGACACAAAGATCATTACGATAAAATTTATATAATACTAATTCTTTACGCTTACATGTCACATCTTTGTCAAAAGCCAGTGGTAGTTGCTATATTATAAATATATGTGCATTCATAATCCCCTATTTTCTTGAAAGTTTTGTTTATACTGTAGAGCGTGTTTCTATGATGTGGTTATTCGCAAAACAAAGCAACACTCCCCAAGATATTCTCGTTAATTTATTTAGGACTGAAATCAAAATTTGCCCCCAGACTAACACCAATAGTTAAGTTTCTGGATTAACTTATTTTCCTTCTTTTTTAGGCTCCCATACTTAAAATTATTGACGTTAGCTTCTGGTGGGAACAAACGAAGAAGCCCCAAATATGCGTCAACCCAGCGAGCACCGTTGCTGCATAGTAACAGTTATGCATGTTTGTTTTTATTTAGTATGACGAGTGAGTTTCTTTTTCTGGAAAACAGAAAGAAAAAAACTGCAACATCAAAGCTCATACAAGTTTCCTCTTTCAAAGCCTCTAGGCTTATATCTGCGAACTGTGAATATCCGCCCAAGTGGGACATATCACGTAATATTGTAAAATAAATGACGATCAAAATAAAAGGTTTCTGGCATAAAAAGGCACAATTAGATTGATAATTTGGGGCGTTGCCCATCAAGCTATTGAGATGACCACGAACTGAATTAAGTCTTACACCCATGAAAATAACGGACACACCCTCCTCTATTTTTTGAAACCTCTTTATCTATTCATTTATTTTTTTAATGTTTGTTTCCTTCACATAATTTAACTTCATTTACACACCTACCAACCTGAAAATTTAGGCGGAGCCTCTCGTTTGGGCTGTCGGGGGTTTACAGGTTCAAATGCTATTGTTCGATTTCCTTGCTTGTAGAACGTCACTGGATTTTCCGTTTGGTCTCATTATCAGGTGGCGTAGATCGGCAAGGTTTGGAGGTTAGATTAGGTAGTTATAACCCATCATAATCTTCTAACCCACTTATTATACATGTACCATATTTTATAAGTAGGGGTTAGTTGGTACATTTTCCACTTGAATCGCTGTAACTTCTTATAAAATCAATTCATTAAAATGCAAACACAGCACTACTACGCTCAGTGCAGTTAATGTGTTTGGCGGGATTGGACGCATTATTTGAATCTGTACTGATCGGGAAATTGTTTCAGTACAGAAAATCATGATTAGTTTAAATCACAAATTGAATCGATTTTTGTCTTCAAAATAAACTTGATTACGTATTCGTAATAAGCATAAATAAAGCATTAGTAGTTGACACAAAGCCAAATTAGGTTAAAGAATTATTCAAAAATTCACTTTATATGGAAAAAAAAATGGAAAATGTTGATTGCACTATTTTTTTTTCTTTCACTGATTCTCGATATCACGGAAAGGCATTTCTTAAAGATCGTCAGGAACAAATGCTGCTCTCTTCAAAAAGGAAGAGAAAGATTCCAAATAATTTTTATAACAAGATGAATTATTTTGCGTGGAAACCAGTTGCCAAAAGTAGGATTTGTCACCCGATGCAGTGATGGCCATAATTTTCAAAGATAATGCACAACATTGTTTTTAAGGTAATAGATTGCATTGACTAATATATTTTCCAAAGGAAAAATATTCCGCACTATTGTGAGTCATTGTGCACTAACTGAATTGTGAGATGCAAATTATAAACTGCATTGCAGTAAATCGGGCACTTATTGAAGCCGCACTATGCGAGGTATTGCCGTATTAGCAAAATTTACTATGGAAAAGGGACTTCCATTGGGTGGGTCGTTCAAATCTAAAATATTAGTCAAGTAACTCAAATGGCAATGGGGCAGCCATGTTGCAAGAATGAGAGACAACGGATGGACAACACGTCTCACAACATGGATCCCCAGAGATCACAGGCGAAACCGAGGCCGACAGAACACAAGATGGAGAGATGAACTAGACAAATCCAGGAAATACTGGCTCTGCAACGCCCATGATAGAGAATTGTGGCAAATTCTGGGGAAGGTCTATGTCCAACGACAGACGTTAAAAGACATGATGATGATGATGATGATGATGATGGTGATAAATCATTTAAGCATCTGGGAAAGAGTGAATCAACTGACCACATCAGTGAAGATAGTTGGCAGAATCTGATGGGGCAAGTTGATTCTCTTGCTAGAAGGTACATATGTAATGAATATATTGTTATAATTGGGAATATAAACTTACAAACCAGACAGATGTATAAATAGTAATTGAAAATGTGTTCGAGTAAAAAGTAAGATCTAAGGAATATAATGACCACCTGGTAGGACGAGAGGAATCAAAGGCGAGTGGACCTCAATGATGGATGGTAACGAGATGGAAGCTGGGAAAAAGAATGATAAGACAAGAATGACAATGTCGAACAGAACTTTATTGACACCCTATCCCAATATAAAGGAAATAGATATCAAAACAACATCAGCAGCAAGTCTGAGCCATCAAAGAGTTAACGATTCATTTGATTCCTTTCGCTAAACAATTAACTGTCAAATTTAGAATCATCAGATGTACAGTTTTTGACAGAGAAAATAACCCATGTTGTTTTCTGGAACGTTCTCAGCACGCGCCTACATTCGACAAAATGTATACTTTTCCCTATTCTCACCGGGTCTTGGATTATAATAAGGTTCTATGCACATCAAACAAAAGGTTTCAGCAACTGTGGATTCATCAGTGTTATTAGTTTTCTCTTCTCTTTTATTCGTATCATTTATCAACTTTTGTTTCACCTCTGAACACTTTCTAAATCGTCTGGATTTTTTTGGTTATTTTTCTGACTCTTTGCTTCACCTTTACATAGATTACATACAATTTCGGCATACCAAGGAGCCCAAACTACAATGTATCAACCAGCCCTAAACACATGGTTTTGTTCACAGTCTATTTCGAAAGAAATTTCATACAGAATCTTCTTCATACGTAGTACATATACAACCTATTGTCACTTTTCATTGATGGCACTATCATCAACCGCTCATAACTGTATGAACTAAGCACACATTTGCCAAAGTGAGATAGTTTCTGTCGATGACTTCAAGAATAAGAAAAACACTGAACTCATTCTAGTGGGAAAGTCCATTGTTTCACGTGTTCAGAAGGATATATTTTTGTTAACAAATTAGGTAACTTTAACTGGGAAAGTACACTGCTTCAGAAAGAGAAACAGAACAAATCACAATGTCTATTATGTCTCTATGAATAAATTTACCGGCGTGTGCTGACAGACACTAGAGTAAAACGATATTTATGCGCATGTTGGTCTATGCTGTATAAAGAGAGGGTAAGAGAGATGAACATAGATAGATAGATAGACATTGATAATATGATAGGTAGGTAAGCAGACTGAAAAAGATACATATATACGTATACATATATGTAAACCACCTGAGATAGACAGATGTGAATAAACTGAGGTAGATAAATAGATGGATGTGAATAGACTGAGATAGAAAGATAGATAGATGAGAGCAGACTGAGACTGATAGATATATGTTAACACATGTATATACATATATCTATACATATATATATATATATATATATATATATATATATATATATATAGATAGATAGATAGATAGATAGATAGATAGATCAAACTGAGATAGATGTATGTGAATATACTGAGATAGATGTGAACCGACAGACAGATAGACACATGTATACATACATACATACATGCATACATACATACATGTGAACAGACTGAGATAGATAGATGTGAACATATATATATATATATATATATATATAGAGAGAGAGAGATGGATACGTGTAGAAAGATAAATAGGTATGTATGAATAGATAGATAAATAGATAGATAGATTGATAGATAGACAGAAAGATGAATAGATAGATGAAAACATACTGAGGTAGATTTCGAGATAGGCTGGTGAGATGGAGACATAAACAACAAGCTGTTGACGTATAAGTAGCTTGTAATATTCCCATTAAATGTTCTCCACCTTCGAATCCTCTTCATTCGGTTCTTGTCCGAATCAATCTTCACTTGTGCTAAGTTACCCTCTTTCCCGTTTGGTTCTTCAGTTACCCCCGAAAGCGACGAAGACTGACAACAGCTGTCCATCAAATCATGGAACCCGGAATGCTCGAGGAATAAAACAATTCTCATTGACACACACACACACACACACACACACACACACACACATCTAGATACGCACTAGCACATACGTACATAAAGGTCTACACATAAACTCACGTACACACTCGCACAAACATATATGCGCATAAACTTATAAAAACACACATTCACACGCATAAAGACAAACACCCAGATATACTCGCATACAAACGTATACATATAAGCATACAAATACACACACACACACACACACACGCACAAACACATACACAAATGCATACATCTACATACTTGCAATCATATTCTTTTCCTTTTTACAAGACTGTGAAAATCAAAAGTTTTAGGAAACAGAAACCCTGATGAACTAAATGAAAACTAGTATTCACATGGGGATTACGAATCACCACCACCCATATAAGATGTGTTGGGGGTGATCAATTGAAAAGTTTGAATAAGCAGTAATCAATGAATAAGTTACTGCTCTCACCTTTTCTTGGGCTGAATTTTCATAAAACACAAACAAGTGATCAATTTAGCATAAACTTGCATCATATATCAACCCCTTCACCTATTTTGGAGGAGAATTTTCAAAAAACAAGAAAGCACGATTTCCCCTACCAATCGAGAGGAGTGTGTGTAGAACTTCAAATTTCCCATATGAACGGTAATGACTAGACCAAGTCCGAATAGATACATAGATACACATAAATGTCAGAACACATGAATAACTCAAATCCAACAACAGTAATTAAACCGATCTGTTATGGGTAGCGTTGATTAGATATTTTGTGTTACAGAGTCTTATAGACTAGCTTCAAGAAAGGTCTTGTTGGAATTTGGAGAGCCAGAAATTTGATTTAGATGGTTGCTACAATCAATAGTGAATGAAAAACTGTTCATATGACAGGAATCTGAGAAATGCCCGTCATCTTGAATTTCCTGGGAAATTTTATTCCGTCTGTCAGTCCACACGATGTCTCTAAAAGTGATCGATTAATTTCCATGGAATCTTGTGGGAGGATAGACAAAGGGGGGATTAATAATTAGTTGAATTTTAGGGTTGATCCAGGATTATTTCTCTGATTGATGGATATTTTTTCATACATTTATGTATGCACTCATGACTGTCCACATTCTCCAAAGGTTCTCAATTAACTTTGAGTCGTGTTTATATATCCATCAGCTCTCAAAATTCCTGCAAAACCTTTCCAGGCCTCCATTACAACATTTTCGTATTAGTTGTATCAACAACTGTAATGAATACATTATCGATTTCTCTCCTTGCGTTACTGACTATGATCATCGTTATTGTTCAGTAACTAGTGAATAGCCCTGGGAAGATTATCGGATATACTAAACAAGAAAAAAAAAAAAAAGCTCGAAAGAAAAGCTTCATACGCCGAAAAGGCGTTGAGCGAAGGAGCAATTATCAATAATTTATATGGAGAAAATTTTTGAGCGTTCCCAGACCCCCAAACTAGCATGGATCATTTATCCAACGAAAACCACCGACGATTTTAAAGTGGTTGGAGATACAGGAGACTTTGGTATAGAAGAGAGAGGAAGGGGGTGTGCGCTGCCTCTATGAGGGCTCGCTGCAGAACAAAAGATGAGTGCTCACTTGGTGGGACGTAGTTATTACTTGTATATTGCTTTGAAATTTTCATCGTATAATGTTTGATCAATGTGACTGATATTTACCTCTGAATTAAGTGCATTAACAGAGAAGGAGTAAAATAACCACTTTTTTTCATCATTGGGGACCGGATTTGATGATCTATCCACGCACAGGTGTGTGTGTGTGTGTGTGTGTGTGTGTGGGGGTGGGTGGGTGTGTGGGGGTGGGTGTGCTTGCACACATGCAAACACATACACGTATGTCTACTTCTGTAATGAGCAGTGCATTCGATTCCTCTATTCGTAACGATATGACTTTCAATTTGAAGGTAAAAGTTTTACGGATAAAAATATATCCCTTACCCAACATTTGAAGCAATGGACTCTTCCACTGAGCCGATTGTAATAGTTTTTCACTGGAAAAATCATCTCATAAAAACTTGAATATATCTGTGAATCTTTTCATACGTGTATATATATATATATATATATATATATATATATATATATATATATATATATATATATATATATATATATATATATATATATATATATGTGTGTGTAGAAAATGAAAGCCAAACTTTTTAGTTATGGTTTTGAGGTATAACAGTTTTCAATAAGTCCTAATCAGTTTTGTTCATGTCTACAGAAGGCTGATCAGATCCTCTAAAGACATGTACTAAACCGGTTTATGCTTATTAAAAAACCATTATGCCACAAAACCATAACTGAAAAGTTTGGCTTTCCTTTTTTACAATTTTCCTAAATTTACTCAACCCTCATAGCGGAATTTACCTATCCATTTTCCTATAAATATATATGGTTATAAATTGCGTTATATTTCATTCGGCTGAGCAAGCTCGACCACCAAAAACATGGAGATCCCATTAGTCATAAAAAAGGGTATACAACCAATGCATCCTCAGATAATCACCTCTGGAGATGGAACATGAAACTTGACCAAGAGACTGACCCTCAAACGGAGAACCGTGCAACGTGCACACAGAAGAATCATGCTCAACCTCAACAGGAGAGGTCACAAGACAGCACAATATAACCTGGAGAACACTCAAATGGCGAAGAGCTGGTCATGTTGCAAGTATGGGAGACAACCACTGAACATCATGACTCACAGCGTGGACCCACAGAGATCACATGCGCAACCGAAGCCGGCGGAATACAAGATGGAGAGACCAACTAGACAAATTCAAAAAGTATTGGCTCTGCGACACCCACGAAAGACAGATTCAACGACAGATCTGTAAAGACTGATTATGATGATGATGATATTGAAACTTTCATTGGGAATAATCTCCCGTTCTCACATAGTGAATGTACTTGCCCCAGACGACATCAACAGAAGGAACTAAATAGGGGCTGCTGCAGGAATCGAACGTTGCTCTAACTATTGAGCTAAACAGCTGCCGGTAATGCAAAGACCCAAATAACTGTTTCAACCCTTAATTCCCGTCTTGTTTATTCACGGGTTATGTATGCTCTATTCTTGCTTTCAACGTAACAATTATGTTTATCAAGAAATGGACAACTATGTTATTAAGAAATGTAACGCATTTTATAATCATCCTGTTGGATTATATATCCATTTCTCAATAACGCACACACACACACACACACACATATATATATATATTTATTTATTTATTTATTTATTCATTCATAGTTTAGGAAGCTCTACAGCTTTATACACGAAATACATTAATGAACTTTTTACAACTTTTTCGCTGTTGATGTAATTTTTGTAATTCTCTTCAATAATTTTTGAGAAAAAGTTTTACACATACTTTGATATTATGGTACTATGTGTAATTTTTTATTGTCCAGATCGTCAGTTGTTTATTATTCTGGGGATTTAAAAACAATACAGTTATATTAACATGGCACTGCAGCAGTGATGATCAAACTTCCATTTCAGTTGTGATTTAATATATTGCTTATGTCATACTGAATGTAGTTTTTTTTTGTTTTTTTTTACATAAGGTATCATCATAATGTCTTGTATATGGATGCTATTTCATACTATACATCATTTAATTTTTTAAAAACCAAGTGCCTACTTACGTAGGTTATTCAAAAAACCGTAGCTGATCTCTTAAATGGCTGACTCAGCTGGCGACGATTTGCGAAATGATGCCTCAATTCCTTTCTTTCGCAATAAAAAAAAATCGGCAGCTTTTTTTTCTTGGGAATTTTCTTCATTTTGACCTTTTTTTGATGTTCAAACTATTTGAACTATTTTCCATTCAAGCTTCACGTATTCAATAGAAAGTTCTTTAGAAATTCCCATGAATGAATAAAAAAAACAGTGTCTGAAATACCTTTTCATTATTCGTGACTACAACGATTGCATTCGTAATAAGGCCAAGAGGACAGATTTTGTGTGTGGAGTGTTAACAAAAGTCGGCCGTGATTCTCAGCCCTTGAAACTCATGTTTAAAATCGGATAATTAAAAGACAGCTCTGGTTAGTAACTCAATCGAAACCGCGATATCTTTTAGCAGCATGCTGCGTTGGGAGTGATCAATGGAGAAATTGGTAAAGGGGGTGTTCAGTGAATAAGTTATATCTCTCACCTCTTGATGGGCAGTGATCACTAAAATGTGAATTCTACCAGAATTAAAATAAGGGACCTATTTAAGATAGATTTACAGAGCGATTTGAACCCCCAATCTGAAATATTTTTAGGGTGTGAATCAAAGAAACATCTTTCTAGGCATAACAAGAAATGAGTGTTTGAATTGTCAGCCCTCTAGCTCATTTGGCGCGGTCTGTACGTTGGATAATACAGGGATACAAATCAAGGTCAAAAGGCATCAAGACAAAACGACAACGCTGTTTTACGAATATTCTAACTGAATTTGGTCGAATTTAGTAATTTGTTTCAGTATTTACTTCGTAAATTTAAATGAATCAAATTATTCTTGTGAATTTATTGCATAACTTAACAAGTGCGAATTCAGTTGATATTGTCTTAATGCTCCACGACCGGTCGCCCACAAATATTTGACCAGCCAGTCATTTGGTCAGTCAGTTGGACGAAGTTAAAAACTTAAAAAAAAACATCTTGACGGGTTTTGTTGACAGTTTTGGTTGGCGGTTTCTAATGTTGAAAAAATGCAGGTGTACCTGTCTAAAGCTTGTAAGCAACAACTCGACTTGTTTCGCATGCAAAGTATTCCATCTGTACCATTTGCTCTCCTTTTAGCGGCCTGGAGGCTCTTCTTTCACTCAAAGGAATTTATTCTCAAGCAAGACCCCGTCGGGCGACTCAATTAAAAATTCTTGTGGATAGAAATTCCCGTCTGTTCAATTTCTATAGGGTTCCAGTGATGTACATCTCTTTTTCACTTGATCGTTCCGCTTAGCGTACGTGAAAATATTTAACATTGAATAGAAAGTTCTTGAACGTGTCGGGTATTTATTTGTGCAGATGTTTGAAAGAGGTTTCGGACCTCTTATGTCATTCAGTGTCAAATACAACTATTCCTATTACCACTAATCCGGCATTGGATAAGCAGTGAACTATAGATGAAGAGGCCTCCTCTTACAACATAAGTAACCACTCTGGCAAGACGCCTTCACAGAGAACAGTAGGTTTGAATTTGAACCTTAATAATTGGGACGATACCACAGAGACATTCATCTTACACTTGTGAAATCTAAACAGGTGTTTCAGAGAGTTTTTCGGACGATTGAATTCATTCTACTTGTCATTTTTGTTATTTCAACGTCTCGGTCGGTCTATTCTACGACCTTCCTGAGTATCAAATAATGGTGGGATTGGAATAAAAGAGGTCAGGTGAACAAAATAAAGATTTAGCTTTGGGATTGGAATGAAGAGCGGTGAAAAAACGTGAAGATTCCTTTAATCGAAATCAATGAAATTGTTATAAAAACATATTTTTCTCATACAGAATGAACTAATTCTGGTCTTAGCTTCTTGGAGACGTTTTTCATTTTTTTGGAAAAAAAAATCTTTTTAGAGTAGGCAAGTGAATTAGCTCTAAAGAGGGTGATCGATTTATGATGTGTGTACAATGTGAAACTTGACCCTGAATTTTGTGTCCGTTTTTGCAACACCCAATGTTCAATTTCTAGTATAAATCAGTACGTATGTAAAAGAAAGGACTCTTTTTTGGCGAGTGTCAAGTAACGGATCAGCTAAAACGTTTCTGAAGTAGCAGAAAGAATTAGTTAAAATGCCTGTAAAACTTTTTAAGTGTTAATCACTTTCCTAAAGGATTTCAAAATCAAATGGTCACAAAACAGTCTGGATTTGAAGAAAAAAACAACAAAAAACAAGCGTGAATACTGCTAGAAACAAAGTAAAGGTTCAATTAAGCATAAACTTACTTTGCAAATTGAACCCCTCACTTGAAATTTTTTCAAGTTAGTAATTTTCAAAAAAAGACGTTTTTTATTTTTATTTTTATTAAATGTTTAAATTTACAGCCCTCAATTTCCATTGGTGTGACCTGTATGCACATGTATACGTACACAGCCAGCCAGCCAGCCAGACTAACTTAAAAACTGAAGGAACATTTGTTGACAGTTTTTGGTTGACAGTTTCAAATATCCACGTGTTTCTCGTATTGTTTTAATGCAAACATTTCCCGTAGATTATTTGACAAATCGTATTATTCATAGAAATTCATTGCATCAATGTTCAGCCTCGCATTCTTTGACTTCACGTCAGCCAGAAGTTCACTTTTGCATCACATCAAATCAGGTTGATGCGAAAGTTTCTGGTATTTGACACAAACTCCAAAAGTTGAATTGACATTATTTATCTACCATAACAAAAACAACAACGCAAACGATACTCATTAAAACTAGGGGTGTTAGCCGATATGTAAAATTCACTTTCAACTGATCGCAGTCTTACTGACTGAGTTGAATTGACCAGTCTTTGAATTTGACGAAAATCATCATAGAGGTTTGAAGGGCTTATTTCATCCCAATAAATACATTTATATTTAAAAAGTTTTATAAAGCTTTCTTATTTGTTTTGTACAATATCAAAATTGCAGTAATGATCTTCAGTCAGAATAGAAGTTGGAATCGAATTTGAACCTGCTGCAGCCTGTTTTGTGTGATATTAATTCATAGAATGATTATATAGCCACCAAAGTGTTTTTCCTGGCTTTCTCTGGCCTTGTGCCACAATTCAACTGAATTGTGCATAAACATTTCAGGTCGATGGAAAAGTTCAAAGCCATCCAATAGCATTATTTAGACATCAAAGTATTTTTCCAGGCTTTTAAAGAAATTTCTGTCATCTTCCAACTGAATTTTGTATCATATTAGATTAGGCTGATGCAAGAGTTTCAAGCAAATTAATTTTTTTTTTATTTCACACCATTTTAAGCTGAATCATATCTAATTAGCCGAGTGCAAATGTCTTCTGTCATGCTAAGGGACGCAACTGACGTATTAAAATAGAATTTCATTCATGTTCTAATGACGTGACAAAAATGCTGAATTTAATCAATAAGAGAAAAATAAAAGTAATAAAAATAAAAAAGATATTTAGTGGTCAACAGAACTCACTACAATGCAAATGTCTATCATCCACGCATACAAAATGCAATATGTATAAAAATCTATTCTCTAAGTACGCTATTATACAAATCTCTGTTATCCACAAATATAAAATGCAATTCGTATAGAAGGCTCTTCTCCAACTTCACTGCAATGCAAATCTCTATTATCCACGAACATGGAATGAAATATGTATTGAGGGCTATTCTCCTATCATACTGCAATACAAATCTATTATCTACGTATATAAAATGCAATGTGTATAGAAGGCTATTCTCCAAGTTCCCTGCAATACGAAATATTATTCACGTATAAAAAATGCCATTTGTAAAGAAGGCTATTCTCTAAGTTCATTGCGAAACGAATCTATTATCCACGTATATAAAATGAAATGTGTACCCATATATTCCATATACACAGTCATTTTTGATGGCACGGGTAAATTAGTAAAATAATAATAATTCCACGTGATTTGATGAATTCTTCGAGCAATTTTACGACATTTTGTACCTTTTGGGACTGCTGATCAGACAAAATGTTGCATGGAACTAAACAAGTCATAGTCTGAAAGTGACAGGTTTTTGAGAGTAAGTCGTATGTATGTATAAGAACTGCTTATCCCAACATCATACGATTTTGCTGCATTGCATTTGTAACCGTCATACAACGAAATCGCTGGGTGACTTGTTTGCCACTAGAGGGTATTTTCTCTTCCAATGTGTCAATCAAACGATGATGATGATTTTATTACAGAAATGTGTTGAAAATAGGGAAAGAAGGGCCAAGAACGTTTACGTGAAGAAAATCATGCTCAGCCTCGCATTGAGAGATCATAAGACAACACAGTATATTAGAGAAAAGACAAAAGTCTGAGGTATCATGGAAACAGTTAGAAAACCCAAATGGTAATGGGCTGGATATGTTGCAAGAATGTCAGACAACTGCTGGACATCACGACTCACAACGTGGATCCTCCAAGTCATATGCAAAATTGTAGCCGACAGAAAGTAAGATAGTGTGACGGGCTAGATGAGTTCAGAAAGTACTTGTTCCGCGACGCCCATGATAGAAAGGTCTGGATAATCTTGATTATGTGTATAATGTGAATGCGCTACTTAACAGTTAACCATACAAAATATCTTGAGAATAAGGGAGAAAGTGTTTGTCAGTTGTTGAGAATTGAGGCAAGTGTTACAGACGAAAGTGAAATGTAAATGCATTTCTCATCATTATCTAACTCAAGCAAAAAGTCTTGAATTGAATTTGTTTTCCTATCGTACTAAGAACAACAAGAGCAATCCTCACCAAAATAAGGGCTGTGAAGTAAAACCACATGCCTGACCTTGATTGGAACTCACGACTGAGCTAAATCTACAAGTCTTAGGTATAAACGAAAATTCATCATACAGATACAGTTTATCTCATTCTGATAAATACATATATTTATACGAAACAATATATTTTTTTATAATTTTTCAATTGTTATATACACGATACAAAAATTGCAATTATCATCTCCAGTCAGAATAGAAGTTGGAATGGAGTTTAACCGTGTAAGAGCCAGTCTCGTTTTAGAAATGCATTATGAATAATTCTTATTTTTAAAGTACGAATGCAATGCATATTATTCTTTTTCAATAGTAATGCTTTGAAAATGATAAAGAAACAGATTTTTTGTGGTTTGGAATGAAGTCAAACTTTTATAATCGTACAGGGCTAATAGGAGAAACCGCCGACCAAAACTACCACCGTTTTCTTCGGTTTTTAAATTGGTCTGTCCGTCTGGCTATGTATGTATCGTGCGTACAGGTCACACTAACGGGACTACAGGGCTAAAAATTAATACATTTACATCTTATGTCCAGAAAAAAAAGTGTTGTTCTTAGAAAAATCCCCCTGCTGAATAATCCTTTTTTCAATTTGCAATGTAAGTTTTTGCTAAAGTAATCACTTAGTTTGTGTCTGGCAGTATTCATGCTTTAAAAAAATCAGACTTCTCTAGCAGTCTCTGCCCATCAAAAATTGAGAGGAGTAATCTATTCGTTGATCACCCTTTTTTCCCAAGTTTTCAACTGATCTCACCCCACACGGCATACTGCCAAAAGACGTTGGTTATTTGACGCTTTCAGTTGATTGAATAACCAGACCTGCGCGTATACACATTTTGATACTGTTGAATAAAAAGTCTTATTCGAAATTCGAGGTGTCTGTTTACTTTAACTCATGCCTCTGAAGAGGCACACCGTGCAGACGATTCTTTTGTTTCCCGTTTTTGGTCCTTCTGAAGATTTCTCATGAAAGGCGTAGAATGGCATCTGAGCGTTGGCGTCTGTACACTCCGTGACTCATAGTTTAGCATTGAGAAAATCCGTACTCAACAGTATTCCCAATTAAAATATGCAAAACATACAGAACAGTTTAAACGCTCAATTGAAATATTGAAGTCTTATAAATATCAGTTACGTTCTGCATATGAATTGCACACATCAGATTTTATTTGATGTTTTCTGATACATGCAGCTTATAAATTAAACAAACAATTCATCCGTATTGGTTTCATGATTAGAATTTTTGCCGGTTCTTACTAAGAAGAATGGCTGTAGTGGGTTAAATCTCAGTAAAAGTGTACCACTTTGTTGCGTTTTCTTCCGTTTGCTGAATTTTGAGCTGAATTTCTCTGTATAATGTTTGATCTCCACTTGTGGGCCGGAAAGAAAAAAAAAATGAGTCAAGCTTTTTTAATCATTTTTTTTCACAACTACTCTTTCATTCTAACGATTATATACGAAATAATCGACAGTGATATTAGATCTTACAGGTCTGAGCGAAACGAAACTGGCTATTTATGAAGATTCCTGTACAATTTTTCAAACCTTTTTTTCTTCTTTGAATTCTTCTTCATCAGACTTTCTTAAGACGTCATAAAAAGTGCATAGATTCCAATCACAGTCGTAACATTTTGTCGAACTCATCTGTCGCAAAATTGACCATTTTTTATGACGGCATAAAAAAGTGTATAGTATTCAATCGTAGTCGAGATGTTTTGTTGAGCTTATGTCGCAAACCCGAGTTATTGTTCGGAAAAATAGAGCATGCAGTGTTTGTACTCGAAATCACGTGATCTGATCACATGCCTTGCTTTCATTAGACTGCGTTCAACATAGGCTTGTTACCTATCTTGTTTTTGATACTCATGAACTGGTAAACTTGAACACAGGACTTAGTTAAGCTAGAATGAAGTCTTAAGCATATATTATAGAGTGACCTTAAATTAAGAAAATACATGTAAAAATTAAAAGACGTTCGTTTTTGCTGGCATCGTAGAATGATTATTTTTTCCATTCACCATAGAGTCCGATAATAAGACAAATATGCCTGACGTTTCAGTAATAGTTGAACAACCGTACCCATCAAATATAGCAAGAATTTTATCTCCTTTTTTATGCGTATTTGTACGTGTCCTAGTGTATTTGTTTATGTGTTTGTGTGTCCCGGCACTCCTGGTCATTCTGTTTTGTCTACAGACTTGGAAATTGGCATCAGTACTCCACAAGACCCCTTCTAAGAATGTCACTTTTTTTACCTTTTGGGGACTTATTCAGACATATATTGATACGATATAGATTCTCCAGAAACTAGATGTGTCTGAAGCTTTTTTAGAAAACACGATTTTATATGTTTTCCAAAATTATCTTTCCTGACCATATTTATTCTTTGGTGGAATTTCTTTCGCATGACTTCAAATTTTGACGCTACGCTTATTCAATTATTGGCTGTGATGGCGAGCACTACTTTGTTTTTGTTCGATCTTTTTCAGCGCCTAAAGTTTCATATAACTTCGTATTCATGTGTCCTGTATGTATCACCCTTCCATTAATTACTGTGTTGAACAATAACTCCTGCTGAAAGTAATGATTAGCCAAGACATTGAACAACAAATCGTTCATAAAAGTTGAAGGCAGTATAGTACCATTGTAACAGAGCGAGTGCAGAGCATTCAACGCAGGGCCCTGGAAATTATTTGGCTGCGGCATATGCTGCTTCAATTACATTAGGGTTCCCAAACTTTTCAAGGTCATCTCACACTTTTGTCGATAAGATTGCTAGTTTATCCCTACCAAGTAAGTTGCGACAAAGAATAATTTCAAATAATTAGTTTATTTCTCGTATAATCAGACAGCTTTATAATACGAATTAGTGTAATTTCATAATTGTAAATACGCTGTTGTGTATTTCTTACTCAAAGAAAGCAAACGAGAATAATTAGGATTGCATCATTTGATATTCGAATTGATTATAAAAAAATACGAATGCGGTTGTTGTGACTGGTATACACATCAACGTGATCCATATTCTCGTATGTTTGGCACTAATTCTTCGATTTGAGGGTCTCTTAGTTAGAAACACATCCCCCACTACCCTTTGGTCAAGACATTTACCACGACTTTTATTTTTACTTAATAGTCTCATTCCTCTCTTGGGCTACCTAAATTCCCCCCAGGCCCCCCCCCCCTCAGTTGAGAACCACTGAGGTACATAGTTGATCCCGCACTGAACTCATAGATAGCTTTACTAGTTCACCGTCAGTCAAGCATGAAATAGTAGTATCTCTATAACAATTCCAGCTACGCCTCGCCTCATAGAAAATGAGGGAATTTGTTTCTTTCTTGTGTCAGCCCTTCCTTGTGACATTGTCCCAATTCCAGAAGAGGAGAATGCCTGTGAAATGTTACGATATACGAAGAATGGACACAGGAGCTGACTCTAATGAACAATACATTCACACTATTTGACATACGTCTACAAAAGTGGAATCAAATTCGTAAAGGAGAAACCAGAGAGAGAGAGAGAGAGAGAGAGAGAGAGACAGACAGACAGACAGACAGACAGACAGACAGACAGAGACAGAGAGACGGGGAGGGAGGGAGAGGAAGATTGGGGCAGTCGTTAAGACGATCAAATTCATTAGTGAAAATTCGTGAGTGAGAGAGAGATGGACGGACAGAGGCAGAGGGGACAGAGAGAGAGAGAGAGAGAGAGAGAGAGAGAGAGAGAGAGAGAGAGAGAGAGAGAGAGAGAGAAGATGGGGATGGTAGTAAGGAAGATTGGGGTAGTCGTTGAGATGATCAAATTCATTTGTGAAAATTCGTGACTGAGAAAGAGATGGAAGGACAGAGGCAGAGAGGACACAGAGACAGAGAGTGAGAGAGAGAGGGGGCAGGGACAGAGAGAGGGATTGCGCAGTCGTTGAGACGATCGAATTCATTAGGGGAAACTCGTGGGAGAAAGATGGGGGAGGGAGGCTAAAGGGGCGGACGGAGAGGTGGAGAGAGGGAAAGATAGAGGGCAGGGAAAGAGAGGGGACAGTCCTTGAGATCAAATTCGCGAGGCGAAACCCGAAAGAGGGAGATAACAGGGGAGTGACAGATGGGGCAGTGTGTGTTAGAGAGAGAGAGACAGAGACACAGACAGAGAGACAGAGAGACAGACAGAGAGACAGAGAGACAGAGAGACAGACAGAGAGACAGAGAGACAGAGAGAGAGAGAGAGAGAGAGAGAGAGAGAGAGAGAGAGACGGAGAGGGAGAGATGGGGAGGTAAACCTTTGAAACGGTCAAATTCGTAAGGGAAAACTCAAAAGAGTGAAAGAGAAAGAAAGAGAGAAAGGAAGAGAATTGCAGAGGAATATATAGACGGATAAAAACGAGGAGAGAGAGAGAGAGTGAGAGAGAGAGAGAGGAGAGAGAGATCAGCTGTTGAGATGGGTTGGTGAGCACTCGCCCAGAAACACCTCTTTTTATCCCCGCAGTCATCAACGGTACTTGTTTTCTCTTTGTCCACTTCGGTAACATTATCAGAAAAGCGAATAGGGAAACTAAAAACACATCCTTTGTTAATTTTTTTCTTATTCGGTCGAGCAGCGGTTGGTGGCTTTGTTGAAAATATTCAGTTGTTCCCATACCCCAAATAGAAATGAAACAGGTCTGGTTAGACACTCAATAGAATCTGTCACGTGACCGTCGTCTTTTGGCGGAATGCTTTGTTAGGGCGATAAATTTAAAAAAAAATGAAAAAATTGGTGATCATGAACAAGTTATTCCTTTCGCCTTTTTTTGGGTAGTGATCACTAGAAAAGTCTGAATTAGCCCCCCCCCCCCAACAAAACAAGTGCTAATACTACCGGCCAAAAACTAAGGGACCTATCTAACAGAACTTCACATTGCAAATTAAACCTACCAAAAAAACAAACAAGCAACAAAAACAAAAACAAACAAACAAACAAACAAAAAAAAAAGCCAAAAAACATAACAAACGAAAAACAACAAACAACTATTTAGAGGTTAGTTTTCGAAAAACAATGAAAAAGATATAGGGAATAAATGTTAACATTTTCAGCCCTCTTGCTCCGCAATACACCCTGTTTGTGTAATACTTACATACATAGCCAACCAGTCCACCTATAATATGAAGAAATCTACGTTGACAGTGTTGGTGACAGTTCTGATTGACTGTTTCTAATACGGCATAAGAACAGAGTTACCAATGCTGGTATGGGGGATAACTCAAATGAATAAATCTCATATATCTTTATTTCTAATGATCTTTATGTAAGGCGTGACCAAAACTGCTGCTAATAATTTGACGCCTCCTCAGTCCAAACTGGTTTTGTATTTTGTGGTAAAATGAATGGGAATCAAAGAATGCCTGAAAAACAGTTTGAATATCTCTTTAGGATCCAAGTCCCATTCAGGCCTCCTGCGAGAACTAGCTTGAATTCCTCGACTGTTGAAGGGCTTTTCAGCTAGTTTATGTAAATGTGTTTAAATTACCTTGAAAATTTCAACTATCATCAAATAAGCTGTTGATAGATTAGTCTTCAATGGAATAGATTGGTCTCATATGATATGTGTACTATCATAGCACTAGTTATAACCATGCAGTGCACTAAGATGTCGGCGTGAAAGCGACACTTAGCCAAAAAAAAAACCCTCAAAAATAGTATGAACGTTAATTTTAGCGTCAAAATTTTCGAGTCATTAATAACGACTCGTTTGTCCTTTCAAGAGGAATTGAAGAAGACGTAGAATAATTATTGTGACCTACATATAAAAGTAGCTAACTCAGAAAATATTTTCGCGCTAAGTTTGACTTTAAAATTGCTAAAAGGTGTTAGATGTAAGCATAGCCACCCCCAAGAAAAAACAAACAAAAAACAACACCCAAAACGTCCAGAATAGGAATGGCCAGAAACACGCCCAAGATTATGTTGAAGATGAGTATTGAAAAGAATAGTGAAAAATACCCACACAGCCATAACGTGCTTAATTTAGCACAAAAAACGCTAAATAGTCAACACTATAAAAACCACATACTCACGCACACACATGCAAATGAAAATACATACGGAGACACACTCGCCTAAACACAAATCACACATGGGATGCACAAAGATTCAGCGACGCACATTCATACACAAATACGCACATACACGCAAATGTAAACACACGTACACAAATCTATGCAAATGCAAGCACACAGATTTATAGGTATACACACGCACACACACACATGCAAGCATTTACAAACTCGAATTCAGACGCACACACTTATACTCAGGCACAAATTTATTCTTACAAGCTTGGCAGCTGCAGGGTCAAACTCCACTTATACTTTTTCACCTGAAGATGATTACTGCAACTTTTTGTATTTTATACGTCATAAATACAGATCATGAAAAAAACATTTCTCAGTATTTATGTATTATCTATTAGAATGAAGAAGCCCATTTTCAAGATAAAATCCGTAGATATGTCTTTTTGGCTCAGTCGGTTAGAGAGACAGCTACCAATCATTCGGTCGTGATTTCAGATCACCGTTGGATGACGTTAATTTTTTTACTTCCCTGAATTTTGTGGGGATTGTTCTTGTTTTTCTTGTTAAGTTACAAAATTTTCAGATTTGATTGGATTTGTCAAAAACCCCTAGATCTCCAGACAGATGAATAATCACTGTAACATAGCTTAGAAACTAATTCAGGCCAAATTCTACTAGTAGTGACCGAGTAACTCTTACTAAGAAAATGACGAGTATTTTCACACTTGAATTGTCTGTAGTTATTTGTTAATCGAAAAGGGTTCGACCCTAGGTCACATTCTGTCCTCATGTGGAGGGGGATAAATACAAACGAAGGGGCTTGGTATTTAGTCAAAAAACGAGAATATTAGCGTGAAGATACGTTTTCCCTCACAGCAATTATTTTTGTCAAACACTCGTCCAAACCTGGAGCTGACTTAGTTTTCAATCGTAGAAGAACCAGGAAAGTAAATGTTCATATCCCTCGACTGTGATTTGAAATCACAACCAATTGATTGATAGTCATGTCTTTATCGAATGATCTAAATTGACAAGTCTCACATATCTACCAGAATTTATGAAAGGGCCTATTTCATTCTAAGAAATACATATATCCATGAAATTAACATTTTCCTCTCGTATCCAGAATCACGACGAAAAAATTGGTCGGCAGGTGTCTTACTGATTCGGCTAAATTGACTAGTCTTGCCCATCAAGACAATTTATCACACCGATACGCAAGAGCTTTTTTCATTCTGACAAATGAATACATTTATATTAAAAAAATATATGATTTTTAGTTATTATATGTACAACATAAAAGTTTCAGTACTTATCTTTAGTCAGAATAGAGGTCTGACTGCAGTTTGACTCTACTGCAGTTAAGCTTATATTATGTATTCATATATCTATTATATCAATATTATGAAACTTAGCAAATAATTATCATTAATTTTCGACTACGATTTATTAACATTTTAATTTTTCTGTTGCATCTATTGCAACTCTATTCGGTATCATAGATTGATAGTCCAAGTAAAATAGAGATAAAAAGGAAACGAAAAATTAAGATCAAGGTAACAAAATATCAATAATAATATTTTGCCTCACTCTGAAGGCTTTCTGCTTATTAGACACTCATCCTTTTAATGTCTGTTTTTGGACATAGACCTTCTCCAAGATACACCAGTACTTTCAGAACTTGTCTAGTACGTCCCGGCATCCTATATTTTGTCGGCCACGATTTCGCATATGAGGTCTGGGGGTCTACGTTGTGAGACATGATGTCCAGCGGTTGTTTGATATTCTTGCTACATACCCAGTCCATTGCTATTTGAGTTTTACTTAATGGATTCTATGTTATCTTTGGTTCCTGTATATCTTCTAATATACTGTACACTCTTGTGATCTCTTCGTGTGATGTTGAGCATGATCCTCTCCTGCGCATGATGCATGGTTCTCAGTTTGAGGGTCAATATTCTGGTTAGATTCCATGTTTCAGTCCCATAGATGACTATTGGAAGGATACATTGGTTGTATACAGTTCTTTTTGGGACTCATTGTTTTTCTTGTTCTTAAAGGTTGAGCTTGCTCTCGAAATGGGCTTTAACGAGTACCATGAACCTGGTTCAAGAATAGAATCCCAAGGAGAAATCCTATCGCCTGATACCTGAAATGAATGGTTGAATGTCCCCAAAAGTTGGAAAATATCAAAAAAATAATATGATATGGTTTTTGTTTGTGATTTCGATCTATATTGGGCACGCTACACTCCTGGCCATGTGTCAAGCTTAGCTAAGTTTTATGATAACTTATTCATTTTTCTAAAGGTAATTTACGAAAGTGAGGATACATTATTATTAATAATGTTCGCTACCATTAACGTTAATTTTAATTGCTGTTGCTATTTATCACAACAGAACTCAGGCTTGTCCCCCCCCCCCAGCAGAGAGTGGATAAATTTACAGCGATGGTCGGAAAAAGAAAAAGTTCCTGGTGATTCTAGTTGCGATAAAAAAAAAAACAAATGTCACATCACTATCGTAACTTGTGGGACTAATTGAGTAAAGATGAATTCTTGACATTTATCAAACACTGGTTAATGCAGGACAATGCCAAGTAAGAGGAAATAACGATTGAAAGATTGTGTAGCATCAGCCTTCCTTGTGGATAGGGTCTGCTTGCATTGAATATCAGCAATTGCAATCTTGGCTTTCATCAAGACTCGAATCTCACCCCTTGAGATGAATGAGAAATACGTAAATAGATCTCCCATGAGTCAAGGTAAGGAATATGTCAGATAGTGCAATGGCCGAATTGTAGTGATCAAAACAACAAAGATGGAGATAACAGTCCAAATAATGCATGGGATGAGGAACATACTTTGTCACAGAAATTTGGAAATTGTTGAACGATCAGTATTGCTTGATTGATCTAATAGTTGCATAGTTTGCAATTTAGATTGATGTATAATTAGTAACTCAATAAAAACCATAAGGTAATCAACGTCTTTGGTAGCATGTCAAGTTGGGGTGATCAATCAAAATATTTGAAAAAGGGGTAATCAATGGATAAATTACTTCTCACGTCTTTTGTTGGGCAGTGATCGTTAAAAGAAGTTCGAATATCCAGCAGGATAATTTAAAAAACACATATTCATAAAAACGAGTTTTTTTTTCCAGGCATGATAAGGTGTAGACGTTTAAATTTTCGGCCAACTAGCTCCAACGGTTTGGCCAGCAAGCAATCTAGTTAGCCAGTCAACGAAACAGACAGATCAATTTAAAAACTGAAGAAACCTATACTGACAGCTTTGGTGACAGTTTAGGTTGACTGTTTCTAATGATCATAATTCTTCATCTGAGAAATTCAGACCAAAATTAAGTGAAACCGCAAAGACCAAGAAGTTGAGAAATATTTATATAAGGTGTTTCAGAGAAATCACCTAAAACATTGCTATTTCCTCCAAGATAGAGATCTTTTTTAAATAAGGAAACAATTTGTTTAACATCTGTGGTTGTTATAATAATAACTGTAAGAAAAGTGCTACGACCGTGCAGTTACATTAAAGGACTAAGAAGCGAAGGACAAACTCCTACCCCAGCAATGTAGAGATCCCTTCTCCCAGGAGACCACCCAGAAGGTGTTGTGTAGGCAAGTCGTAGGACAACCTCTTTTGCTGCAAGACAAAAAAAAAAAAAAAAAAAAAAAAAGAAAAATAAAAGAAAAGGGAAAATGATGTAGAAAGATAAATGATGACAAGGTGGTAATGTGAACGGGGTTATAAAGGTACTTGTAGAAGTACCCAGCCCTGGTCGGGTTTCTAAATATGTAGAATGAATACAATCATACGAGATCATCATCATCATCATCATCATCATCATCATCATCATCATCATCATCATCCTTTTATCATTCGCTGTTGGACATGAACCTTCCCCAATATTTGTCACCAATATTTTGTCAGACCTCTATACCACAGGTAACGTGGAACAATTACTTTCTGATATGTCTAGCCTGTCACGGCGTCTTACTTTCTCTTGGTCACAATTTCGCATATGATTTCTGGGAATCCATGTTGTGAGTCATGATGACTAGCGGATGTCTGGAAGTCTTGCAACATAACCAGCCCGTTGCCATTTGAGATTTCCAATGTATTCTATGATATCCATGACGTCTGTTTTTTTTTGTGTCTAGTATTCTGTGTTGTCTTATGATTTCTCCCTATGAGGTTCTCAGTTTGAGGGTCAATCTTTTGGGTTCATGTTTCAGCTCCATAGGTGACTATCGGGAGGAGGCGTTGGTTGTAGACCTTTTTTTTAAAAACTTGTAGGATTTTCTGGTTCTTAAACGTTTATATCAATTGCTGTAAAAAGATCTTCAATTAGTCAGGGTATGTTGATTGAATCCCGGCCATACAGCCACAGGCCTGAAAGTCACAGAAATAAAGTCTCAATGTATGTGGCACGCTGCGCTGCCTACCAAATGTAGCCGGCAATAAAATAATAGGAACTGAAGTGACAAACCAAAACAGATTTTTCTTAAAATGAAATATTTCAATTTAATTTGTATTAATTGATTTATGAATTATTTCGTTGAGTTTGTGTTTGAAAGAAAAGTGAGATACCCCTAAACTAATTTTAATTTAATTTGTTCTAATTAAGTAATGTAATATCTTTATTGGAAAATTTAAATGAATGATGGCTGTTTTTATGATTTATTTATTTTGATTTGCTTTGAAAGGAGAGGTTGTCACTCGTAAACCCGTTCGTTGTGACTTTGTGGCTGGTTACATTTCGAAGGTGGCAGAGCGTGCCACCAACATTGTGACTTTAGTTCTATGATTTTAGGGTTTATGACTTTATGGCTGGTCACCACTTGATTTTATCAGAATCATTGCTTCCAAGCGATTTAGAAAATAGTTTCACTTCCATAAAAATCTGCTAAAACATAAACAAATATAAGACCTAAAATTAAATTCAATTCTAACAATTTTCAAAAAAAATTCTAAAAAAAATCTTTTTTTTTCGAAATATTGTACTAACTCACCAAATTGGTGTATGCAAAAAAAAAAAAAAAAAAAAAAAATCAATAACTTTTTCTCTGCGCCAATTGCATCATTCATTTTCTCCAAAGTTTTCAAGTAAATACTGATGAACCCAGTCGGAGTTGGAACTCAGCTCTCCGATTCCATTTTTTGTGCTGCAAAACGCTTGGCCACTAGCACCACCAGTGATATTTTTCTTTTTTTTTTTTTTCTTTTTTTTTTTTTTTTAGAAATGATTAAATGTTTAGGTAGACGCCTGTAACTCAGGAGTTACCGGCTTACGTGGTGTCGTGTAAAAAGATATCCCTTTTCGTAGTTTAGCCATGACGGCAGTATTGACCCTAAATTAACCTATGGGTACCTCTGGTGCCTTTGGAGATCAGCGCCATCTATCTCAGGTTAAGTTATTTTTTAAGACTGCTTTTCAGTCCCTAGGGTGCAGCTGTTTGGCCAGCCATAAGACGTATACAAATAACCAAACGTAGCCAGCGCTTAGCCTAGGGAGCCAAGCCATAACATCATCATCAGCCGTTATAATTTCACTACAGACCAAAGGCCTTTCCCGTCTTACTCACATACAAGTAGTACCTTAATTTTCATTCTCTCTGGATTGTTCAGATTGAACGACAGAATGTTTGATTTTTTCGAATTATTTTTTTTGGACACTTCACTATCGAGTCTTGTTGTATTCTTGACCAAAATTTGATATATTTCAATTTTTTTGGATAAAATGACTTTTAGAAGGAGACGTGATAGTGATGCGGGCAAAAAACAATGATTCGAAAAAAATAAAAAGTTTGAATCGTTGGCATTTTCCATTACCTACTTTATTTGCTTGAAAAATATACAGATCGAAACAAATTGTAGCGAGTTTACTAATACATATATTAAAAGATATTATCGTCACATTATTCTTCCCTGATAGAAGCAATAAGATTTAAGAAAGAGTTTAATGGTAGCAAAAATATTTCCATTCTGTGCGGAGCTGTTGGTTTCGATTCTGTGCGATGCTCCAGAGATCCTTCCGAAATCTCGTAATTTCTCGCAATAGTCGTGATTTCTTTAGTCAGTAATTTATAAATAAGTTTACTAATAGATATATAAAAGATATCATCATGATATTATACTTTTCTGGTAAAAGCAGTGAGATTCAATAAGGAATTCAGTGATAGCAAAAATATTTCCATTCTGTGCGAGCTATAGGTTTCTGTTCTGTGTGATGCTACGGAGATTCTCCCGAAATCACGTAATTTCTCGAAACGGTCACGATTTCTTTTCTCAGTAAAACATACTTCTAGTCATATTTGATTAGTTTAATAATTTGGAGATTTAGAACATAAACAAGAAAATGGAGAATAACAAAATGTTTTTGGTATATTATAAGTACAAAGCAATTTCAAAATTACTTAATTATTGCCGAATAAAATAGTGATTAATAGTTCTCGATGTCACGATGTTTATGAAGAGGAAAGATTACTGTATCAATAACGAAAAAAATATGTCAAGTTTGATTATATCGCTATTTGTTTGAGAGGTGACGCGTGAAGAAATCTGGAGGATACAACGACCAAAACGTTGTATCTATAACGATTTAGTAGGCCGACAACTATTATTTTTGAAATTTTTAAATTCCAGAGTGAATCAAAATTATCGCCACGACTTGTTGAAAAATATTGCTTCATATCGGACAAATGAATATTGGAAACAGTCGACCAAAACTGTCACCAAAATTGCCAACGGGTTTCTTCAGTTTTTGGTGATTTGGGCTGGATGGGTATGTATGTATGTATGTATGTATCTATCTATCTATCTATCTATGCAATTGTCACACGAACAGACTTCAATAATGGAGCCGGGGCTTAAAATTTAAACATTTCTTCTCATGTCTTTAAAAACGTTTTTGTTTCTTCTTGACTCCCCGAAAGGCGAGAGCAGTAATTTATATATTGATCACCCCTTTTTCCAATCTTTTGAATGATCATATAAAGGAAAATGATGAATGATAATAATCTTCCCATAAGTCAAAAACACTACTAACACGGCATACTGCTATAAAGACGTTTGTCATTGACTAACTAAGCCTGTTATATAAGCTTCTAACGTAGACGGATGAAAAATCCTATAAATGTCTCTTACGTAACTTGGAAAATTATTCAGGCCAGATTCTACGAGTTGTGACTACGAAAATGACAAGTATTTTCACACTTGAATTGTCTATAGTTATTTGCTAATTGAAGGGGATTGGCATTCATTCACAAAGACGGGAATATTTACAAGAAAAATATTCTACTTTGCTTGGAAAGCTATTTCTTTGTTCACACTAATGTATTGTAACTAGTGCCACTGGATCTGGTACAAGAACAGAATTTCAGATCTTTCGAGAAGGAATTTTATCGCCTGAACCATTTGTGTAGAGTTTAGGGTACCCTTACATTTCCTCAATTGTGCCCAAAAGGCTTCAACAGTCCCTTGCTTTTACCGACATTGAAATATTTTTACGTTTTTGTGCATCAGTAGCGAAGTACATATCTAAGATACGGAGCACCATACGCCACTGCATAAGAAGAAAAATATTGCTTCACATCTAACTGATAAATTTTGGTATGCACCGAGGTTTCCAACGAATCCTAAAAAGAAGGGTGTATAAACAATGCATCCTCCCAATAGTCACTTATGGAGCTTAAACATGGAACCTAACCAAGAGACAGATCCGCAAATTGAGAACCATGGAACTTGCACATAAAAGAATAATGCTGGGCCTCACATGGAGAGACCACTAAACAGCAAAGTACATTCGAGAAAAGACAAAAGTCAGGGACATTATAGAATCCATTAAAAATCTCAAATGGCGGTGGGCTGGCCATATTGCAAGAATGGCGGACAACCGATGGGCATCACGACTCACGACATGGATCCCCCGAGATCACATGTGCAACTGAGGCCGGCAGAATATTAGATAGAGAGACGAGCTAAACAAGTTCAGAAAGTACTGGATGTGCAGCGCCAATGGTAGAGAAGTGTGGCAAATCCTGGGGAAGGTCTATGTCCAACGACGGACGTTAAAAGACTGATGATGATGATGATGATGATGATGATGATGATGATGATGATGATGATGATTCGGTCTCTAGTTTTCAAAAAAAATCACCAGAAACTTTTGCACATATATTATGCTTGCTTTTTCATGCTCTTATCTATTGCATCGGACCAGCAATTTCAACCAATGGGCCGCGGCACATTAGTGGCCAGCGAAGCATCCGTTGTGTCCCGGGAGTTTTAAAGTGAGTCGATCCTTGAACGAGGGTCATAGACAGTGTTCCTGTTATGGATACAAAAATAACATTCGAATACATTTTGAGATCAGTGGTACTTTTATAAGGCACATTAAACTCCCTTTTTAAAAAAATGAAGCTTTAAATAAATGTGTTATTCATTAAAGGCCCAAACGGCAGTTTCAAATTCGCTCCCGAATTCCGTAGAACGTCCGATCTCATATTAGTTTTTAATGAATGGCATATTTTTCAATGACATCTTGTTTCAATATGTTTTAATAACAAATATGCGCAAAAAATTCAAGATCTTTAGAAAAACCCACAATACACTTTTGACAAAAACATTATTAAGTTATTAGTGTTTTTGACTTGTGAGCAGATTATTATCATTAATCATTTCCTTTGAATGATCAAATCTATCTTCAAATCCTGACTGTGTGCTTCGTTCATTTCAGTGCCTGGCTCACTGTGCCGTGAAATGGAAAAAGTTGAAAATCACTACACTTGGGGTTTCTCAACATTTTATTAGTGTTAACTATTTTTTCACACTTTTTCTACAATCGAAGTTGACAAAGTAAAAAGGTCAGAATTGATGTTGAATTTGATACCATGTGTTACGAACTGATCCATCCTCGTCTCTATAGAAGAAAGTCTGAGTTTCACAGTGGAAAAGAGATTTGTAGTCGAAAAGTGATTTCGGTATTTAAAAAAGAGATATGTAAAAATGGAGAACCCAGACTCACAGAGATAGCAAGTTGTGAAAGGTAGAAGGAATTTGGTTACTCTCTTACTAATTTCTGTGGGTTTTTTTAAGACTTTAAACCTGAAGACAGCCAACTCCAGCTTTCTGAATTAACTCTTTTAAGTAACTGCTGCAGCTATATCTATCAGTGAAACTTCACAGAACGACGTAATGGAAACAATCTAAATTGTACAGAAAGACAAAAAAAAGTTAAGTGTAAAATTTTAAACTGTTAATCCGTAACAAGCTGATCGATCCTTGTCATTGACTTTCACAGCTGGAAGCGTTATCTGTGATTTGTTTCTAAATATTTGATATTTAAAAAGAGTGACATGAGTGATAATGATCGATATCATAGCGTCGATGAAAAATAAAGATAACTTTATTGATGATGATCAGAAAAAAACTATGATTCCAATTATATGACCATTGATGTGAGAAGAGATGATAGTAGATGCAATTTCATAGTCCTTAATGTAACTAGAAAGCGCGTACCTCTGTCAACACCATTATCAGGAAGTATGGTAAATGGCCTTGACTCCACACGAAAATCCAACCACTTCCCTTATAGCCTATTGTCCACCCTTCCGTGAAATCTCATTCAAATTCATTGAGAACTTTTGGAGATACTGTGTGGACAGATACGAAATTTTAGCGATATCATGCAGTGTAGGCATGTAACTACGACATAGAGGAGATAATTGAGCGTGGATCTGACCCAAAATGTAATTATCTATTCTGTAACACATTGTTCACCATTCCAAAAAAATGTCATCGGAATTCTTTGAGAATTTTCGGATATTTCGTGTGGACGAAGATGTCCATATATATATATATATATATATATATATATATATATATATATATATATATATATATATATATATATATTAAGAAAAACGGAAAAATATCTCTCAGTATAAATTTGGAATATCCTGGATCAGCCATGAAACTTAACCATCTCTTTCTTGTCCCATTTCTCAACTTTCCATATTGAGATCCATCCAGAGCTTTTGGGGATATCCTATGGACAGACAGACGGAAAGACGCGGCCAATTACATCTACCTCTCCGATTTCGGAAACAGCAGTAAATTAAATCGCCGAGCCATTGGGCGATGATTATCGAGGTGGTCGCTTTTAATAAGTCGTTCATACAATCACATTGAAATTGAATACCTTGACCTCTACTGAGATCATGTTTGAAGCATTCATATAATAAACTAGCATTAATTTCTGGTTATTAATTGGGTATCGATCCCATTTCCCAAACAATCAATGAAGCAGACGACAGGAATGTTTATAGGTAAAAATGTCGGTTGCAGGAGAACGACAGCCTGATTAAATTGTATCACGATCAACTGATAAAATCTGGAGACCTTATTGGGAAAAGTAGGGTGTCGTATGTCAAAAGAATATGATTTGACTTCTAATAATTTATATTTGGAGATGATAAAATGACAAAAAACGATGATTGGCGACAATAGCTGGCTGGAATGTCTGGATGATAACTATCAAGCAAGTCTCGTATTTCACCGATATTTTTCGAGAATATAAGCATCTCTAATTGTATCCCAACTCGCACCTATTCGATACAGATCACTATAGTCTTGCTGAAGTGACATTTTATAAGTTTAAAAGTTGATAACCAAGCTATCCTTTTTTTACATTGATACATTCAGATCAGTGTACTGTTTTGCATACTGTTTGCCTCTTGGGGATAAATGAGAATTGAAGGTCAGGAATATTGAAATTCCTTGGGAAAGGACAATGTACGTGACAGGAATAAGAACAGCCTACCCACATGGATCAAATATAGGGTTCCGTTTGAAATTCCTAGAGGATTACCGACAGTGTCTAAACATAGTCGTGCACAAAATGAAATTCTGCTGCGTAGTACAATTGCCTTGCGCGATATGGGATTGAATAATTATGAATAAATGATTAAGTTAAATCACTAAGCCAAATTAATCATTTGTTTTATTATATATATATATATATATATATATATATATATATATATATATATATATATATATATATATATATATATATAAATATATATATATATATATATATATACACACTTTTTGGTAATTATCATACACTTTTATTAGAAATTATCATATTCTTTTACCTTAAGATTATCATTCACTTTTTGTAGAAAATTATTATTTTCATCTGAAATTATTATACACTTTTCATTGATTAAAAATCAACATATACTTTATTTTCATCAAAAATTATCATACAGTTTTTGTTGAAAATTACTACACTCATTTTGTTGAAAATAATCATACTCTTTTTTGTTTAAAAATTTTCGTACACTTTTTATTGAAAATTACAATACTCTTTTCGTTGAAGATTACTGTACTATTTTAATGAACTTCATGATACACTTTTGTTAAAAATCATTGTAAACTTTTTATTAAACATTATGATACACTATTAGTTAAAAATTAGTTCACTTTTTTATTGAAAATTGTCATACACATTTTGTTAAAAATGTAAATACAGATTTTATTAACAAAACAAAATATTTGTTAAAATTCGCTGGTCTTTATTTCATAAACTTTTTACAAAAATCAATGATCGTCTTAAAGGTAAAACTTCTTTTGTTACGCGTTCTTTATGATCCCGTGCGGGCCCTGAAAAATAGTGGGGACATTGATCTTAAATTCGGATCTTATAATTCAACTGTTGGAAGGTATATATATATATATGTATATATATACGTATATATATATATATATATATATATATATATATATATATATATATATATATATATATATATATATATATATATATATATATAAACACAAAAAAACGAAACTGGAGAAAAATAAGATGAAGGCAGACTTCCAAAAGTTAATGATGAAAATGCTTCATCTCAGAATAGAACTCACATCTAATAATTTAACAATGGGAGGAAATTCAACCAAGGAAATTGTGATAAAAAATAACTAGACGAAGAAGATGAAGCAGGTATACATTCATTAGTAAAAATACTTCATGTAAGAATTTGAATAATCTAAGAATTTTACTAGGTGTTTCAAACAAAATAAATATGATGTGAAGGTCTTGAATGTAGACGTGAAAATATGACAGTATATTTTTGCTCCGTCAAGTCATAGGCTTCCGTAGCCACACTGGTTGAGGCGTCAGCTATGAAAGACGAGCTCCCAGGATTGAGAATGCGGTGGCTCTACAGTAAATTCCTTTGATGAACTTTTTACTCTTACTCTGTATTCTATTCTAGGGCTGGCTCAGAAGCTAGGGCTAACTCTTTTGTTTTTGATGACTGGATTTGTTTAGTAAGTAGATCAAGACTTTTTAAAAATAAATACCGAACCCAAATAGTCCTAAATAATCAAAAAATGACTCGAAAATATTTTTTCAATCTAATATTGGATGTCTTCCCCCTTATTAGTGATTTGAGGAGTTAAAAAAGTAACATACCATTATCATTGTTTGAAATCATGACCTAATAATAGGCAGGCATATCTCTTACCAACTGAGCTAATTTGACAAGTCTTACGTGTTTTCCAACATTTACCATATAGATAAGCAAGAGCTTATTACATTCTGATAAATAAATACTTTTATGAAATGAAATTTTTATACGGTGATTTGAAATCACGACCAACTGATTGGTAGGTTTGTGTCTTACCGACTAAGCTAGAGTGACGAATCGTACTTATTTGCAAAACTCATTTTACAGATATACAAGAACATGCTTTATTCTAATGAATATTTTGATAATCTGTTATTTTTTATCTATATAACACAGTAGTTGATGTAATCATCTTCAGTTGGAATAGAAATTGGAGAGAGTAAACCAGCAGCATCCAGGCTTGTGTGAACGAATTTGGGCACGTGTGAGTGTGGATTTGAACATGTGCTTGTGGGTGTCTGCATTTACATATGTGTGTACGTAAAATAGGTGTTGTTTCCTCCCCCCCCACTTCATCCTTTTGTAAATTCTAGTTTTAAAAATACACCAATTCAAATGTAAGTGAGAAATGCCGGATCACGTATTACTTTCTTGTCTTTGATGTCTGAACTTCGTTTCCTTTTTCTCGTGTTTATTTTGTAAAAAATGTTTACCTATTTGAACCCTACCCCCACTCTCTCTCTCACTCTCTTACACACACACACACACACACACACACACACACTCACACACACACACACACACACACACATACGCATACACACACACCTTGCTCAAAATACATTCGGAATCCGCCTGCTCAAAACCCTGGAACCGCCCCTGTGATAGGTATGTCTCTCATTAAATCTCACCGCCACCAGGTCTGCTTTAATACAAAAGACATCCCTAAAGAGAAGGTTTATTTTTCACAGACTCTGTTAACGAATATCCTTATCAGAATTGGAGACGAGTTGAGGGCCCGTTAGTGTCTTATAACAAAACAATATGAACTCGTTCACTTGAATTTCACGCCAAAACGGTTGGCACTATTTATGTGCTTGTCTAATTCACCGACCCTTTATCTATTCACTTTCTAGACATCATTGTTTGCCGGGGGAGCGACCTTGCACCACACCTATTTACTGATCCGTCGGCTTTGATTAAAGACCTCTGATATCTTTGCTCAACCAAAAGACATACACGTACGCGTCACCTGTTTGGTGTAATCATTTGCTAAGCGCGCAAAGACAATGGAATTTAGTAGATAAAAGTTAGTACTGTTAGTGAGTGCCCTTACGCTGGCTACGGTTCCAGCAAACACTGCCTGGGATCTTCATATCAAGTATTAATATCTTAGTTCTAATTTGCAATATGCGAAATAGACTCATTGGCGACAAACACCCGCAGTGGAATCACTTATTTCACCCTTCCACCCATAGCTGGGGGAGGGCTCAATAGATGCGTTTTTTTTGGAGGCAGGGGGGTAATCAAGGAATTGAAATATGTTGGTCTCTCTAAATTCAAAATGTGCATATTCGTATTTTATCTGCACTTCATATATGATTTGAATTATACTTTTGATAGGCCCGAATATTTTCGTCGGCCTCGTAACCCCTTTAGGTCCTAGGCACTGTACCTATTAAGTTTGACTGGTATTATGGCCCTGGCTTGGTTGGGGGAGACTTGAATCATGACTTATCAAAAATACGTTAGAGCGAGGTGAACGCAAACTGTTTCAGTTGGTGTTCGAACAGGGGTCAGTAAGAAGGATGTTGAGGAAAGTTGATAATGTGAAAAAGATACTTAAGCAATTTCATTTAATAAAAATGTAGTAATTAGTTTCTTAGCTTTTCTTTTCCACATTGTCAATTTTCCACACACACACACACACACACACACACACACATATCATATATATATATATTAAAAAGTCTGAAAAATCTAATGAGAAGAAAGTGAGTATTCAAAAATCCGGGGATACCGCACATGTATCAAGTTTGAGTATTGTTTTTTATTTTTCATATTACAAAACATGTTTTGGTCAGTAAGATCATCATCATCATCATCATCATCATCATCATCATCATCATCATCATCATCATCAACCTTTCATCGTCCGTCGTTGGACATGGGACTTTCCCTAAGATCCGTCACATTTAGCTATCATGGGCGTGTATGACTGTTGAGAATGTAGCAGCACAACGCTTTTTGTGAGTTGTGATGTTATCATTGAAGGATCATCTAGAAACTTGATAACACGACTAAAAAATCCTAAGAACTCAAACTCAATGCGGGGTACGAATATTTTAGTCACGATTTTACTAATCCTTTTCCTAGGTCTACTGGATAGTCATTAACTGAACAAGATCAAGTCTGGCATAGGGCATGTTGATGGAGCACGAAGGTGAATTCACATTCATCAAAGCCTGAAAGATGATCCCCTCAACTCTTCGGCTGGTTTGAAATGAGACAAGTGGCAATTCTATTTAGGTGTTTTGTTATTGATATCTGTTTTAGCGAAATAGTAAACGTTGTGCAAGATACGTCAGTTGGACAGTTATGTCATGTGAATTATGATACAATAAATCTTAGAAAGAATCACTTTGCCATCAATCTAGCATTCGACTGAGTAAAAAAAAAACAAAAGCAAAAATGGATCTTGATATATATATATATATATATATATATATATATATATATATATATATATATATATATATATATATATATATATATATATGCGTACCATCATGACATGGAAATGCAATTCGACAGCATGATTATGAATTGCTCCATTTCATATTGAAACTATTATTTGTAATGATCTCCCGTAATTATACAGTGAATGTATCACTTGTTCAAGACAACGTAAATAGAATATACAATTTAAAAAAATGGATGAGATGAGACCTTGTGTTGGAAGCACTTATTCGACCTCTGCATTACCGGCAGCTTTTTAGCTCAATGGTAAGAGCATCGCTACGTTGAAGCGGCTACCCTATCGGTGGTAGGTTTGATTCTTGCAGCAGCCCCATTTTCTTTGATTGTTCATTCTATGTATGTTGTCTAAATTGAGTGGTATACTGACCGTGTATCGACGGGAGATCATATCAAATGAGTTCCTGTATAACATAGCGCAATTTATAATTCATTCTGTCGGACCAAATATGTCCATTTCTTATATATATATATATATATATATATATATATATATATATATATATATATATATATATATATATATATGTGTGTGTGTGTGTGTGTGTGTGTGTGTATGTATACATATATATATATATATATATATATATATATTTAGAGAGAGAAAGAGAGAGAGAGAGAGAGAGATCTATGAGTGGAGAGTGCTTTGTAGTGACTCCAAATTACTGCCAGTCCAACCGCATTGGCATGGAGCTAGGAGTCATCTCGGAGCACTGAATTTCTCTCTCTCTCTCTCTCTCTCTCTCTCTTTCTCTCTCTCTGTATCTGTATATATATATATATATATAAATATATTTATATATATGTGTGTGTGTGTATGTGTGTGCGTGTGTATACTACATTTAACTTGGTGCATGGCCAAAGTGGCTAGATTTGATGAGAGTTGGAAGATTGTGTTACGCCAGTGGCCTGAGGGAAGTGCGCATGTCTGACGTATATATCATTTGTAGGTCTGTTTCTATCCCACATGGGTTCGAGTTACAATTCGAGGCTCGGTACGAGAACCAACGGGAAGCAAAGAAAATGGAATTAAAAAAAAATTAAGCCTTTATACTGAGGTTTGCAGTGATCAATTAAATAATTTAGGATGAGTTTTTTGGTTATTCATTGATTAGAAGAATTATTACTGTTAATAATGATATCTTCTTTTCGCTTCTCGTTGCTTCCCGTATTTTACAACAACCCAGTGGCGTATCAGTTTTCACAGAGAAATATCATCTAAATATCAAGTTCCTAATGAGATTTAGACAGTTATAACTATTATAATCCATCAATTTATTAAAATCAGTTCCGTGGTCTCTGTTATAGTATTTCGGTCGCTATATCCTCCAGTCATTTTTCTGCCCGAATTTTTGAAGCACGCTGTTGCTACTACTATACATTGATTTATTCAGACGATTTCCCGCGCCTTTGTTGCTTTTATTGTAACCTTTGGTCGTTGTACTCTATGGCCTTCGCTCAGCTAGAATTTCTGAAATGTTTTGTTACAATTATAAATCAGTTTATTCAGAACAGTTTCCTTTCTTTATCACAAGATTTTGGTCGATGTACTCTCCGGCCTTCTCTCTGCCTTCTGTCTGGGGCAAGGAGTCGTTACTATCATTAATTGATTCATTTAGATATGTTTCCCTAATTTTTCAACCGCCGTTCAACCTTCTTTCTACCAACATTTCAGGAAAAGTTCTGAGAAGAGGTGTTGTTACTCTCATTCAATGTTTTTTTTTTTCAGACCTGTTTCTTCGTCTTCGTTGTTTTTGCTACAACATTTCGACTGCTGTCACCTCCAGCTTTCTTCAGGCAGGTGTCTTTTGCATTCGCCAACTTTCAAGGATTGTTGAACAATATCCTTTAGCAAATCCACGGGCGTATGTTGTTCTAATCCACACGTGTGGTGTGTCTCAAAGAAAACATCCTTTTTCTGTCATCACCGTACCTTCATCAAGATCTTTCAAACATACGCATAGATATTAACGCACACTCACAGACACTAACACTCACACGCGCACGCACGCAAACACACGCACACACGTGCATGCACCCACGACATTTATTCGTATCTTTTTCATTATCGGCCTTAATTGGCTTCATCAGAACGTTTTGGCAGTTGCACTCTTTGGCCGTCTCAGTGTTTAAATATCTGACGCGAGCTGTTGTTACTATTATACATAAAAAAAAGGTCCAAATTATTCAATGAGTAATAGTAACTGCACCTCATCTCAGGAATTCAGACAAATATGTCTGCATAGTCAACATCTCAGATTTCTCTGATCTAGCAAATTTCTGCTAATAACAAAATTTGTAGATATGATATATGTATTTCTGTTCGGCGTTAGGTATGTACAGCCCGGGGTTAGCAAGTTTACACAGTTGTGTTGCGTCAAGATTAATCAATCACATGTTAAAACGAAGACAAGGCAACGTTTACGAACACCAATTAACCCCAGGTCGTGCCATTCGTCAGTGACAGAATTGCGTCAGGCCAGTGTCGCCATTTCAAGAAATTTTGTCGCGCTAAATCGACCTCGAAAAAGCGTAAAAAAAGCAAAAACGTGCTAAAAACAATTGTTAGCCTTATCATGGCTATTTAAACAGTAAAAAATGGTTACATTTGCATAAAACTAGAGAATAGCTAAAAAGATTTTCGGGCTAAATCGATCTCGATGAGAGTCAAAAACGTCGACACTCGTCAAAAATTATCAGCCTCTTTATGGCCATTTTAAATAGCCCTAAATAGCTATATTAGCATAAAATGTTTAAAAAAAGACTCTAATCGGCTAAAAATATAGCTAAATGTTGAATTTTCGCGTTGCCAGATGGAGAAACCCGCTAAATTTGGCGCAAAAAAACGTTAAATAAGCAAAGGTGATGTCGTCAAGCCTGTATATTGCGCTGGGAACAGCAAAAAAGCCGAAAACAATGAATTACCATTTGATGCAGAGAAAGACTTCGCAACGAATATTTAAGGTGAATAAAAAAAAAAAATGATAATCAGGTTTGGGTAGTCACTCAGGAAAAATCCGTCGCGTAACCAACGTCATTTGACGACATGCTGTGTGTGTCCGCCTTCACATAAACTTCGGCAAAACAAAGGCCACGAGCAACAATCACGTCGAAAATAAGACTACAACGATCCAATTCGAAAAAGAAAAAATAGGCCACTACATCTACCTAAGACGATGAATCTCCATGATATTCTCGAAAGAAGAAGGTATCAAGCGAAGAATCGTTCGAAAATGGCAAGCTTTCGGCAGAGCAAACTCAACATTTAAGGACAAGATCCCATTTGTCCTAAGAAGAACGATATACAATTAATGCATCCTCCGAATAGTCACGTCTATGGAACTGAAACATGGACCAACTAACCAAGAGACTGACCCTCAAACTGAGAAGCATGCAACGTGCATGTGAAAGAATGATGCTCAACCTCACATGGCGAGATCAAAAGACAGTGCAATGTACTCGGGAAAAACAATTGTTCGTGACATTGTAGAATCCATTAGGAAACTCAAATGGCAATGAGCTGGTCATGTTGCAAAAATGTCAAAAAACTGAGAGATGTTACGACTCACAACATGGATCCCAATAAATCTGATACATAACCAATGCCAGCAGAATACAAGATGGAGGGATGATCTCTACAAGTACATAAAGTATTGGCTCCGCAACGCCCATGATAGAGAGGTCTGGTAAATTTTGGGGAATGTCTATGTCCAACGACGGACGATAAAAAACGAATGATGATGATGTGCGTCGGGGATGATCAAGTAAACCCAGGAAGAAGGTACTTTTTTCGCCTCTTGTTGGGCGGTGATCACCAAGAAAGTATT
This sequence comes from Thysanoteuthis rhombus, assembly GCA_963457665.1. Taxonomy (NCBI): domain Eukaryota; kingdom Metazoa; phylum Mollusca; class Cephalopoda; order Oegopsida; family Thysanoteuthidae; genus Thysanoteuthis; species Thysanoteuthis major. The sequence goes on from OY735222.1 coordinate 38,925,993, forward strand.
TTTAAAGAAACATATGAATATTGCTGGACACAAAGCAAGGGATCAATTTGGCATAAACTTACACTGACATTTGACCTATCACTAAAACCTATTGGGAGTTGAAAAGCACAAAAAAAACTTGAAGTATAAACCTTAAAAATGTCAGCCCTTTTGCTCCATTGCTGCAGCCCTCTACGTGCGATATACAGGTAACCTGCCAGCCAGACCAACTTGAAAACTGAAGAAACCTATTTCGACAGTTTTGGTGACACATTCCTGAAATGTTTTGAAAATCGGTTCCAGGGTTTTACGAAGAAGGTTGAGACACATTAGGAACACAAAGTTTTATCGTATCTCTGTAGTCCCGATGCCTCTAAAAGTAAACAATGTCCAGTCTTGGGGTTACTTACCCCAGGGCAGCACCTCCCCATCACACTAAAAAGAGAGGATTGTGGGTTGCCTTGACGCCTTTGTGCGACTAATTGCGAGTGCTGAGTAATTTCCGTTATTGCCCTCACGTACGCGTGAGAGCTCTCACCCTGAACATATTTTGTGCCCCCCCCTCCTCTGTGGGATGATGTGGAAATACCTACTACAATCAAGCAGTATCCAAAATGGCTGGTGCAGATCCAGAAGGGGGCCCAAAGGTTCCTCCCTGCTCAGGCAAAGCACCATTAGATTTAAAAAGAAAATATCTTGAAAAATGAAATAAAAAAAAAAAACACAAATGATCCCAAGGAATCATAAATCAACCTTAAAATAAACAGCTATTATTTTGTTTTCATCTAATATAAGTAAAATGTCTTCCGCCTTTCTTATTTATTGGTTTTGCAGTAAATTTCTTTGAAACTTTTTTTTAAAAAGATTTGCTCTTGTGTCAATTCCAGTGCTAAAAAGTTACGACTCAAATGTGAGTGAAAATTACTTTCTAGTTTTTGATGTTTCGAATTTCTTTTCGCGTATTTATCCTAGCGGAGCTTGGGTTTGAATTTTGCCACATCACCTCTCACCCATTCACATTCGCCTGTCCTCACAAGTCCCAGATTAAATTTTCAGTGAGTCTGTTACACTTTTATGCACGCCTAAACCGCGGAACCAATTTAGACGAAACTTTGCAGGCATATGTAAGATGATCCTGCAAGCGTCATAGGCTACAAAATAAAAATATATATTTTTAATGCATTTAGAAAAATAATCTTATTCCGTATTCTATATTTTCCTTCTGATCCTCTCAAAAAATGAATAATTAAGCAATAAAATGTTTCATATTCTTTTATGCTATTCCCACATTGTGAAATTTAATCTTGTCGGAAAGTTTGCTTCTTGATAGATGGATGAACATATATTGTATTACATGAACATAAATTGTAACATTAAATAAAATGTTATGTATATCAAAATATTTAGTAAACGACCTGAGCGACGCTGGGGATATGCGGCTGATTGTATCAAACCATATTAAATTCCATGTCTTGACAGAAAAAAAATGCCCTGTCCACTTATAAACAACAGTTCAACTTCATGTCTACTCAATTTGTAAAAATATATTTCTCTGTTCGGAAATAACCTTGTTTCAAATCGTGGATCCGCTTCTACATGGTTAATATTTGACGGGTGGCTGCTCTGAAAGGCTGGTTAGAGCTTGATGGGTGACTGCTAAGAATAGCTGGTTACTGTAAGCGGCTCATAAACTTGAGAAGTACCAGACAAAATTTAGTAAATAATATGCTTAAAGAATGGATTTTAGACGTCTGCTTTGTAACTGAAATAGTCCCGTATTTTTCATTGTTGCCAGAGGTCAATGGTCTAAAAAAGCGGGATTCAAACAGTGGTTCCATGCGACCTTTCCAGGGATTCTGCAAAACGCAGTGACATTTTCACAATGTACCTGATAATTCTTTATTACAAAAACGATCCCTTTTATAATCATTTTTTATTTTATTTGTCTCCAGTGATAAGTAATTACTCATAATGTTCTCAACACATGATAACTTATTTTCTACATTTTTGCCTTAAAATTAAATACATCTTGCTCATTTACATGATACGGACGCAGTTCAATCGATAGTCGTTCACGTGTCTATTTTTCCCCGGTAAGCTTCGTTATTATTTTACCATTCGAGTATGCATTTCCTACTTGGTTTCTGAATCATTCAATTAGCAACGAAAAATATCCAATAGTTACATATGCAGAAGAGGAAGTTATTTTTGAAGGTGTTCCCTAGAAAATTTAACCATTGAAAAGAGTTCCCTGGGTAGTTAAAACTTGGAAACTATTGAATCCTATCGGATTTCGACTGCTGATTTTCAAGATAAGCAGGATTAATGTATCACAGCCTTCCATTTGAACTAACCATTTGAACTTCTGATGTACTCAGCTAAGTAATTATCGAGAATTTGTTTTACAAATAGGTTCAATTTGGTGAGATCTGGCCCCTCGACTGGTGTCGTGAGAGGGTAGCAACAGATAGATTAGGAAATGCGTTCCCAAGTTGTACGGTTAACTTGACTCTAAGGAGATTTCGACGAGCCTAGTACACTAGAAAATGGATAATAGTAAAATACTGAAGTAAAATAAAGGAGAATAAAAAATAAATGGACCTAAAAATGCAACCACCGCCTCTGCTTCCCAGTGAAACTTCGAGTATAAATGGAAAATTCAAAAAGGAAAACTAGTCTGGTTAGTCACTCGTTAGAAACTCCCATGTGACCAGCGTCCCGGGGCAGCATACCGTGTTGGGATCTGATCAATTGAAAAATTTGAAAAGGGGGTGATCAATGAATAAGTTACTTTTCTCGCCTCTTGTTGACCAGTGACCACAAAAAAATTTTGAATTTTCTAAAAATAAGCGTGAATGCTGCTGGACACAAACTGAGGTGCCAATTCAGCGTAAACTTAGATTGAAAATTGAGTCCCACAAAAAATCTGTTTTGAGAGTATTTTCAAAAAATTTGAAAATTTTTTTCTTCTCTAGACATAATAAAGACTGAAATAAGTGAATGCCCTTACGCTGGCCACGACGACAGCCGTCCGTGTCCAGACTTCATACATCACTTCGAGATTTTTGCGACGTGTGAAATAGACGTAGAAGCGATAATAAAACGAAGTGATGCCACTCACTTCACCTCGATAATAGGTAAAAGATTTCAGCCCTCTAGGTCCATTGTCGTAGCCTGTACATGTGATACATACATAACAAGCCAGACAGCCAGACCAATTTAAAAACTGTATAAATCTATTTTGATAGTTTTGGTGACAGTTTTGTGTCCCAATCTATCAGATCTCAATTGCAGATTTTCGAAGTAAGCAGACCCTCCCCACTTGAAAGATTGGTGTAAGACAATCTTTCTTCCCTTTATTTGAGCCTGTCATGTACTAAGAATACATTCTAAAAAACAAGCCCTTATTCATTCAAAGTGTTGCTTATTAGACAGGACTGATTTCTGGAAGAAATGCACTTTAAAGTTGATTTAAAATCGGAAGTTAATTTGTCAGCGAATAGCTAGCGTTACCAACAACTCACCGGATCTGATAACTCACACTCAAATTCCTGAGGCGTGTATACAGGGACCGACGGTATTGTTGCTAATTTAGCACTTTCTGTGATGAATTTAGCGCGTTTCTTGTTTTGGCAGCGAAAAAATTTTAGGTTTAGCACCATTTTTAGCCAATTTGTACCGCTATTTTTCAGCAATCTTGGTAATTTTTAATCATTCTCTAGCCAGTTTGGCCAAATCTACCCTTAGCTATCAAAAATTCCAATAAATTGACAGTGTTTTTTTTAACACGTTTTAGCGCCTTTGACGCTTTTTTCGAGATCTACATATCAATGATATGTATCTATTCAACCGTAATCGAACATAAACAGCACATTTTAAGGATAATGTTTTTAGCCCTGCATCATCAGGGTGCTTCGAGAATAAAATATATCCGGGTAGTTTTAATCCGTGATTCTGTTTTAGTAGGGAGTTCAACAATGCGGAACCAGACCGTGATTTTATACCCATTACGATTTCATATTGATTACGTCAATTTGGAATTTTTATGACATGGCATTCTTAAAATTCTGATCAGAAATCCTTTTGAAATAATTTGTCCTAACCAAACTTATTTTACGAAGATTTTCTTTTCATCATCATCATCATCATCATCACCACCACCACCACCACCACCACCACCACCATCATCATCATTATCATCATCATCATCATTAGTCTTTTGATGTCCGTCATTGGACATAGACCTTCCCCAAGATTGGCCACATTTCTCTGTCATGGGCGTCGCAGATCCAGTATTTTCTGAATTTGTCAAGTTCATCTCTGCTTATTGTATACTGCCGGCATTTGTTATGTATGTGATCTGCAGGGATCCATGCTGTGTGCCATGATGTCCATCAGTTGTCTGTCATTCTCGCATCATGGCCAACCCATTGCCATTTGAGTTTTCTAATAAATTCCTTGATGTTTTGGACCCCCTTTTTCTTCCTGATTTATTGTGCTGTCTTACGACCTCTCCATGCGAGGTTGAGCATGATTCTCTCATGCACACGCTGCATGCTTCTCAGTTTGAGGATCTGTCTCTTACTTGACCTCATATTCCTAATATTCGTTTGATTGCACGTTAATGAATCAAACTATTGTTTTCAAGCTCTTTATTTCTATACAGAAGCAAAATACCCTCATCAAAACCGATGTGTCATACACGTAAAATGATACGCATACAAAAACTGACAACGAGTCAAATAACAATAGAAAAGCAGCATCAGATATCTTCGATAATTGAATTGAAAAGAATTGCGCTGCAACAGTTGCATGAGTCCTCGTCGTTTTTTTGCTGAATTTTGCGAAGAATTTATAGCTGATTTTTCTAATCACTGAATGCATTTGGAAATGTTTATTTTAAATGTTGATGATGGCATGAAAAGCCGGAATATACCTTTCTTTTTTTCTTAAATAAAAGCCAAGGAGAATCATTAACATCCATTTATTATATTGAATTGAATGTTACGAACTTTGAGTTTTATTTTATTTTACCTAATTCTAGAATAGAATAGAATATATATTTTTATTTCACCAAGCAAACGATAACAAATTATTTTTGTATGTTTATACTAAGATCAGAAAACTGATATATTTATGAAGAAGATGATTAATTTTTCAACTGCGCTCCTGTTAGTATTTTGTCATCTTTGTTCCAAGGGAATATCACATGAAAGTGAAAAATTTTTCTGTTTGAAAATTAGGCTGGGGGTCTAAGTTATGGGACATTGCTTTTTAGAAAACACTTGCTCCAAAGATGAAGATTTTTGTAAACATTGAATTTTGCAATGGAAAATATTTTTATATAATAACAGACCTCTTAACGCTCTTTTTAAACGTATATCAAAATGTGAATATCTCCTTTGAAGTTGTAATTTTGGTTACAATTGCAGGAAT
>OY735222.1:38936407-38983907 GCA_963457665.1 Thysanoteuthis rhombus
CATCAAAATTGTTCCTTATCAAGTCAAAAGATTTACTTTTTCTCCCCAAAGATCACCTGAGTTATGTCGAACGTTGTCCTAACTGACACGCAAAACCATACCAGTTTAGTTCAGTTTGGGTCATTTTATTCCTTCCTGTAGACTACCCGTAAGAAATAAAACTACATAGCAAGTAAATTTCACTGGGTGGAATTGCTGGTCCTATGTAGAGTTGCCCACGGTTGGAAATGGAAATACAGAACGTAATTTATTACGTAAGATAGAGTTCTACTTTCATAACAGAACTAAAACTATGACTAAATTCAAAATCATTTTAATAAACGACACTGGTAAAGAAAATTTAGATACTTGGTTGCTCAGTTATACTTATCATCCATCATAAATTCCCTCTACCCTCAATCTCAAAACCTTCACTATGACTTTTTACCTAGTTGCCTTATTCCCACAATAGACTACCAAAATCCTCTCCTTGGGGGGAATCCCCCCACGGTCGGGAACCACTGCGCTAGACTAAGCAAAGTTTACTAAATAAGTGAAATGTTCAACTCTTCCTTGAATTCCTTGGGTTTGTTTGTTCACAGATTTCGGGATTTAATTTTTTGTATTCCAGTCATTCGTGAAACAGTCTCATTTCTCTTATTTCAAACATTTGAATCTACTTAATTCTCTCTCAACAACTGTTCCTTTTTTCGGTAAATTATCTTTATTTTATTTTTTTTGCGTAATATAGACACATCATAAAGAAATTCAAATCGGACATTCTTGGACCCCCTCCCCGCCCAGAACTCTCCAAACCCTGCCACAAAAAAAAAAAAAAAAAAATGAAAACTTTTTAGAGTTGAGGAATTTCGGGTGGGTTGGTTTTTTTGGAATGTTTTCTATGCGTCCTGAACAAATCTAGAATCATTTGGAAACAATTAATTTACTATATATCACTCTTATTGTTAATGGTCCGTCACGTAGATTCTGTGGACTTTTCAAACTGGAAAGAACATAAGAGAATCGAGTTTCGTCGAGAGTTCATTCCCTATTTCCGATCTGATATATTTACTCTCTGCCATCTATTGGCGATCTAAGGAGTTGCGATGTAAACCTATGTTGAAATAAATCAAAATAATTATTGACCAACCGTAGCGTCAAACTTTGAAGTAATGAAAAAAAAAAGAGTCCATGTTAGAATAAACATTATAGCCCTAGTCCCAAAAATAAAAAAAAGAGAAAATGTTTCCGAAGGGGTCTAGTGGAGTACTGATGCCAATTCTCAATTGTGTAGACAACCAAGCAAACGATCACACGCACATATAAAAATGAGTTGAACTCTTCGCCATATTTCTTGTCCCCAGTTGTTCAATTAGAAACGGAAAGTTCATATTTATGCAAACGCCATTGTTGGGGGATGGGTGAAATCTTATATGGGTTGATCCCCAAATTTAATCAGTTTTCCGTAGCCTGTTGTCCTTACTTGGATAGAATTTAATCGAAATTGATTCAGAAAATTACGGGTAGAATTTCATCTACTTCCAGTGGTAGATCTCTCGTAGCTCGAGCGGCTGAGTCTGAGTTGTAGCGATGTAAAACAAATAAATTTACGACAAAAGAAATACTTGTAAGAAAATTTATTAGTGTTTGTCACTAAGCTTGGTAAATACCAATAATGTGGCTGAATTGTTGGGTTAGTTGGCAATTAGTCGCCGACGGCAGTAGTCAATGTCTGAGCCCACGTGAAAAAGTATCCCAGATGCTAACTTTCGTGATTGTCAGACGAACCCTTATCGCTTGTAAAATAGTTATCATTATCACCAGCCTAATAAAATCCGTCGTTGGTCACAGATCTTTCACAAGATCCACCAGAACTCTACATGAGGTGGCGCCAATGTCCCCCGAATTTATTCAAATCGTCACGCCACCGGATTTTTGCCGTCAACAATTTCACATATTATCTCTAGGGATATCATGTTGTAAGTCATGATGTCCAGCGGTTGTATGACATTCTTGCAACATGACCAGACCATTGCCATTTGAGTTTTCTAATGGTTTCTATGATATTTCTGACATCTCTTTATTTCTAATATACCGTGCTATCTCGTGATCTCCCAACTTGATGCTGAGCATGATTCTTTCCGATGCATATTGCATGATACTCAGCTTGAGGGTCAATCTTTTGATCAGATTCTATGTTTCAGCGTATCCTCTGTTTCAATATTCACCGTTTACATAGACTGATGGTCGGAGTAGTTGCAATGAAAAGCAATCAGAATTAAGATGAAATTCAAATGAAACGATCCTTGGTGACCCAATCATTGTTTCTATTGCAATTGTAGATTTTACAGGACTGGAATGCTCGCCAAACGGCCCCCAAGAACTGGCTTGCAGGTGTAATGGTTTCCAACCGCCGTGATATTTGCCTAAAGATGGAGAGAGAAATGTATTCATGCCTTTCTCAGCGGAATTAATGCTATGTTAACGCAAAATGTCTTAGCCGGAGCTCGAACTAAGTTCGTCAATTCCATCCTCCATGCTGTCAACCGTTTGGCTACACGCCCCCCACTCCGAATGCCAAACCCACTTGCTTAATTTCAGTCAACTTAATGCTTTCTGACCAGACTGGCACCGATATACTGCCCTTGGTATTGCTCTATGCAGTCATGACAGATGGGATCAGGGTTCGTCCTGTGACAAAGTCGTGCAACAAAAGTTACGAGGACTCAAGAGGTTTTCCTGGGGGAAGTTCCTGCCTCACACGTTCGCGTGTAAGTTTTCCTACGTTAAACCGAACCTGTGCCACATACTATTCTCGCGAGGTTTTAACTAAATAGGAACTTTATAGCAGACTTTTCATATCAAATTACAAACAAAACATGAAAGTTCTGTCAATGTTTATATACATAAATATACGTTAGTTTCAGTCGACTTGTAAAAGTTGTTGTACATATCTACCGTCTCATTTGTAACAATGCAGATAATGTTCAATTTCTCACTATATATATATATATATATATATATATATATATAGAGAGAGAGAGAGAGAGAGAGAGAGAGAAAGAGAGAGGTAGATAGATAGATAGATAATGTTTAATGTCTCACTATGTACACATACATTTATATAGATGAATAATGTTCAATTTCTCACTATATATATATATATATATATATATATATATATATATATATATATATATATATATATATATATGTATATATATATATATATATATTTATATAGAGAGAGATAGAGAGAGGGAGAGAGAGAGATAGGTAGATAGATAGATAGATTATGTTGAATGTCTCAATATGTATATATACATTTATACAGATAAATAATGTTCAATTTCTCACTATATATATATATATATATATATATATATATATATATATATATATATATATATATATATATATATATATATGTATATATATATATATAACATTTAGACAGCAAACATACATAGAATAGAGAGGAGTTTTGAACAGCCCAAGAGATTATAATTGTTTTGTCTTCTTTCTCCTTCTTTTGTCTCGTTTTCTCTCATGTTCATCAATTCTTTTCCCCATTGACTTTTCTGCATTTGCCATGAATTTGTGGTCTCCATTCTTGGTGATAGTCTACTTTTTTCCTTCAAAAAAACATCACCACAATTTAGAGTATTTTTGCATTAGTCGAAGTTTTGTTTTTCTACCGGAACCAAGAGCAAGAGTAAACATTCACGTTCCCGTAGCGTGCTTGGGGATAACGGCAAGCTTATCGATAGTCGAGGCTCTTACCGACAGAGCCTAATTGAAAATAGCAAACTTGTTTCAGTTGAAGAGTCGTTGGTTCCAACCGTTGGGAGGAAAGTTCTTTCATTAGCAGAAGTTTTACTTCAGATAAGTATAAGATGAATTGGTATCAGACCATAATGAGATACCTGAAGATGAAATCTACAAACAACACCAGTAAGTAAGATCATTGCTATACGACGTGTGTCCTGATCTATTCTTTAAACTCACGGGGAAGATCCCTGATATATTTGAATTGGGATGTTTATTTTTTTAGAAAAAAAATACTCAATTTGATTGCCAAGAATTGTACATAGTTTGAAACAGTGGTCAGGCAGTTTTTTTTAAGCCAAATTCCCCCTTCCCCAGTGGGAGAGTCAAGTGTTATACCCAGCGAACCAAGAAAATCCCACTGTTCATTATTAGATTCATTATAACTATAATTATTTATTAAAAAAGAATAAAAGAAATAACAGGTCCGATTAATTATTCTTGGAAACCGTCAGATGACCAACATTTTTTAGCAGCATGACGTGTTCTGGGTGATCAATTATAAATTTTAAAATGGGTTGATCAATGGATGAATGAGTTCTCCAGCCTCTTGTTGGGTAGTGATCACAAAAAAATCTAAATTTTCAAAAACAAACGTGAATGGTGAATCAATTTAGTATAAAGCTACATTGCAGATTGGACCCTGCTGAAACCCATTTAGGGGCAATTTCCCGAAAACAAAAAACATTTTTGTGAACAAATACATGGAGTATATAAGGAGTATATGTCAAGCCCCCTAGCTTCATTGGCACGGCCCGCGTGAGTGATACATAGCCAGCCAGCCGGAACAACTTAAAAACTGAAAAAACTTATTTTGAATTTTATGCCAGTGGTGCATGAAACTCAGAGTCACCGCGAAGAACTGAATTTTCTATAAACACTTATATATATATATATACATATATATACATATATATATATATATATATATATATATATATATATATATATATATATGTGTGTGTGTGTGTGTGTGTGTGTGTATATATTTATATATATATATATATATATATATATATATATATATATATATATATATATATATATATATATATATATGTAGAGAGAGAGAGAGAGAGAGAGAGAGTTTTTATTTTATTTGCTTTCCTTTTTCTATTTCTCGTAATCGCATGATTATTCTTTCTGCGTCATTCTAACCCCTCTTTTTTTCTACCGTTTTTACAATTTTTCTTTCTCTCTTTCTTTCCATGTTACTTCCCATGTTAACGACCCCCCTCTCTTTGCCCCCCTCTCTCTTTCACACACATACATTCATTCACACATAATAACCGGAATAATGCATGGGTGATTAAAAGTCATGGAACAACATATGTTTTCGTGGTACCATTTAAAGAAATATTAAGCCCCGTGGTTACGAAACTTTGAAAATTCAAGGACTTCTATAGAGGAAATATTCTGGCGGGCCCCTATTTTCAGCATTCAATTCTCAAACTAATTACTGAACTACAATAAAAAGTAATTTTTGACCTTTTAAAAATCATACTTATTTAAGATGGATTACATATTTGAATTCTAATATATGGTACAGGTCTGTGTATAATAATTATGTTTTCCGATAGCTGTTAAATGGTTGTTGTTAATTCCCTGCCACAAGATTCGCCAAGTCATGTTTTAAAGAAAAAGTTATTACAGACCATCAAAGCATTGTTCAGCAAACTCCTAGAGCTCGAAGAACTTAAGTTTTAAAATCACTGATTCAGCATAGTACATAATTTTCTTGTGTGATGTTTCCAGCATTACGTCATCAGAACACACAAATGACACTCAGAATTATGCCAATTTCATGAATATTCAAAAATTGACGAAACTAAAGGGTCCATAGTCTTTCCTTGATTTTAGCAATGTCCAGAAGTATGGTCGGAAGACAATATTTACATTCATCTCACAAGCAAGAAAAGTTTCAAAATAAAACTTCTTCCTGAACATAGTCTTCAAAAAACTTGCATTCAAATAGATATAATATGGGCCCATATGTATATATATGTGATATCAAAAAGAAAATTCGAAAAGCAAAATGATGTTAGAAAATGAAAATTTTGTTCTATTGACATGTTTTGCTTGACGCAAACCAGCTCCTTCAAAATGAAATGAATAGAATTGAGTAGGCTACGATCAGATGCTAGTGACATCGGCCCTTTGTGGTTGTCACCCGTCTTAATTATCAATACTGGTTATATGAGTGTCCAAATCGTATAGGCTTGTAAATTTGATCTCTGTTGCTAAGTGTGTTGGTCTTTTTGTCGGCAAAATGCATGCGTCTCTTGAGGAGTTTCTGTTTAGTTAGGGCTGTGTCCTGTGTGATTAATTTGGGTTTTAAATCATCTTACTAATCTACGAATATTTTTTATGAGTGTTCGAGATGGCCTATCAAGTGGTTATCTTTGATTGCCCGTCGAGGGTGTGCTTGTATTGATGATAGGTTGCATGTCTCGTGAGGGGATTATCTTGAATGCATGTGTTATGGCTGGAATGTTAATCTGACGGTCAAATTACATCATATCGTTAATTGACAGTCTGCATTGTGTAATTATCAGTTTCGTCAAGTGCAGGAAATCGTGAAAAAAAACTTGTCCTTGTTCGATTATGTTACATTCCAAGATAAGATGTTTTTAAAAAATAATCTCTATCATGTTCTCTCCAGATAATCTGGTCATTTTTTTAAATTGAAGTTGTGAGCTAATTTGTTTCAGTGTGTTGTGATAGTGTTTGAATTATCGTCTATTTTAACGCTCTACGGGTCTTGCACACTCTCTTTTTGGTCTGGAGGTTTCTTTAAATGTAGATTTTAGGGCAGTTTTGTCAGGGTATTTGCATATGTACACGCCTAAGAGTTGGTTTCATTATGAAGTTTGTTGATTATATCTTTGATTGTCTCAGATGTGCTGGTAATGATATCTCTCGGTTTCTTAGATTGTCTGCGGGCTTCGTGGTTTGTGAGTTTTTAGGTAACGGAATGCGCCCGTTTCCATCTAAACCTAGATTTTTCTTTCCAAAACTGACACTTTTATAAAGGTAACGAAGGACGTATTAATTGAAATACTACAAGGACTGAACGGGAAATTAAAATCTACGGTTTCCCAACGATGAACGACTAGAGTCTCATCATCATCATCATCATCATCATCAGCAGCAGCCTTTTAGGGTCGGTCGTTGAACCTTCCCCAGGATAAGCCAGACCTCTCTGTCATAGGCATCGTGTAGCCAATATTTCTGAACTTGTCTATTTCTTAACGTCTAGTTAGGCATTATACTTACATTGTAAGGGGAACCCCTCTATAAAACCGTTAATTTTCTTTTTCAAAACTCAATAAAAGTTTGTAGCATTACAGCCAGCCTTCCGGAACAATTTTAAAAAATACTGAAGAAACCTATCTTGACAGTTTGGTAACAGATATGGATGATGGCTTTCCAATAAAGAAAATGGATGTATTTCCTATTTCAATCATGGGGTTTTGAATGCTGTCTTGTACACTGCTCAACAAAGTGTTTGTGATTGATGTGTTACTCATACGAACCATGAGGCTGGGGTCATCGAGCATAGAGAAATGGCTAGCTCGTGTATCATAGCGGGGCCAGTTCGATACTAAACTGGTCAAACTCCCCGAACATTTGGTAAGCAGCTCTTTTTCTCTTTACTAAAAAATGATAAGAAATTCCTGGTTCGTCTTAATTAATCAGACGTGTATAAATGAAGGATATATATATATATATATATATATATATATATATATATATATATATATATATATATATATATATATATATATATATATATATATATATATATATCCTTAATGATAATAACAATAGTATATATATATATATATATATATATATATATATATATATATATATATATATATATATATATATATATATATATATATATATATATATATATGCTACTGTTATTATTATTTTTATGGTTGAATTATCTTTGCACAAAGAGTGTTCGACATCGTGGATAGATCATATGTAAATAGGCGTCCATAGTGTGTTTCCTACCATGAATGACCAGAGAGAGAGAGAGAGAGAGAGAGAGAGAGAGAGAGAGAGAGAGAGAGAGAGAGAGAGAGAGTCCAGTTTAGCATTAGTGCTACATTGTAAAAAGCACCCCTCAATATTGTAAATAGAATCCGCCACCTTTAAAATCTGTAATGATTTTTTTCCTCTCAAAACCGACGAATTTTCCATTATACTTACATTCTAAATTTAGCAAACCTTTGATAACATTTTTTTCTCACAACTGGCAAATTTTCTGACGGTCTGAAGGCCTAATTGAATGAAAGCTCATCAAATCAAAAAGTTATTTTCCCACTTCAGCGTTTGAATTTGAATTTCATTTTCTGAGACTCTAACTTCTGAACTATTATTGCTACCGATAATGTTACTACAAAATGAATTAATCTAAGAATATAAACCTATGAATTAAGGCGTAAAATTAGTTTTGATTCTGCTATGATCTCGGGGGCCAGTGCCATTTATCCTATTCTCATCATGGGGTCAGATTCCCCTTGTACCCGAATTTGCAGCCTGTGTGATGCAACTGTTTGGGAGATCACAAGACATATACTTTGTTAGAAACAAACACTTGTCGTCTTGATATCATTGGATGTATTCTCTAACGAATGCTAGACGAATTGATCAGATTAAGCAAGAAAATTACAATGATCAAATCGAAAATGCAAAGCAGGACAAAGTACACCCCTACAATAAATCTCCATGAAATCCCCCCCCCCCAAAAAAAGAGAAATCAAGCGAAGAATTACTCTAGGATGGCAAGACTTCGGTAGAGCAAGCTCAACCATCAAGAACAAGAGATTCTCATCAGTCCTAAAAAGAAAAGTATAGAACTCATGCATCCCTCCGATAGTCACGCATGGAGCTGAAACTTAGAACCTAACCAAGAAACTGACCCTTAAACTGAGAACCATGCAATGCGCACATGAGAGAATCATGTCCAATATGGAGAAACCACAAGAAAGCACAGTATATTAAGGAAAGTCCAAGACACCATAGAAAACATTAGGAAAGTCAAATGGCAATGGACTGGTCACGTTGCTAGAATGGCAGCCAGCCGATGGACATCACAACTCACAACATGGATCCCAGGGATCAAATGCAGAACCGAGGCTGGCAGAATATGAGATGACGGACGAATTGGACAGGTTCAGAAAATATTGGCTACGCAACGCCTACGATAGAGAGGTGTGGCGAATACAAGGGTCTATTTTAACGATGGACGTTAAAAGACTGATATTCGGTGATACTTGTTGAAAATTCCCGTATACATGAGTTTATGCGAGATTTGCCATGACTTGCTTAAGTCAATAATTGATCGACCGTAGCGTCAAAATTTGAAGTCATATGAAAAAAATATCCATCGAAGAAACGATGAGAGTAATTTCTATTTATGAAATCACAGGCGTTTTCAACTGGAAAAACATCTAAAATTGAGTAGAAAAAAAATCTAGGACATGGGAAATCCAGATGTTATTAATAGACCCGTAAAAATAAGGTTTCAAAAGGTCAAAAATAACTTTTCCCCTCAAAATGGAGAAAATTTTTTCTCTCTTAGGCCAATTTTGAATTTATCAGACAAAACGTTACGTCCAGGAGCACTGGAACATACAAACACATAAACAAACGTACAGACACGATTAAACGCACACATAAAACAGGATCGAACCCCTTCACCACCTTCGATGGTTACAGTAGCTCAATGACCTCTTTAAAGAAAATAAACAACTGAATCCGTTTCACTGGAGGAGTCCATTGTTTCAAATGGTGGATGGAAGAAATTTTTATCGGCAAAACTGTTACCTTTAAGTGAATGAATCCATTGTAACGGACCAAGAATCTGGAAAAGTCACACTACTCATTATACGAGTAGATAAAAGCGACTTTTTTTTTTCTCCCTTTTCGTGCATAATTACAGCCCAAACCAAATTCTAGATAATAATATATTTTCTCGATAAACAAACGCGTTTTGTCACTGAGAACTGAAATTGAGGCACGCTGTATAATGTGACAGCATAAAGAACCAACGTACCAAAAAGAGGAATCCATCCTGCCGCCCCCAAAAGACAACAACAACAAGTAAAAAGCAAGAGAAAATAAAGAAGTTCCGCTGAGGCATGAGTGAGCGAAATTCTATCTTTGCAAGCGGATAGTGTCTTCCCGTCTCCACTGAACGCTGGCAGTCAACGAAACGCGTTACTCGACAGCCAATCACCTTCCTATATCAACGGACCATTCATAAAATTTACTCGTTTTTTCATTTCGAGGCGTCCTTGCCTCTCTATAAAATGCTTTGTCCGTCCGTCGGTAAGTATGTCCCCGTGTTGTTTCTCAGCTGTTCCAAGTCAGATTTAACGGAAACTTGGCAGAAAGGTATCCCTTGATGGGATGCTTCTTATTTATGAAAATCTTCCTCTCGGGGTCAAGTGATCTGGTAATAATTGTGTTTAAACTCAATTGTCTCAGTTGTTTCGAGACATATTTACTTGAAACTTGATAAAAAGATGTTCCTTGATGAGACGCTTCTTACAAGAAATGACTTTTTACTCAGGGTCAGGTGATCTAGCAATAATAGCATTTAAACTTTATAGCAGACGCCTCATTACACTATCAATTCCGTTTTTTAGGGGGACATTAATGAAAGAAGGAAAGAAAGAAAGGATGGAAGAATCAAAGAAAGAAATAATGAAAGAGAAAGAAAGAAGAAAAATGGAAAAAGGAAAGAAAGGAAGAAAGAATGAAAGAAAGGAAGGAAGGAAGAAAAGTGAATGATCGGATGGGAGAAAAAATAAAAGAAAGAAAATGATGGAAGGAATCAATTAAAAACGGGAGAACAAAATGAAAAAAAAAACGAAAGAAAGGGAGAAAAACAAAACTAAGAAATAATGAAAGAAAAAAAGAAAATGAAAGAAAATATGAAAGAAAGGAAGAAAGAATGAATTGCAGAAAGAAAGAATGAATGGATAAAAGAAAGAAAGAAAGAAAGTAAAAAAGGAAGAAAAATAAATGATTCAAAGTAAGAAAATACCAATGAAATAAATAAATGAAAGAACGAAAGAAAGGGCAGAAAATGAATGAATGAGTGAAAAGAAAGATGAATGAAAGAAAGATAGAAAGCGAGAGAGAGAGAGAGAGAGAGAGAGAGAGAGAGAGAGGCAGAGATGCACAGACGGACAAACAAAATGAAAGAAAGAAAGAAAGAAAGAATGCAAGAAAACAATAAAGAAAGAATGAAATCTCAAACTGATGAATGATAGACAAAGAGAGAAAGAGAAAGGTTGAAAGAAAAGAAGAAAGAAAGTTCAAAAGACAAAGAGAAGGCTTTCTTCACTGTACTATTTTACTCATTCAAGTATACAGTTTCTCAAGGTTAGAGTTAGGGTTAATTTTTTCAAGCAAACCAAAATAAGGTCACAAGAAACTTGAGGACACCCGGGGTGCAGTTTGGGCCTGAAAGTTACCAGAACGGAAAGTGGATGCTGCGATCTGATTTCAAATATCGGCTGAGGGTGGATCAGTATGTCTGTAGCCTGACATAGTTATTAGCTGAAATTCACACTGAACAGTGCAGACCTGCCATGAGTCAGAATTGAGAATGAGTGAGAATCGTATGACGCCACATTCCTCCCTCCCCCAAAAGAAATAACGAACAGACGGAGGGAAACTGAAGGGGTAAGTTTAGGGGAGTCTGGAGGCATGTTCTCCCAGAAAAATTTGGAAATTATACTATTGGCTAGAAATACTTTTCAGGGCATATCAACCACTGTTATTAAGTGTTTGTCAAGAAGTCTACTTAAAACATGTTTCATCTACGAAGAGATTTTTTTATCAGAAATATAAATCAATTTGATAAATCTGAATCACCCAAAATTCTAATACTTTTGATAAAATGTGTGAGACTTGGAAGGTCGGAATAATGTTCGATCTATGTGATTAAGTGTTTTGCTTATTAAGAAGGAAAGGGTTTATTTTGAAAAATAAACTTTTATTATGTAAACCAAATGCTTTTTTCAGCATTACACTAAGGACTTTTTGATGTACTCACTTGCTTGACATGTAAATTGAAAATTAATTTTGAAATGGGGAACAGAACAGAAAAAAATCAATCAGAAAGATTAGCTTTCTGATTGATTTTTTAACTCAAAGATTTCAGTTAAAAGGATAGACTAGGCATGACTAGATTGTTTGAGAGTAGGGCAAGAGGAGACTCAATTGAAACTTTCAAGATAATGGCTTGGCACATTACGGAATTCTAATGTTTATTAAGTAGGATAGGACAGAAAATTGATTAGTTAGGTCTAGTACAGACACAAGGTCGAAAAAAAACGAATAGAGTTTTCTCAAAAAAAAAATGAAATACTCGAATAGTATACCATCTTAGGTAGAAAAAAAATGTGAAAGTATAGATGATTGAATGAATAATTTAGATGAATTTGGATCGTATGGGATAGAAAATATATTATTTGGGCAATTTTTAGTGTTATCGACTGAAATATATGAAAGAATTCAGGAAAAAATTGATAAATAAAATATGACTGGTAAACTGTTCCTCTGAACTGGTAAGATTGTAAAATTATTTGTTAAATTTCATACGCTTTTATTATTTGTAGGAATCTATATATTTTGACGTTGAATAAGTATTTCAAAAGCAAATTGTTTAATGGAATGTCCATTTTCATTTAATGAATAAATACATTAATCTACGCGCTTCGTAATGTCCGAGCAAAAGAATTAAATCAAATCCCAAAACGTAAAATCGCTTGAAAGAGAACTTACTGTTGCTGCCTCTATGTAATCCCGTAGAACTTTGGAAAGGAGATAGGCATACGGAGGGAGGGGAAAAAAGATGGATTCCCAGGAAGGTAGGGGGGGGGCGATAAATCACGGTTAGGGAGCTAAAAGATATATTCGGAATATTTTTAGCGGCAAGGTCTTTTTATATGTGTACATAGAACAATTGTAAAGCACCAATACTCTTATTGACAATGGGGTTCCAACTTCCAAACTCCTTAACCCTAAATCGAAAAGCCTGATCCAGGGGAGAGGGCCTAGTTTGCGCCCCCAGCAAACGCCCAAGATAGACACCGCGAAGTAACCATCATTATCATACCATGAATAAACCATTTCGGTATAAATATTATCCACAGGGGGTGTGCTCTCAATGGATACCAAAACTAAGAATAGTACCGGACCACACACACACACACATACACACGTATATATATATATATATATATATATATATATATATATATATATATATATATATATATATATATATATAATGTTTTTCCAATACATAAATACCCGACATATATTGTAAATTATCATTATCAATAGCAGCAGAAGCAGCCTTTTATCGTCCGTCGTTGGACATAGGCCTTCCCTGAGTTCTCTATCATGGGCGTCACGGTCCCAATACTTTATGAATTTGTTTAATTGGTCATGCTATCTCATATTTTGCTGATATCGTTTTCGCTTGTGATCAGTGGGGATCCATATTGTGAGTAGGGATGTCCAGCGGTTGTCTGACATTGTCCTTGCAACATGACCAACCCAGTGCCATTTGAATTATTTTAATGGTTTCTATGATACCACTGTCTTTTCTCTGATGTACTATGCCGCTTTCTGATCTCTCCATATGAGGTTCAGCATGATTATCTCTCGTGCACGTTGCATGGTTCTCAGCTTGATAGTTTTTTTTGTTAGGTTCTATGTTCCAGCTCCACAGGTGACTATCGGGAGGATGTATTGTGGCATACCATTCTTTTTAGGGTTGATGGAATTCTTTCACTCTTGAAGGTTCAGCAGGCTCTACCGGAAGCTTGCCGACCTTGAGTAATTCTTCGCTAAATTTCTTCTTCTTTTGAGAATTTCATGGAGATTTGTTGTCCTAGTTAGATGTAGTGGTCTCCTTCGTTTAGCTTCTCATTCGGTACAATGATTGCATTTTTTCTGTATATGTATTGATCCTGGTGAACTATATTAAACTAAATTGTTTGGCGACCCTTTTGAATAACAATCTTAATCCTTTTAATCTCCTTGTTGATTGATTCTGAATCAAATTTAACAAGATGAAAAATGGTTCAAGTGATCAAAAATTGAATCTAGTTTATATCTATTTTTATTATATATTTCCCCTAAAATTTAGCATTGAGACCAACAAAATATGTCTAAAGGCATGTCTCACTGTGCTGAGTGCAATAAAATTTGTTTTTTCTTGAGTAAAGTTTCTGTCTTTTAACTTTTAAAACCAAACCAAACACGCTAAATTTCTGTTTGTTCAAATGTTTTAGACAGGCAACGTATATATACATACGTATGTACTTATGGACCTACAAGTATATGAATTTATTAATATACACTAATTCAGATACATGCACATGTTCACACGCATCAAGACAGAGATAGATAGATAGATAGATAGATAGATAGATAGATAGATAGATAGAGGGATAGAAAGAAAGAAAGACAGATGTGTATGAGAGAAAGAAAACGACTCAGATACACAACATTAACTTCTCTTAACATGAATTACTTTTTGACATTGATTTTTACATCCAGTAGTACATGTGGCACCATTATAATATATGACACGGGAATGTTAAACAAGTTTCTAATCTTGAGTCAAATTTACGGCCTGTAAACTTTTTGCCTGCCATTAACATTTTTCTCATAAAAAAAAATTTGAAGACTCCCACGCAACTTTTTGTTCCGATAAATTACTTAAACTATTACCATTCTCGCTCAGACCCAATATAAGTGTGCTTTGGCTATGAAGAAAAACAAGATTAGTTTGTGTGCATATAATCATTGTGTCGTGGTTAATGTTGACACATACAAATGAGAGAAAGAAAGAGAGAGAGAGAGAGAGAGAGAGTTAGACATACACTTACAGATGAATAGATCAATATATATATATATATATATATATATATATATATATATATATATATATATATATATGTATGTGTGTGTGTGTGTGTGTGTGTGTGTGTAATCCAATGGTTTGACAATTTGGAAAAACGGCTAAATCATAAGTTTTTGTACGTACTTTTCATTTCCGATAATGCACTTCGTACTAGGACTATTGTCAGATCAGATTTGAATAATTGAGGTCTAACGTTATTATGGGGACCACGTTCTGATATCACATTTTGGCGTAACAGAAATAGTAGAATAACTGATTGAAGCCGCAGAATTTTGAGCCTCCAAAAGAGAAGCAAATAACGTTGCCGAGGCATAAATGGCTCAAGGTCAGTTTAATTTGATTCCCCTGGCACACGATTAAGATTTGTTGAAAGAATAGCCTATTCCACCTCGTTGTGTAATGGGGATGTGCTGCCTGGATGAAGTATAATCAAGGACCAGATTAGGCTCATCTGTTTGTGCTGTTACATTAGGCAAGACACGTCGGGCTCGACCCAGAAAGCCTGGAAACAAATTTATACCCGAGATTTTAACATCTATCGCTGGGAATGGATTTCGACGTAATTGTTGCGCATTGATGAAATGACTGAAAATTGAACGAAATTGGAAAAAAATTCCCAAAAGCTAAAACTCTGGAACAAATATACCGTGCAAATTAAAATTATATAATTTAAATACGCTAGAATTTTTTCTCTAGATCATTAAATACAACAGGTCTAATTGGTCACTTAATGGAAACCTTCATGTAAGCGTCTTTTGGCAGCACGCCGTGTTGGAATAATCAGTTAAATGTAAAAAAAAGACGGGGTCAATGGAATGGCTTTCAATTTTCCCGGTCACAAATCACTGAAAGTCAATCTGTTCGAAATCGATTTGTCAATTCAGAATTTCCTGTAAATAAAAGAAAGATAATTCGAGGGTCTTTGTTTGATAATTAATCACTTATAAAAACACAGGTGGACTTTTTTTTCTAAAATCAGTGCAATGCAGGTATGTTCAGAATTTATGAAAATAAAATTATTTATTGTACAAGTACTATTTGTTTACAATAAGTTTCGGTATTTACAATGTATATCGTATATAAGATTTATGAAGAGAGAAAAAAATCATCAATTAATAAATTGCCTGTGCACAGACAGGATTCAAGAAATCGATACAGACCCTGATCAATGAGAAAAAAAGGTATTTCTCTCACATTTTGTTGGATAGTGATCACTGGAACGTCTGAATTTTCAGAAAAAAACAAAAACAAAAGTAGATGCTGCTGGAGACAAACCGAGGGATCAATTTGGTATAGACTTACGTAGTAAATTGAACTGAAAACGTCAGTTGTTTTTTTTCTAGACATAAATAGTAAATGTTTAACATTTTAGCCCATTAGCTCTGTTGGTGTAGCTTGTTTGCGTTATATATTCATAGTCAGTCAGTCAGCTGGACCACTTTGAAAACTGAAGAAACATGTTGGAAGTTTTCGGTGAATGTTTCTTATAAAAATATATGTAGATAGATAGATAGACAGATATAAACAGACAGAGACGGACAGACTGATAGATTGCTACTGACGGATTGATATAGATAGATAGATGGGTAAATCGATCGATAAAAAGACGGATTAGAAAGTTTAATCGGATGCTTTTAAGAAACTGTTTCCACACTAAATATCTTTTTCGCTTCTTTCTCCTTCAAACTCTGCATTCTTTCTCCTCTTTTTCCCACTCTATGAATGTATGTTTTGCCGTCCAAAAAGATTTCTGACTCAAATAAAAATAAAAATACCCTTCCGTGGCCAATGCTCACACTACCAAAAAAATAAAAGTACTGCAGTACACCGAGGACGTTTTGCGATATTACGTGGACAAACAGGCGGACAGACCACGACTCTTCCCAACTCTATTGGCAGAGGTATATGAAATGGAATGTTTCTTCCAGATAATTAAAAACGATATATATATATATATATATATATATATATATATATATATATATATATATATATATATATATATATATATATATGTGTGTGAGTGTGTAAAGTTTTACCCAAATGTTTCTTAGCAACTGTTTTCAGACAAAATATTTTGCAAATAAGAAACATTTCATGCCGCTTTTCTCTCCTTAAAACCACGCATTTTTTTGTTCTAGAACGATTTCCCACTCAAAAGAAAAAAAAAGGGGAAAAGGTACCGGTGAGTGATTATATGTTTTCTTATCCAAATACAAACACAGTTCTTGCCACTGTTTGTGTTTTGATGTTGTTTCTTGTGGATGGTCTCTAATCTCATTTCCGGCTCTCGATTCGAAACCTAGAATTAACGGACCATTTCAACAGCAAATGAGAAAAGGCAGCCATTTTGTTCAACCAATGCATAGTGTTTTGTCCCGCTTTTTCTTTGAGACGTTACAGGGCCGGATCAAGGATTTCGAGTAGAGAGCGAGGGGGGGGGGGTGTCAAAATGCGTTGGCGTCTTGATGAATTTGAAGCAAGGATCAACTCAATGCAGATTTTTGAAAGAAAATAAAACGTCGTTATAACCCCCCCCCATGAAAACGAAAGTGAGAGAGATGGTGAAGCGACTGGGGAGATAGAGGAGAGAGAGAATTGTGAAAGGAAAAAAAAAAGGCGAGGGAGAGTTGAAAGGTGAGCGAATGGAGAGGAAAAAAGAGTGGAGAGGAGAGAAAAGAGAGATGACACAGGGAAGAGGGGAAGAGAGAGGAGAGAAATGATAGATGAGAGAGAGAAGAGAGAACAAGAGAGGAGAGAAAGTGTAGAGTGAGAGAAGGGGGAAGAGAGAAGAGAGAAAAGAATGATAGAGAGAAAGAGAAGAAGGAAAAGAGAGGGGAGAGAGGACCGATGAGTATGAAAAATAAAAAGGGCGAGAAAAATGAAATAGAAGAGAAAGAAGAGGGAGAAGATATAAATGATTGATGAAAGAGGAAAGAGAAGAAGAGAACGGAGAGAAAGGATAGATGAGAGAGAGAAGAAGGAAAAGAGAAAAGAGGGGACGGAAAGGATTGATGAGTATGAAAAATAGACAGGAGAGAAAGATGAAACAGAAGAAAGAGAGAGAGAAGAGGGAGAAGATAGAAATTATAATGAAAGTGGAGAGAGAGAAAAAGAATAGAGAGAAAGGATAGATGAAAGAGAGAAGAGGGAAAGGGGAAAAGAGGGGAGGATAGATGAGAAAGAGAAGAGGAAACAAGACAGAGAAGAGAAAGGATAGATGAGTGAGAGAAGAGACAGGTGAGAAGAAGAGAGAGGAGAGACAGGGTGAATGAAAGAGAGAGGAGGGAAAAGAGAGATGAGAGAGAGAGGAGGGGAGGACAGAGAGTAGAGATGACAGATAAGAGAAAGATAGAAGTGGGAAAGGAAAGAAGAGAAATCGAGTAGATGAGAGAGACGGAGAGATGGAAGTAAAAGCAATGAACGGAAAATGAAAAGTGGAGAGATGTGAGACGGGTAAGAAACTGAAGGAGGAGAGAGATGAGGTTGGGAGATAGATGATGTAGAGGAGAGGAACAAGAATTGATAGAGAGAAGAGACAGAGAGAGAGAGAGAGAGAGAGAGAGAGAGAGAGATGAAGGATGAGAGAGATTAGAAAGAAGATATAAGATAGATATATCTATAGAGAGAGATAGGAGAGAGAGATGAAGGTTGAGAGTAATCAGAAGGAAGAGATAGGGAAGAAAAAGAGAGAAAGAAAGAAAGAAAGAAAGATGGATAGATAGATAGATAGATAGACGGAGAGATATATAAAGGTTGAGAGAGACTATAAAGAAGAGATGAGGAAGAGAGGGAGAGAAAGAGGGAAAGAGAGAGAGAGAGATGATGTCATAATGATACTTTAAAGTAGGATTTATTATCTACCTTGAAGTTTATCTATGTACCGACTCGGTATTCATGAGGATGTCGTAGCTGAAATGAATGATGGGTGATTGTTTTAGTTTTTTCATCCAGAGAAGGTAGTCTACGGCCATCGACGATGATTTATGAGAACTGCTGCCATCAGATCTGATGACGAGTGAATCGACAACGCTGTAAGTGAAATTATATAAATTATGACAAGAAAGTACACAGAGAGTGCGCACTACTACGAGAACCATATATATATATATATATATATATATATATATATATATATATATATATATATATATATATAGAGAGAGAGAGAGAGAGAGAGAGAGAGAGAGAGAGATGGACAGATTGATAGATAGATAGATAGATAGATAGGAAGATAAATAGATAGATAGGTAGGAACAGATTGGGGTAGATGAACAGATGGATAGATAAATAGACATGAACGCATTGAGATAGACAGATATGAACAGAGTGACAGATAGAGAGATACATAGATAGAGAGGGAGTGAGTTGTAGATAGATATGAACATAGATAGATAAGTAGATTAATAGAAGTGTAAATTGATTGATAGGTAGATAGGAAATTTTCTCCGAACGCTTTTTAGAAACTGTTTTCACACAAAATAACTCACTAAAAACTGAAGGAAAATAAGTTGATACGTAATTAGTATAGGGGGCTAGTTGTGAAGGTTTCGATTTTCCAATATTCGGGCTATTATCTAAAGATATGAATGGAAAGAAAAAAAAATTCCTGGATCCACTGGCGTACCGCGAGGATGTGGTCCGCCGTAGGTGACAGCGCGGAAATCCAACGTTTACCACGAATTTAACTATTTTTTAGCCCGGTTTTGGCGTTTCAAGACGTTTTTTTGAGGTCGATTTAATGCAGAAAAATGTCCAAGTTGGCAACCCTGGACGGGTGACACCCTGAGTTACCTCCCCGAATGATACCAACCCTAGGTTCACCACTACTCAAATCCTCCCCAAAATCTAATAAATTCTTCCGTAACTCATGGCTCATCCTTCGTCGACAGAGGTAATGGTCCATCCTTTTATAACATGTTATTGAAATTCATTGAGAACTTCTGGAGATATTGGATTGACAAACAGACATCGAGAAAGACATTTGTGGATACATGTACCTCTTCTATCTTCGTTGACTGAAGTAATGAGGCAGAGAAAAGTACGACTTGTGTTGAGGCTTTCATCACTGCATGAGTATTAATGGCATCATAACGAGACCGCATATCTTACTAACATAAGATAATAACTTTTTCTTTTGATGGGTAGGGGAACGCCTAACGTTTCCTGCTGGTTGATATTTGTATACCAATTCACTAGTTTAGTGAGTTCAATTCCCACTGGGCGGCCTACTAGAGTAATCTTGTGTCACTGTGGCCTGGAACACTTCTAGAGACACCGGATTGAGGGGAAAAAGTAACAGCGGCGTGGACAAAATCAACCACCACCCGGATAGACTTCATCTACCCAGGTTGTCAGCATCGGCGCCATTCTTGCATTAGTCCGGGAAACCTCCTCCGACTGCAAACGGCGGTGCCGTTTGGGCATCGGCCTTGTCAACTATCATCATCACCATTATCTTCATCATCATCTTTTTAGCGCCTGTTGTTGGACACAGACCTTCCCCATGATTCGTATCGTGGGAGTCACAGAACCAATACTTTCTAAACTTATCTAATTCGTCACACCATTCTATATTTTGTTGGCCCCGGTTTAGCGATTTGTAGGGATCGACGTTGTGAGTTTTTATGTCAAGTGGTTGTTTGACATCCTTGCAACATGACCAGCCCATTGCCATTAGAGATTTCTTATGGATTCTATGATATCTCTGACTATTTTTTTCTCTAATATATTATGCTATCTTCTGATCACTGCCTATTGTCTCATGTACAGGTTCCTTGGTTCTCAACTTGAGGGCCAGTCTCGTGGTTTGGTTCCGTGTTTCAGCTGTACAGGTGACTATCGGGAGGATACTTAAGTTGTATACCCCCCTTTTTAGCACTCGTGGAATGTTCTTGTTCTTGAAGATTGAGCTAGTACTGTCGATAGCTTGTCATCCTGCAGTGATTCTTCACTTGATTTCTTCTGCTGAGAATTTCATGGAGATTCATTGTCCAAGGTAGATGTAGTGGTCTACTTTCTCCAATTAATCATCCACATTATGAACACTAATGCAGGAATCAGGGAGATCCATCGAACCTAAAGTCTCAGTCCGTCATCAGACGTATATTAATCTCGGCTAATTTCAATAAATATTTAGTGCGCTTAAGGTAGCAAGATATATATCAAGCTCAACTTGTAGATCAGTTCACTAGGATTCCGAGTTCAATCCTCACTGGACGCCTTTATTACTGTAGCTTTGTACCATTCTAAGCTCAGCATAATAAATATAATGTTTAGAAAGCTGGTATCGTACAAAGCCAGAGTAGTGAGTTCAATTTTCACAGCAACCCATTAAAGTAGCCTTGTATCAGTCCAAGATAAGGTTTGTAAATATTCAAGGGGCTCGTGTGTCATTTAGCAAGTCCGACACACAGGTAAGTTCCATGTTCTGACTTCGATCTGCACCGAACGCCTGCACTACCGTAGTCTTGAGCCAGCTTATGTTAAATTTGATGAATATTCAGGGCATAGCATGATGCTTAGCAAGCTGATACCGGAGAACAATCTGCAAATGTAGAGTGTTAAATTTTCACCGGTAACTCTGCGAACGTGGCCTTGTACTTTCCTAGTAGTCAATGATCGAATCCAGGTAAACAACAGGAATTCAAAATGCCAATTTCCGAGGTTAACAGTCTGGGCCCTCCCCTATCTGGAAGATTGACGTTTGTTTTTCATTCTTTTGGAAAAAGAGTAGATACTTGTGTGACAGTGGGAGCCATATCCTTTTTTTTTCTCCCTTCATATTCATGATTAAAACAAATAGCAAGTTTTCAGCCGAATTTTCATGCCACCCGTCTCTTGCTGAGCCATGGAAAATCATTTATCTTTTGTCTTTATGAAAAACGCACGTGAGAGTTTTTCGCTTGTATTCGTTGCCTCAGTCTCAGCCTGACGGAAGCTTTCGCATCTGTCACATCTATTTTTGACGTAACACCGAAACTTTGTGGCTAAATAGTTGTAGGAACAGGAATCTACAATGTAATAAATACGGTGCTGAGGAGAATGAAATCGGTTTCGGTGAGCAATCTTCATAATTCTTCTCACCCTTTGAGTTCTGAAACTTCTCTTCTTGAAAAGTGTTTTTTTTTTTCATTCTTTTGGCTCCCTTCCCGCTACTTGTCTTTCATCTTTGATTTTTCTCTCAAAATTCGAAACTCGTTTTTTTTTTTTTTTTTTTTTGCCCGCTAGCTTCAATACTTTTTATCTCGGCAATCTTCCTGTCAGAGTTCCGAGTTCTGGTACAGCTGTTGTGACATTTGGCATGGACCGGTTTCAAGCAACAGGAACACATTCTGATAAAATCTACCTCTTAGGTTTGATAGGAGTTTCCTTCTCCAGGCAGACGCCCGAGCTAGCTATAGGGATCTATCGCCCCTGAGCAGATGTGTGTTGACTATAGTAGTATAAATAATGGTACCAACAGTAAAGTGTTTACGATAACAATGATATATAATGGTAGCAGTTGACCATTAACATGTCTAACATGTTTGTTAGTTCACTCAGTCTAGCATGAGAGTTGATTTTTTTCGATTGTCTATCATATTCCTTAAAGTTTCACGCCAGCCAACTTTGGCAAGTCTTCCTTTTACCTCTATTTCTCTGATACATCATACAATCCCTGTATCTGAGATATTTATCAAACGCTTGAAGGTGAGAATTGATTGCTGAAAGGTAGATACGAGTGTTGATGATATAACGATTCAGAAGGAATAACGTTGATATTAACAATGGCACTAACGACGTTGATAACGGTATCCATAGAACATTCACTCAACATTGTATTCATGTTCTGCTTTTGTTTAGTTATCAAGTCTTAGTTCTATCATCCACTTTTTTTGTCGAATCTCCGGCCCACCTTCCGATCGTTTATTACCTTTTCTTTTTTCGGTTTGTTTCGGATTTTAATTGAGGTTTAAATGATAAAGTACATCCGTCTTTAACTGCAAGCAGAGACTCTAGACACTCCAACATGAGCAGACGCGTGCAAACAGTAGGAGTCTGTAACCTCTTCAGAGGAATAAGTCGACACTGAAGAGGCCTAGGCATATTGCAGCCCAGCTCCGAATCACACCACTGGATTAAAACTCGTCTACTTATCAAGTTCAAGCCTAGAAATCCCCCCCCAACCTGCCTGTTCAAAACTAATGATAACCCCCTCTCCCTTCTAGCTTACAGTTCGTCATTGCTTTTCTTTTTGTTTGTTTGTTTCTTTGTCTTTTCAAAACTCATTAACCCTTACATCTAAATATATGTTGGTCACCCCTTACTTTTGAAAAATTGAGCATGGTATTTTAGTTGCTTTAAGAGTCTCAATTGCGCAAGCAAAGGAGAAAACACCATATATTTCAAAATATACTAAAATCAAAGTCATTAATACCAGATAAATATATTAGTAAAAATAAGTAAGTATAAATCGTTTGGATGAATTAAGGGTAACAGTACTAGATTAATGTGAACGTGAAAATAAATAAATATAGATAGTTTGAATAATTATTTAGACAGTGAACAGACAAAGACATTTTGGAAAATAAAGCACATCTGGTGGCTGGAATAAAATTTTAGCTTTTACGAATTAGAACCAAGAAAGTTTGTGTTGGTTAGAATTTTCTAGAAAGTTTGAATTGTAACTCACCCCAATATGATATCCCAATATCGTCATCAATGGAGCATTCTTTTGCAGACTCTTTCGGTTCTATTCTTGCTTGTGCTGCTCCTTTCTACGTTGGTGGCCCAAGAAGAAACCCATATTCGTTATTAGGGGAGGTTTTTGATCCCTTAACAGCACTGATGACTGTCCAGGAAGTTGGAATCATTTTCATATGCTATAAACACTACTACAGTGTGAGCTGTTCAGCGAACTGGTCAGAGTTCAATAGACTTGAGTCTGGAAATATAGATGTTAATGATAGACCTTGATGGAGACTTAAATCCGTTTTCAATCATGAAGAATTATCAACAACAGTTGCCCAGAATCCGCGAATAAGGGCTCGAGCCCCTTTTTTTGAGACCTTTCAACTTGAACAGCAGTCATATCACGTCATCTCAACGTAATTATAAAGATAGAAAATTTGTAATGATTGGTTTCAAATTAAGTGAATGAATTGTTATATGACAGTGACAGACTTCACACTTCAGCTGAAAGTGTCAAAGCTTTAGCAGTTAGGGATATGAAGTCGAGCAGCATCATTAATATTTACGTCTCTCATACGAGTTATTATCTTTCCAAGCATTCTTAATTTCATAGCTGCAATAAGAGGTCCAATTTTAGGGAATCCATATTTATCGCTTTTAAAAAAAGTGTTACCACTAAACTTAACTCTTTTTATTGAAATGACATATTATTATTGGAAAGGGTTTTTGCTTCAAATGAGTCATATTTTGATTTACAGTTTTTCATTGTTTATAAAATCTAATATTACTCTGCTCAAAAATGGCATTTCAAATATATCAACCGGAGAGGTTCATATAATATGTCAGAATTCAATAGCAAAATGTATAACACAATATTTCCCTAAACAAAAGCGGCATTCTTTTAATCAAAATATACGTTCATGATGAATGGGAAAGATCTATCTAGACCTATCTCAAAATAGGTTGTTATTATTCAGATGAACAAACCTCAAAGTGATACAGTTTCTGATTTTTCTGACAATCAGGATGGAATACATTCCCTTGTTTATCATGGTACACCCTATTACTGTATGCCGTGTAAGCAATTTTGCTGTGTCCGTTCAATCTTAACCTAAATACTTTGTTCTTATTAGCCTTGATACAGTTTATTCATATTACCCTTGATATAGTTTGTTCCCATTAGCCTCAATATATCTGGCTCTTATCAGCATTATTATAGTTGATTTTTATGATCCTCAGTATAGCTGGTTCTTTTTAGATTTAATACAGCTCTAATTAGGCCTAATGGAATTAATTCAGATTATCTCTAATATGTTTCACCCTCTTTAGCCTTTATATAATTGACATTCGTTAACCTTATCATATTTCGTCCTTAATAGTCTCAACATAGTCTGTCCCCATTAGCCTCGATATATTTAGTTAACAGTTACACATTACCAGTAATATAATTACCCATTGTTAGCTTTAATAAATCTGGTTTCCAGTATCCTTGATATAGTCAGATCTGATTAGACTTAATATATTTAGTTCTCACTAGACTTGATACAGTTGGTCTTTATAAGCCTTTATATAGGTGGTACTCGTTAGTCCAAATATATTTGGCCTGCCTTAGCCTTAATATAGTCAACAATCCTTATCCATGAGCAAAGTTTGCTCCAATAAGTTAATACATTTATTCTTCATTAGCTTTGATATAATTCGTTCTCATTAGAAGTAATATATTTGGACCTCATTTGCTATATTATAATTGGTTCTAACTGACCTTAATCAGTCGGTCCTCATCAACCTTAATATAGTTGTTTTTTTAAAAATCTAGTTAGATCTGATTAGCCATACCTTAGTGATGTCTCATTTGCCATAATGGAATTGGTACTCATCAGCATCAATGTATTTGTACTTTAGCTTTAATATATGTGGTCCTCATTAGCTACGATATATTTTCTTTCTTCATTCCATTAATATATTTGGTCATTATCAGCTTTGATATGATTCTTTCTGGTTAGCCATCATATACCCAGTCCTTTGTAGCCTTAATGTTTTTGGTTCTCATTAGACCTAACATATTTAGTCCCCATTGGCCAGGATATAATTGGTTCTGATTAGCCTCAACATAATTGGTCCTCATTGGTCTCAATATATTTGGTTCTCATTGGCATTTAAACACCTGGTTCTCGTTGGCATTACTATATTTAGTTCTCGTTAGCCTTAATATGATTCCCATCAGCTGTGATATGCCTAGTCCTCGTTATCCTTAGAATTCGTCTTCTTTAGTCTTATATTTTTGTTTTATAGTAACTTCAGTATTGTTGGTTCTAATCATTCTATATATTATTGGCCTTCATTTGCTTTAAAATAGTTTATTCTTGATGACCTTGATAGTATTGGTTCTAATCAGCCTTGATATATTTCGGTAGTATTGACTTTAATATTCAGCATTGACTTAAGTTAGTATAGTTATTTGGCCCTCAGTAACCATAATATAGTTATTTCTGCTGAGGGTCAATATAGTTGATACAATTTAAACTTAGCGTAGTTGGTTCTATTTTGCCTTTATATACCAAGATCTTTTTAGCCTTCATATGATTGATGTTCATTAAACTTATCACATGTCACCTTCAATCATCTCAAAATATATAGTTCTAAATAGCCTTAAATAACCGTTTTTATCAGGCTTGACATATTCATTTTTTAGCCATGATATATTTAGTTCCCATTCACTTCAATGTATTTGGTTCTCATAACCCATCATATATTTGGTCTTCCTAAGGCTTAATATACTTGGTCCACATTACACTTATTGTATTCGGGCCACATTAGCTTTAATATATTTGGTCTTTGTTAGCCTTCATATATTTGGTCTCCATCTGCCTTAGCACGATTTTTCCTCCATAGCCTTAATACATTTTGTTTTTGTTATCCTTAATATCTTTGGTTCTTATTATTCTTACATAGATTTTTTTCTTATTAGCTTCAAATATATTTGGTTCTCATTCTTCCAACCGTTTTGGTTCTGTTATCTAATTTTGAAGTCATCTGTCGGCCAAAAAAATGAGCATCACTTTAACTCGTTACTGTTCGTCCATCTTCTCACTGACGTAGCGTAACAAGATAATTAGAGAATGATATTGAAGCTATGGACAAGATCTTAATCTTCGCCTTGCAGCTCACCCAGAAATAGCAGACTGTCTTTTCTCAGGGGGAAAAGCAGGAAAGCGCGTAGAAATGATGGATGGGAGCTTGAAGACGGGTTGCAGTTTCTCTTTCGTAGATGACAAGGAAGCGGAAAAGGAGATTGCGCCTGTGGAAGCAATTACGCTGTTGAAATTCTTACCATCAGCAAAACAAGTGAAGGAATCGACATAATAATGAGATACCAGTCAAGAATTTGTGCCGCCTAAAAGGTTTTTAGTCAAAATTTTTGGCTGTTTATGTAACGCGTGATATCATGGATAGGATTCATTAAAGTAATACGTCAACACTTTTATTCCCTCTGATGATCAAATTACACAGCTAATTCTGGAGATACAGAGTAAAAATGAAAAAGGAATCACGGCTGTGTTTGAGTACAGGTACACTACCGATCATCCAGCACCCTTCGTTAAAAAATAATGGCTTGTTGCTTTGTAACGCTAAATATGTTGTGCTAAATTTATGTTCATATCCAAGCATGTAGATCAGCTATAACTTTCACATTTTCATACATAGCCTCCACATATATTCGAACAAAATTAGTTCCAGAATAATGAGGGTCCAGATGTCCAGATTATCCAGGATTCTCTCTACCACTACTGAATCCTCTTCTTTGCTTGGAGATCATTATTTGGGATAAATGTAAGCAAATTAGGCTAGGGATTTCTCAAAATCGATGGAGCAGTAACAATCACCGTTGTATAAAATATTAAGAGATGGTTCCGTACATAACGCCATCTTTGACCACTCAGTGAGCTAGTGTGGTGCCGCTAGAAATCCAAGCTTTCCTTTTTTTCATCTGTGGCCGAAAAATCGGTTGAATATCTGTATTTGAACTTTGAATACGAGGTAAGGTTTTCGGACATATTCATTACTGCAATCCATTGAGGATAGCACCCCAACCCAATGTAACTTAATTCATTATTTATAGCCGCCGAGAAAACTTTTCATGTTTCATCATCAGGTTTTTAATGTCCGTCATGGATTGTATGATATCTCAGACTATTTTTTCTCCAACATATTATGCTGTCTTCTGATTACTGCATGTTATGTTGAGCATGATTCTTGAGGGCCAGTCTCTTGGTTTGGTTCCATGTTTTAGCTCTACAGGTGACTATCGGGAGGATACTTTAGTTGTATCCCCTTCTTTTTAGCACTACTATGATGATCTTGTTCTTGTCATTCAAGTTTTCTAATAGATTCTATGGTGTCCCAGACTCTTGTCTGTTCTCTAATATAGTGCAATGTGTTCATGTGATGCTTGGCACGATCCTTTTCTGAGTGCGATGCACGGTTCTCAGTTTAGTATTATGTTCCATGTTTCAGCTTTACCGGTGACTATCAGGAGGATGCACTCATTTATTGCAGAACTTTAAAAAAAAACAAAAAAACTAATGCGATTGTATTTGTAGCGAGTCGTTATAGAGGCAGTGCATATCCTCTTCGTCTCATTTCTACACCCCAGCCTCACTTACTTCCCACCACCACGACCTATGATGACTCAGCTTGACATACCATCCTAACCACTGATTTGATCAAAAAGTTTTCCCATAAAAATTAGTAGCAATCGTTCATTCGTTTTACACCATTTTGGTTCACGAGAGTCTTTTATAAGGATGCTCTACTTTCGGATGGCGGGGGAAAAACCTGTTCATTTGTGATTGTCTTTCCTCTGTTAGTTCCACTGATTTGATTAAAAAGTTTTCCCATAAAAATTAGTTGTAATCGTTCATTCGCTTTACACCATTTTGGTTCACGAGAGTCTTTTATAAGGATGCTCTACTTTCGGATGGCGGGGGGAAACCTGTTCATTTGTGATTGTCTTTCCTCTGTTAGTTCCACTGATTTGATTAAAAAGTTTTCCCATAAAAATTAGTTGTAATCGTTCATTCGCTTTACACCATTTTGGCTCACGAAAGTCTTTATAAGGATGCTGTACTTTCGGATGGCGGGGGAAAACTTATTCATTTGTGATTGTCTTTCCCCTGTTAGTTCTTGTTCTATGCCCAATTATCGCTTTTGAATTACCACTTCGCCAGCACTCTCCCAATGTGGCCGGAACCCTTATATACCATTGCTTATGATTGTACATGATACGTATGTATTGTAAATGATATAACTATAGAAAATCATTGAAAATCAGGAAGAAAGGGATTATCAGTGATCTGGAATTGGGACAAATGTTAGTGAATATACACAATATACAATGCAATTACCGAAGAAATTCATTGTAGATAAATTTGCCATAGATATGGACTGCAAATAATTTCATCATGGAAATGAATTGAAAATTAAAAAAAAAATAGTCAGAAATTATAACAACGGTTTATCATAGAATAAGGTTAAAATATTATCAAATGTCAAAGATAAAGCTTCTTTTTTTTATCTTTTTGCGGCTTTTCTTCAATCATTTGTCATGGGTGTCGTCGTCATTGTTTTATTTCTCAGTTGGATAACTTCAAAAATGTTGTTTTTGTTTATAATATGAAAAGTTTCTCAAATCCAGATCGATTTTGCTAAAAGTTGGCTATAATGCTGACAGAACTCCCCTGAATTCGAAAATGGCGAGTTATGGTCGATCTGATTGTTTGCTTATGTTGCTTTGTAAATAACCATAGATCAACATGCCAAAATATTTAATACTGGCGCTGAAAAAGCTATTAGTATGACTATTGTTAAACTGGTTTTTGGACACCTAATTGCTGAAAGTGTATAACGTTTTTAAGAAATTTTATGGTTTGAACAAAAATCGGGCACCACGGAGTCAACAATCGCAATAAATAACTAATTGTCCCCACCTTTCTATCCCTCGACAGTTTTCAGCCGAGGAACTTGATACCTTTAATATTATACAATTGGTTATTTTTCTTTAACTGCACCTCTTATACTCGTGATTCTGAAGGCGTTTCAGGTCGATGTTGGGATAAGTTTTCAAACAGTGCCGCTTGGAAAGAGTAGAAACCTGAGTCCAAATCGTAATGATTCTTATACGTTAGAGCAATGGTTCTCAACCTTTTTTGCTCTGTGTCCTACCTCTACGACTCAAAATATTTGACATCCCCCTCAATATTAAAAAAAAGATAATTATATATCACTTGGTAAAAAGGGACTACATTTCATATATCTCTGAACATCGACAAACCTTTCTTTTGTTAACAATACTAATCTTAAGTGGATAAATATCTGTAAAGAAACGAACCCATTGTGAGAAAATATACTGATATGAAATTTTTTGGCACATACTAAATTTTTTTTTGTAATTCCTGTAATTGTGTGAAATTTGATAACAACGAAGGGATAAATTTATCGCTTGTATACCTCACAAAGTTAGTGTGTTCAGTTACAATGGAATCTATAGTAAAATCAATGGTATAGTATAATTAGGAATTAATAGTACTAAAATATTGCTTGTTCCAAAAGTGCCTGTTTGAAAGGAGTTGGACTTGTATGTGTGTGGAGCAACCAGCCGTAATTCTCGTGTAGAATAATTTTCTACAATAGCTAGTGAGCTGACAAATATAAACCTTGGATATAAACAATGATCAGTTATTGAGTTATCTCAGGGCATACTCACTCAAACAGAGGCTTCTTCCATTGCAGATATATTATATAATTAGGAATCATGAGGGGAATTGATGAAAGATTTGTTCGAATTCACTTCCAATGGACTGGGGGAGATGAAATAGTACACATAGAAATATTCATGCTCTTTGCAGGCCCGTACTAATAATTATTCTGTGTTCCAAGTATAAATGGACAGTAAGGTGTGACCATGGAACCAGCTGAATACAGATCTGTAATATTTTGAGTTGTAAAAGTGGGACACAGAGCAAAAAAGGTTGAGAACCATTGCTCTAACGCATAAGAATCATTAGGATTTGGATCCAGGTTTCCACTTTTTCCAAGTAGCACTTTGAAAACTTATCCCAACATTTATGGACCAGATACCTCATCCCAAAGGGTTATTAAGTACTGATATCAGCATTTCAAACGTGGTCGGACTTCAATGGAGACCGCCCCTATTTCCGGTTTCTCTCAGTCAGCCATTGATGGTGACACTATCCAACAAGTAGATACTGCCATCTAAGAAAATAGTGGATAGGATCAAGATCAGTTTGGGGTCTGTAAATAAGAATCGTCCATAAACTCCTGCATATGCGGAAAAGGTACTGGGTTCCTCGTTTGTGAACTCCTTTCCATATGAAAGCCAGTGGATTTAAATACTTCCGTGAACTTTTGGCCAGGTGTTAGAAAAACCAAGAGAACCTTTTTACCCGATCAATTACACCGGATTAAACGTGAGTTCATCACTCTGACCCAGAGACTAGAACACAGTTCCAACAATGGAAATGAGGGAATTTCCCACCATCCAAAAAGGCACGTGTCAAACCTTCTGCTGGCCAGTAGATAAAGATCTTATGAATTTCCTGATCCAGGATATAACAATGACCTGAACTCTATACCTCATTGCTGTTGAAATTACGAGAAACCATCTCAACCGTTTAACATGGTATGCTTTGTACAGGTGTCAAGATCTTGCAAGACAATGTATCAGTACAATACACCCTATTGCACAAGTAAAAGCACGCTTCTGTGGTTAAGGAAACCTTCTCGATTCATCCAATTTTCTTGACCTGTCACCATTCTCATTTCCACCTCCATGAAGTTATATTTGAGAAGCACGCTCCTCCCGGGTGACAGCGCACTAATCGATGAAATAATGGAATGAAATCCAGGGTGGAAGCTATGTGAAGAAGGATGAATCAATTTGCCGATGTTTACGTCTATTCATCCAGTGGAAATAGGTCGGGATAATTCTCTGATGAACGTCCCTCGGAATCAGCCGTAATATTAACCAGATTTTTTTTATCAAACGCCAAGACTGGAATTGACTTCATTACTCTACCTTAGCTAGAACAAGAACGACGAGAACAACATGAACAATCCTCGCCAAAATTAGGAATGTAAACCGATGTATAAAATTCATATCTCTGGCCAGGAAGCTATCTTACTGACTGAGCTAAATTAACAAGTTTTAGATAATTTATCATACTGATACATGGGAGCTTATTTCATTCTAATCAACAAATAAATACATTCATACAAATATGTATGTTGTTTTATTCATCATATATACAACACAAAAGATACAGTAATCATCTTCAGTCGGAATAGAAGTTGGAGTGAGTCGTGACCCTGCAGCAGCCAGGCTCGTTAGGCGCGGAATGTTTTCATCTCCTCACACCTGATTTAGGAATTGCTCTGCAATATATTCAGATCACTCCATTGTGGGATGAACGCTCAGTGCTCGGAATCATTGTGAAAGAGTTAATGCGATGAAAAAAAAGGCGTATCTCTCTTCGCAGATAATCTGGTCTATTCACTTGGAGCAAAAGCGTGAGTAGATATTCCATTTCAGAAATTCAGAACAAAACAGAAATTGAAAATTTGTAAAAGTATTTGACTTAGTGTTTTTTGTCTTGTATTAAAAAGCAAAAAAAAAAGACTTCAGACAGCGAGAAAGGGTTCAATGTTGTTTGAAAAAAAAAAAACAAACAAAAAAAGAAAACACGGGTGGACAATGATGACTGGAAGGGATAAGGGGGTGAATGAAGAGATATGAACCAAGGGCGATTGAAAAACAGAGGCACAAAATAATTGATACTCTTGTCAATACCCTAGGAATTTCATCGTGCACAGCTAGGAAGGTTAGAAGACGCACACGTGCAATTTTCAAAAAGTTGCTTGCTATTCTTTAGGCTTTCAGAGTTTCAGATTGAGATTGGGATAAGTTTTCAAAGATTGCCACTTTGGAATAGTGGGAACCAAATGATTGTTATTCATTCGAGTTAATGCAACGAAAGAATGTAGAACTTCCATTGCAGCTGACTTGTCTATTCATTTGGGACAAGTGTTCGTGTGTGAATCCTTCATTCAAGGAATTCTCGGCTAAACTAAACGTTAAAATTCTGCAAAAATGTTCAACTATATCAGTTCGTCTCCGGATTGCATTGAAAGAAAAATAAGGGAAGGCAACAGAAAAGGAGGAAGACGTCAGGCACTGAGAAATTCATTACGGCTTCAATGTTGTTTTGAAAGCAATTTAGGAAGAGGTTATTTAAGTGTCGGGAGAATCCTGGCCCGGGCTGAAGGCACATTTTATTTTCCTCGCTGTTTGACTTCGTCATTGAATACTCTGGGAACCTCTATCTGTTTGGCTCCTTAATAACTGCAATTTTGCAATAGAAATGCTTACCTATGATTTTATTAAAGAAATGATTAGAAAATCAGAAAGGAACAGATTGCCAGTGGCCAGGAATTAATACAAGAGTTTCTGACAGAATAAGGCTATTTTTGTACAGCATTGCTAATAATTTTACCGTAAAATTTATCGTAAATTAATTTTCAATAGAAAATTAGAGGAAGAGGTATTGTCGGTAGTCTTGAATCAAAGCAAGTGTTACTTACAGGATAAGATTATCATGCACAATTTTCCAAAAGTTAATGTTAAACTTTTTTTAAATTTAACAACATTAAGTTATGATCCTGTATGCATTTGAAGTTTAAGGATGAGTTTGGTCAAAGTTTTCACCGTCCAAATTCTGATTATTACTAGTGTTGCATTATTGTGAAAAGAGAAAACTGAGTTCAACTCAATCAAATCATTACTGAAACGAGCTGGACCTAAATAACACTTCATATTGCCTTCATTGCTCTAAAATTCCTCACACAACTCGTTGCTTGCACACCGATTGTCAGGTCTTCACTAATAACATTCAATCCTTTTTAAGTCTCTAGACCAGGTCGGCTGATACCAGCGAATTCTTTCCGGCTAACGGCTTTACCAGGGGCTATAGTTGGGGCTACGAAGAAGGCTAGCGTTAATGCAATGAAAGAAATAAGAGCCCCCATTGCAGATAACTGGCCCATTCATTAGGACGAGTGCATTTCAGAAATTCTAAACAAGAACTAGAAATCCTGCAAAAATATTTAACTTTATCATTTCGTCTCCGAATTGTACATAAAAAAAAACGAAGAGAAATAATTCAGACACTGAGAAAATCATTACGGCTTCAATGTTGTTTTAAAAGCAATTTAGGAAGAAGTTTCTCTGGTGTCGAGAAAATCCTAAGCTTGGGCTGAAGGCACATTTTTCCTCTTCTCGCAGTTTGACTCTCGACACTGAATTCTCTGGGAAACTGTGTCTGTTAGGCTCTTTAATAGATGCAAAGGCTAAGTAGTTGAGCAGCATGATTTTGGTATCTAGAAAAGAATGACTTGTCCATGTCACTTGAATTAAGGGTTTGATGAATTCTGCGTCTGCATTATGTATTTTGGTGAAGTTAAACAGGAATTAACAACATTAGCAACACAAAAATCTTTAAATGTCTGAACAAATCATGGAAAGATAAACATTTACTACAGAAGTACACAGTAAACAAATTATTGTAGAAATACATTTAAAAAGGATTTGACTTCAGTAATGTATTGGCAATCGGGAAAGAAGAGAATTTTCAGTGGAAGTAATTCTTGTAAGCGTTATCGATAGAGTAGCGATATTATAAGTTCCAATGATAAATATCTACTATAGAAATTCACTGCAATGATTTCACAATTGAAATACAAATGTTTTTACTAAACAAATGCATGTTAAACGGTTTTACTGTAGGAATGTATCTGGAATCGGGAAACGGATTTTCAGTGTCAGGAATTATGAAAAAATACTGACAGAATAGGGTTATCATAAGTTCTATACATAAGCATTGATTATAAAAATTCATTGTAATAATTCTACTATAGAAATACATTGAAAATGATTTTACAACAGAAATACATCGAACATTGAGCTTATCATAGAAAGACATTTAAGATGATTTTAAATGAAAAATACATTGCAATGACTCTACTATAGTACTGACAGAATAGGGCTATCATAAGTTCTATAGATAAGCATTGATTATAGAAATTCATTGTAATAATTTTTCCATAGAAATACATTGAAAATGATTTTACAACAGAAATACATCGAACATGATTTCATCATAGAAAGACATCTAAGATGATTTCAATTGAAAAATACATTGCAATGACTCTACTATAGTACTGACAGAATCGGGCTATCATAAGTTCTATAGATAAGCATTGATTATAAAAATTCATTGTAATAATTTTACTATAGAAATACATTGAAAATGATTTTACAACAGAAATACATCGAACATGAGCTTATCATAGAAAGACATTTAAGATGATTTTAAATGAAAAATAAATTGCAATGACTCTACTATAGTACTGACAGAATCGGGCTATCATAAGTTCTATACATAAGCATTGATTATAGAAATTCATTGTAATAATTTTACTATAGAAATACATTGAAAATGATTTTACAACAGAAATACACCGAACATGATTTCATCATAGAAAGACATTTAAGATGATTTCAATTGAAAAATACATTGCAATGACTCTACTATAGTACTGACAGAATAGAGCCACCATAAGTTGTTCAGATAAGCATTGGTAATTGAAATTCATTGTAATGATTTTTCAGTAGAAATAAATTGAAAATGATTTCACTAAAGAAATACACTGAAATGATTCTACTACAGAAATATATTGAAAAAGAATTTATCATAGAATTACATCGAAAACGATTTTAAAATGCATTGAAAATGATTTTCCTGTGAAAAAAGCGAAAGTTATTTGAAGAGATTTAGGTGTCGACAGAATCCTGTCCCAGGAAGAAGGCCTATTTTTCTCGACACAGGATACTCTGGGAAACTTTATCTGTTCGGCTCTTTAATAGATGCAAAGGCTAAGCAGTTAAGCGGCGTGACTTGAGGATCTAGAAAAGAATGACTTGTCCATGTCACTTAAATTAAGGGCTTGATGAATTCTGCGTCTGCATTTGTTTGTTGCCAAAGTTAAACAGGAATTTGAAAACAAAAGATTCCCGTATGTCTTTCTTGTGCACGGTACCAACATTTAGTAACATGATCCGTAGATGACGTTTCCTGGTTTGCGTGTTGGTTTGACTTTTCATGTGTTTTCTTGAATAAATTAGAAGATTTTTCTTCAGAAAGTGTCAACCAAACTGTCGCCAAAATTGTGAAAGTAGGTTTCTTCAGTTTTCAAGTTGATCTGGTTGGTCAGCTATCTCTGCATGTATAGGCCACGCTAATGGTGCTAGAACATTGGAAGTTTAAGCATCTACTCCTCATTATGTATGGGAAAAAAAACTTTCTTTTCCAGCCCCCCTACCAACTCAGTTTTTGGAGGGGGTAAATTTGCTATGCAAGTTTATGCTTGATTGGTCCTTAGTTAGTGTCAAGTAGAATTCACATTTTTTTGAATTCAGACTATTTTGTGATCACTGCCCGACAAAAGTGAGAAAAGTAACTTTTTCAAAATTTTTAATTGATCACCCCAACACAGAATGCTGCAAAAAGATGTTGATCACCTGACAGTTTCTACTGAGAGACTAATCAGAGCAGTTTAAAAAAAAAAATCTTCAGCATCCTCTTGTGCAGTTTCTGCTTTTTTTTTTTCTCAGTAGCATTAAGCAGTGTAAGCTCTTAACCGATAAAGAATTCGGGGCACACCTTAATTAAGGCGGGAAATTCTGAAGGAGTTTGATGTGAAAAAAAAAAATTGCATTTGTCGCTTTCTTGTGAGCAGGATGAAAAAAAAAAAAACAGAATGAATTTTTATTTCTCTGTTTATAATCCGATTAGTTAATGCGAACTTTTGGTTGATCCCAATCTATCTATAATATCTCTCTTTCTCATTCCCTCTCTCTCTCTCTTTCTCTCTCTCCCTGGAACCACTCCAAAAAGACAGAAAAAAAAACTACCAGCAATAAACATAGATCCGAGAAATGACCAGAGTGAAGGATATCGCACAAGTTTTCATGATGGACAGAAATATAACGGAAAGAACAGATGGAGCCAAAGGCTAGCTGATTTGTGCCTGTAGGACAGTGAACACAGTAGGAAAAGACCATACAAGGTGAAGAGATGAGATATAGAGGTTTTCTTGTAAAACAGGGATCAGTGCAATCACGCTTGTCATGGAAGGAGATGGGACAGGCTTTAGTCCAGATTTTATATACACACACACACACACACATATATATATATATATATATATATATATATATATATATATATATATATATATATATATATATATATATATATATATATACATATACATATATATATATATATATATATACATATATATATATATAATTTTAATTGTATGATTGATATATATATATATAAATGTATGAATGTTTATATATATATATATATATATATATATATATATATATATATATATATATGTATATATCAATCATACAATTAAAATTATGTATTTCGATGTATCGAATGTATGCATACTTACGATTGTAAAATTCAAATTTACATGGAATGTTTACCATCTGCACTAATCATAGACATATACATTCATACAGTTATATATATATATATATATATATATATATATATATATATATATATATATATATATATATATATATATATATATATATATATATATATATCATTATAGACTGTATATACATATATGTATATAATAAATTTTTTCCAAGCAGTACTGCAGTCTCAAACATAGATCAACAACTGCTGAATAGCTGAAAGAGGTACCTTTTAAAAAATTTGTCCCCGTCTCTGGATTGATATACAGTTGTAACATATGTTTCCAGTTTATATTAAGCGTTTTCTTTTGGTGTTAACCTTAGTTGCTGCTATTTTGGGGCAGTTAAAATTCTAATATAAACAGTTCTTTTTTCCTTTTGGGGAGTAAGCTTTTTTTAAAGCCATTTTCGGGGGTTGAAAGAAATCAGACGATAAGCAAAAAAAACCCCAAAAAACAAAAACAAAAACAAAAAACAAAAAACAAAAACAAAACAAAACAAAAAACAATGAAGAAGTTTCTTTCATCTTTCCTGCAATGATTGGTACCCCGACTTAGTCACGGCACTGATTGTAATATTATTAGTACCGTATAGAGGAGGTAAACCTATGGAAATTCCACGGGTGTTGAAAACCCAGATTATCTAAGGTTTTTGATCTTTTGTTACCCTTTGCTTGTATCTCCTCTTCCTTTTCTCCCTTTACCCTGCCAATAATCGTTGCCCGTCCATGTTTCAACTAAACGTTACACAAACATGGATTGGTCTCATATTTTCCTACCCCTTCTGTATACTATCCAACTTGCTATTCTGTCTTCTTCCTTTGCACCCCATCATTAAACTAACTCTATTTTTTACTCTCATTCCTTTCGCCCTTTTATTAAATAACATAACTCTCCCATTTTCTACGATAGTTTCGATAATTTCCCCCATTTCTCTGTCCCTTTTTTTACGCCTCTCATTCTTTCTGTCCCTAATTAACTGACGTCACCAAAGGATCAACCTTTTTTTCAACCAATTCTTGAGATAGATGTAAAATTACGTCATCAGCGTTCTCAAACATGGGACTAAAGATTAAATTTTTTCTCAGATATAATTCAAATAATCTTATTCCTAACGGTTTCCCTTATCCGGAGTTTATCTTCTTGTGGTACTCGTAACCTCGGTTCTCCATTCAGTGGTTCGTGGATACATCATCAGAATTCCATTCTTGTTTATCTCTTTTGTGCCGTTTCTAGTATTTTCCATGGCGCTTTCATTGCACGGGTGCAATAGTGCAATAATCAGAAAATACGTTATTGTTAGGTATTGCAGCCAGTCCCATAAGCCTTTGGGTATTATTGTCGCCTGTAAAATGTTGGTTTCCACATATTATTTATCAAAGGGTTTATAATTTGCACTTGTAGTGATAACAACGGTTATTGTCCTGAATTGAATAAACATGTGTTAATGCCTACCCGCTAATTTCACATATACCTTTTCGAATGTTATAAAAAAAAAAAAAAAAAAAGTTCAAGGGATTTTAATGAGAGATCTTAAGACGGAGTATAATTTATTTCACCTCAAACTTTTAATCCTAGCCATTCCTAAAGTTGTGCAGACAATTGAACGAATTCTTTGAGTCTCATCTTTTTTCAGTTTTTTTGTTACGACATTATTTCGCCCGATTCATTCTGCAGCTCTCCTCGGGTCTACAATTCCCAAGGAAAGTGAGGGGTTCCATTTTTCTTGCAAAATGAGTGTCGGGCAGGAAATAAGCGACAGACTGTCTCTCCTCACTTGAAACATGGACACAACACAATCTTCCTCCTCCGATACCCTAATATTACCCCGTTGTTCAC
Organism: Thysanoteuthis rhombus; assembly: GCA_963457665.1. Lineage (NCBI taxonomy): Eukaryota > Metazoa > Mollusca > Cephalopoda > Oegopsida > Thysanoteuthidae > Thysanoteuthis > Thysanoteuthis major. The sequence continues at coordinate 38,975,334 of OY735222.1, forward strand.
TAAAACAAGATAAATCAAAAGTAAAAAAGAATAAATAGTACTATCAAAATTCCGATTTTCGTTCCACTTCTCAGGTGTCCTCTGTGCAGTTTTTGCTTTCTGTATGAGATTAATTCCGTGGTCGAACAGCCCAAAAGGAGTTAGAGGTCAATGATATCTCACTATGTATGCCGGTACGTAAAACGAACATTTAATTACAGAGAAATGATTTATAATGATGACAGGTCTGGTTAGTCACTCAACAGAAACCGTCACCTGACCAACGTCTTTTGGCATCGTACCGTATAGGGTCTGATCGATCAAAAATTTTTAGAAAGGGTGATCATTAATTAAATTATCCCACTCACCCTTTGTTCGACGGGAATCATTAAAAAAAAAGTCTGAATTAAAAATAAAATCAAGTGCACATTAACTAAAGGACCAATTAAGCACTCACACTGCAAACCGAACCCCTAAAAATATTATCGGGAGAATTTTTAAAAAGCCAAAAAGTTTTTATAGACACAATATGGAGTAAATGTTCAAATGTGCAACCCTCTAGCTCCGTCAGGGCAGCATGTACGTGTGATATAAACGTACATAGCCTGCCAGTGGGGCCCTTATAAAAAGTGAAGAAACATATGTTGAAAGTTTTGGTGACAATCTCCTAAAAAACTACGTCCGATGCGCTAGTTTAATGACTAGGGTGTTGACAGTCCTCCGAAGTTCAATTTGGGCAGAAACAGGGCCTGGATATGTTGCAGTGAGCGTTAGTCCTTCTGTTACCCTCATAAACCATTCTTCATATCGCGGCTGTACTCAAGGCAGTGTGAAAAGTGCAGCTGTACTGGGTCACAAGATTTTAGCCCCCTCACCAACCCAACAAGAAAGCTTTAGCCTTCAGAAATATTTTAAAATTTTTTCAGGGTTTCAATTTGCTTGAGAATTTATGATGTTTCATAGAGATGGATAAATCTATGAAAGATTTTAGGCTGAATTAAACGTCAATATTTGAATTTTTTTCAGGGCTTCAATTTGATTGAGAACTTATTATGTTACATAGAGATGGATTAATCCATGGAAGATTTCAGGCTGAATTAAACGTCATAATTTCATGAATATTTTTGCTTAAATATTATAGCTAAATCATGAATTCTAGGAGAAATGTTACCAGGGGTAGTTCGTGCATTATTCACTTGTTTATGTTCCCAATAGACAAACTTTATTTCCCCTTTATAATCTTGAAAAATAGTCTAAGAATGAAAATGGTTTGCTCTATTCATGTGGTACATTGTAATCTACCCACTAGATTCGACAAAAGATTGTGCAATTTTGACAAATCGTTTAACATGCTCTTTGAAAATGAGTCAACACTGTCAAAAATTGTGAAGGAATCACAGTCTACAAAAACATGAAATTTGTGATTCCGTTGAACTCATATTTTGTCGCAGCAAATTACTCAGTGATGTAAACATTATGTTTTTCTTTTCTGAAATGGTGACGAATTACATCGTCTTGTCAAATCATATACAAAGATACGTTGACACGTTTAAAATCTATCGAAAACTGCCGAGAAACTTAGGTATCAAAATAGACCGTAACTTGGAGTCTGAATGCGACGCGATCTTTTATAGGGTAACAGAAATCAATTGTAAAACATTTCTGCTTTGGAAACACGTCAAGTTTTACTTTAACTCGTGGGGTTGGTTGCTTGAAATACAACACAGAAACAAAAGCTGTAATTCCGTCACGTTGGAATTCATCAAATACGAAAATAGAAGTACCCCATGCAATGTTGTGCACAGGACCCCACCGATTTTGAATTTGGTTGTAAGTCTCTTAGTTGAGAATGTACATAAGCAATGGCGTTTTAGAAAAAGTTGTATTCTTACTCTACAGATGGCAGGTGGGGTCCACAGATCCTGCAAATGCAAGGGACTCCGTTGCTCTGAAGACGCAATCGGACCTACCATTTAAAACTTTCACTTCTGTGTGTGTATGGGTGTGTGTGTATATGTGTGTGTGTATATGTGTGTGTATGTGTGTGTGTGTGCGTGTGTGTGTGCAAATCTAACAATTTCTAGGGTTGCAGTTAAACCCAGCACCGCCACTGTCATATTCTGACCCACTCCTTGTCGACCAGATTCAATTTCATGCGTGAATCATTTATTCAAGCCACCTTCATCCCGAAACCTCTCTTTCTTCTGTTCCGATCATTTCTCTTTCAAGCTTGTTTACACTTTCGCTCACCACATGTGTTCAAGTTTCTAAAACATGAACAATGTGACACTTTAACTAGTTTTGTTTGATGTCCGCGTTTTATTTTCCCACCCCCCTCTCTCTCTCTCTCTGCAGACCTTTCGAATATTACTGAGATTAATGGTGGAGCCAACACATGAAGATCCCTTATGCCATTCCTTGAAATGTGTCAATTGTAAAGTAAAGAACAGAAAAAAACAAAAAACAAAACAAAACAAACAAGCGGACGAGTCGGGGAGAAACGGAAGTCTAGGTATTGAGAAACGCAGGCTTCTGTCCACGCCTAGAGACCTAGAGTTAAAACTGGAATGCATTCTGGGTAGGTGGGAACAAAAACTTTTACGAGCCAATAATATTTCCTCTTTCTGCTGCTTTGTTTAGAGAAAGGATTTGAAGAGGGTGGAGTCATTCCAAAAATATAAACTTTCACTTGACTATATATACATATATATATATATATATATATATATATATATATATATATATATATATATATATATATATATATATATATATATATATACACATATATACATATATATATACATATATATATACATATATATATATATACATATATATACATATATATATATATATATATATATACATACACACACACACACACACACACACATATATATATATAAATATATATATATAAAGTCTACAAAACTTTACAGCTTTGAATATTAAAAGGTGTCATTTCACTCAATTATTCCCTAATATCTGTTAATGTCATTTATGTAAATTATTAAAAAAGTCTGTTGTTTTTACGTTTCACACAGAATATAATATTATGGTACTACGTGTGAATTTTTCTTGTTGAGATCATCAGTTGCTCACCATATAACGGAGTCGGGGATTTCAAGACGAAACAGTTATATTAACATGGCTCCCCAACAGTGTGGATCAATATATATATATATATATATATATATATATATATATATATATATATATATATATATATGAAGAAATTGATGTATAGTCCGACGAAAATAATTATAAATTGCATTATATAAGTCTGAAACTCTATTTGGAATGATCTCCGGTTATTATACGGTGAAAGTATCATTTGGCTCAGACAACGTTCAAAGATAAACAATTAAAAATTGGGATCGCAGCAGGAATCGAATTTGCGACCAATATATATGCCACTTTTGCACACGTAAAAGCACTATAACACTAAATATACCAAGCTGTTTTTAAATGAAAAAAATTGGATTATTACCTTCAAAAATTCGTATAACGTCCCGAATAGAATAAATGAATTAGTAGCTTAATATAGCCATAAAGGCAAATTCTCACAAGAATTCTTAAAACAAAATGAATTAAACAAAGTCCGGTGAAAATATACAAATAAATTATACCGTTAGAGATAAGTAACAGAAAGCAAAAGAAAGAAAATGAAAAAGCATAAAGAATATACATAAAGTAAAAATGAATCGTAATGATTATGAAAACCAAAATAATAAGTATAATGAAATAAAATAAAATATTGAATTATACAAGTGTACAAAGGTGAGACTTTATTTGAAATAATCAGGTTTAGGAAGAAGAGTTCCAATTTTCAAATGTTTTATTAACGATATAAAGGGAAAGAAAAATAAGTTCGATTTTTGAAGAGCTCAACGTTAAAATTTCAAATGTAACCAATAAAGTTAAGTATCAGTCTGAATGAATGTTTAACACAAAACTGATTCGAATCTGTTCCTAGGTATATATTCATGTTTAATGTTTAATTATCACTGGTTCTATTCCTACAGTAGTCCCATTTCCTTTAATTGTTTATTGTATTTACGTTGACTAAGCCAAATGATCCATTCACCGTGTGATGACGGGTGTACATTTCAGAATAAGAATTTCTATATAATATAACGCAATTCATAATCATTTCGTCGGATCATATATCCATGTTTTAATAGAATAATTGTCGCGTTGAAAGAAACAAAAAGAGTAGATAAAAAAACGTGAATAAGCAAAAATGAGAATTTAGAGTTGAAACACACACACACACACACTCACACACACACACACACACACACATATATATATATATATATATATATATATATATATGTGTGTGTGTGTGTGTGTGTGTGTGTGTGTATACGAGGGGTTACCCCCCTAAAAAAAGGAGTTCGACTGTGGCTCACAAACTGGAAGTATTTGCACTTAGTTCCGCAAGGTGTCATGAGTTGACACTATTCTCAGCCAGTTTGCCACATGGCGTGGTTCTAGGTTGACTGAATCGTTTCCAGAGTTTTTTTTTCGTGTTTGCAAGCATGTCTTGCGATTTATTTTTTCGATGGTTGACGGAAGGGACATAGAGCGTGTGTGAACTTTTGTTTTCTTTGAGGAAAAACTGGTGCTGAAACTGTAATCTTTCGAGAAGCTCTCAAGGAGGCAGCTTCAAATAACACAATTACACTCACAATTCAAGCATGGTGAACAGTGACGTGAAGACCAACCACGACCTTCAACCCAATGACGTGAGGGAAATCTCGAAAAAGTTCGCCTTTAAATCAGTGGAGATCGCCATCAGACCATTGATGAGATATCTATGGTGACCGGTCTGTCGACAGAAGATTTGAAAATGAAATGGGTTCAAAATGAGTCTTAGTTTTTTTCCGACGTTAGTATTCAAAAACATAATTCAAAATATTTTGAGGTAGCACAGAGTCAGGATTAGAAGCGACCTTTCAAGTCCTTTTTCTAAAAATGACAGTTAGCAGGGCTGCGTCCAGGCTGCACACAGTTTTCAATATTCTGCGATTAAATGTTGGAAGTGGCGTCAGGTGAGATGGATGACACAGGAAACGCATATATCTGCACGCGTTCGAGTGACTGCCTGCTCAACCCAAATCGTCTCCAGTTCCACAGTACTGTCACAATAAAACTAGTGAGAGAACTACTCCTTGTATATGACGTGGCTCTTGTTGCTCACAGTTACTAACGAGCTGCGTCGGTGTAAAAGTCATCATGAAGAAAACTGTTATTCTCCATCAACCTGCACCCGTGAATTTCACCGGCAACCTTCCATAACTATAGGTGTAATTAAGCTGGAAGCTGTCCAGCGTTTCACCAACCGAGGATATCGTGTCAGCAGATGCTATGATGAACAAAGAGAGTGAAAATAGGCTAAAAAAAAAAGAAAGAAAAGAACAAAGCCTCAGCCAGGCTACAGAAGTGCGTCTGGACGGACAAGCACTCGAGTAAAGTCAACAGACTAAAAGTTTCCAGAGCCGTCGTTCAGTCCATCCTCCAATAAGGTGCTGAATCATGGGTCATCTACTGACACCACTTACGCCTCCTTGAACGCCTCCCCAAGCGCCATCTCCGTGCTATCCTCAAAGTGTACTTTCTTACAAACAATTGTTACATTCATAAACGATGAAGTCTTTAAGAGTACTAGCATCCCCAGCATCGAGGCAACGCTAAAAAAAAACACAGCTCAGTTGGGTAGGCCACCTATTGAGAGAGAAATACTATAGATTTCCAGAATCCTAAATGTTCGGTGAGCTTCCCTCCAGGCAACGAAACAAAGGGGTGCCAAGAAAGAGATTCAAGGACTCCCTAAAGTAAATCCCCATCTCCTACACCTGCAGAATCAACTGGGGAAAGAGGCAAACATGACACTGAAATATCTTCAAGGCCGCTTTGTTTGCGGATTTCAAACAAAGAATCAGGATTGAAGAAGAGACACAACACCGTAAGTCGTCAAAATTTTCACTTAAAATTAAAGAAAAAAACTCTGGCTGAGTTTGTGCTAATGAGAAAAAAGAGCCAAAGAAACACACACATGAATACTCTCCGGTAACTAGAATAAGCTAGGCAAGTATATATCCTAATACATAATATATACGATAAAGATATAAGCAGGAGCAATATATAATGCCTTACATTGATTGTATTATTAGTTTATCCCCAAATCACGATTCAGACTCAAAGATATACTTCTAAAAGATTCCCTCTGTTTGTTACGTAAACACCAAATAGGGGAAAACAGGAGTACAAGCAGGTACAGGAGTTTTGGTGTAGGGGACCAAAATAAAAGGATTTAAAAATCAAGTCAGATAGTTAATCAGGCTGTTCAAGGGAGTTATATACTTAAACGTATACCTCTATACCCAGTATTATACCACCGTTGTCCCAGTTACTAGCGTTACTATCACTCGTCTCCCTTTTTTTCTTTACCCTTTTTTACATGGGTTTGACTTGAACCGTGGCTCCAATCTGCATGTGCTGCTATACAATGGAGTTATTCCTTTGTAGGGATAGCAGACCTCTACGGCCAGCTCATTCATCTGCTTATGTCGGAGTGTCTTGGATCTCGAAGTTACACAGGCAGCCGTACTATCACAATTCTCCTTCAATGAGGCGTCCTGTAATTTACTACTCACACCAGTGAACTGACGCAAAATAACATGCAAAAATGACAAAGAGAAATATAATGGTGCCACATCTAAATCTTTGGGTAAAAGAATATATGAACATAAGAAAACTCTAAAGATAAATGACACCCTGAATGCACTCGTGGTCTATCACAACAAAAAGACCATACCTTCGACTTCGAAAGGTACTATAATGATTAGAAAGGAATCAGATAAAGAGTGATGACAATGCATGGAGTCGGCATTAATCTCCAAATGTAATTCAAGAACTTGGAGCAACAAAGACACAACAGCAACTGCACAATTATAAAATTAAATCAATTCTTATCATGAAAAATAATTATTTGAATTATTCTTTAAACCAACTTACTTAATTGGATGGGGGAAAATAGCAATCTCGTTAACAAAAGTGTCGAAGGATTTTGAAAAGGTTGGAAATTACTGGTTTAGGCACATTGCATCGAGTAAGGGGTAGACAATGTAGATGGGACTCACGAGTGATAATCTGCGAGACTTACTTGTTAACCATTACCCCACGGTGAGACAACCTGAAAAATGCTTTACGTCAGGCACGTGTGATAAGTCAATGGCTACAGGGTGGTACCAGGCCCGTGCAGAGCTGATAATAGTCCTAGGCCAGATGGGAAATGTAGTCCCCATTTCAAATTGCTCATTAATTATTTTCGCAATCTGTGCTATGATTTATGCATACGTACATGTGGTGTACATGATACCCTTAAAAGTAATAGAATAGAATAAAAAAAACTTGTACGGTTTACAAAAATGGTCGTGGCAGGCAATTTTCTTCAAAATTTATAAAAGACAATATATATATATTCGTACCTCACATAAATGAATCACCATAGCCTGCACGTCTATCTGAACTAATAATCGGAAAAGATATCTAAAATGATCTTATGAAAAACATTTTTTTTTCTTAAATCATCTTTGAAAAATAGATCTTTTATTCGAAATTATCTGAAGGAAAATACCTGCACACGATTTGATGGACTAAAATGACCATAGAGTCCTCCAAAAGTACACTTTCTAAAACAAAAAAAAAAAAACAAACGTCTTTACAGTATGCGTAATGATGTGATCATGCAAATCTTTTAGGTTGTAGCCCCATACATGTGACCAGGAGCACCCGGATACCTACAGACGGACAGACAGACGAACGGACAAACCGACGTGCCCCCCCCCCCCCAACCCAGATAGATTGACACAGACACATAATGAGAGAAGAATCTATATCTCACTTGACTGCTCGGGTGGGCCATTCATTAGGCTACAGTGATTCGAGTTCAGTTCTCTACTAGGAAGCAGTAAATACAAGAGTAAATTCATGTTTATTCTGTACTTGAAATCTATCTAGAGTCCGAAGAGACGACTCCCTGAGGGCCCACAATGATACTTGGTGAGATTTGATAAAAAAGAAAAAATGCAATAAACAGATATGAACTATCAGTTAATTGGTGGAAAATAACGACTGCGTGGCCGCCTACAAAAACTATCGAACGAGCCATTAAAAAAAAAATTGATATTCTCGTTATTTTCAGAACAACAATGCTCAGTTTTTATTTTATTTTGAAGCTCAAACACGCAGCAGGTTTCAATGAAAAAAATGAGCATTATAATTCTACAAATGACGAAAATATCAGCTTTTTAAAAATGGTTCGTTGAGCACTTATCATGCACGCCCGGTCAATCATTATTTTTTCGATTCATGAACGTACAAATATAATATCTTGTTATTGTATAATGTCAGTAGAAATGCAACAGATGAACAACTATTTATAAAGCTTTGGGGAGCCACTGCTCTTGGGGGACCCGGGGGCTATTCCAAGTAGCCACCTCCGCATTTACTCCTTTGGTCCATGCCAAAAGGCCTAGCTGTCCACCCCCTTGTGATCTAGTCTGGGTGGTACAATTTGTTTTC